>OZ026618.1:98088368-98478868 GCA_964020975.1 Hermodice carunculata | reverse complement strand
AATATTACAGACTACAATCCAGCATTGCCCCCTCTGAATGAGATTATTCAGAGAAACTGGGGCACCATCCAAGCTTCCAGGAATGCCTCTGTACTGGAGAACAAACAAGTAGTCATGGGGTTCAGACGAGCAAAAAATCTCAAAGACGAACTAATGAAATGAAGTCTTAGGTATCCTCCCCAACAGAGAATGACACCAGGAGTTTCTGGTATCTCGGATAACAACCCCTGCAACAGGGATGGTTGCAGATATTGCCAGAAAATGGACACTGGGGGCATAGTCACGAGTACACAAACAGAGCGTTCCTACCGAACGCCCACTTGAACCTCCTAACTTGCCAGGTGTGCAACAAACAGTATGTGGACCAGACAGCTTGAACTCTGATGGATAGGATGCTTGAACATTTCTATTACATCACACAAAAAGACAAAAATCAACCCCGGGGCAGACACTATTGTCTCCCTAACCATGGGGGGTCCAGAATTAAAAATACAGATTCTGGAGTATATTTGCACACCCCCAACACTACACAAGACTCTGAATCTCAGACTTGCCAAAGAATCACACTGGATACATCAATAACTCACCACAGAACCATTTGGCCTGAATGTTATGGGCAGGTGAATTCCTTGTTCATTCATATGCTAAAAACTCTTTGTTCCAGTTCACCTGTCCAAATAACATAAAACAAGCCAAACCACTTTATGAAACCAGAGGTTTCATACAGCTAACAGACACAGATTCTCTCCCCCCATGCTGCCAATTGACACTGCTGATCCCCGTTTTTTAAAAATGAAAGTGGTGATATTAGGTCACACTGATGTTCAGGGCCAGCTGATGCATTCAGCCCCTGTCATTTACAAGCACACCCTGCTGCATGGGCCTGGCCGTACACTTATGTCTGTCGTGACTACCCATAGCCACCCACCATTACGGTTTTGACGTTACACAACATGCAACGTTCGCCACGTACATGTTGACACCCAGTATATATAGGACATGCGTACACGTGTCCGTTAGCTCAGTCCTGGCAAGTTACATCAGTAAAGAAACCTGTCAACTACATTTGGCAATCAATTGGAACAGTGCGTTACAGCATTCGGTCTTGGCCAGTTTTGTTTGCCTAGCATCAGAGAAAACTGTCAGACAAATTCATTGGTAAAGAAAGAAAGAAAGAAAGAAAGAAAGAAAGAAAGAAAGAAAGAAAGAAAGAAAGGAAGAAAGAAAGGAAGGAAGGAAGGAAGGAAAGGAAGGAAGGAAGGAAGGAAGGAAGGAAGGAAGGAAGGAAGGAAGGAAGGAAGGAAGAGAGAGAGAGAAGAAAGGAAAGAAAGAAAAAGAGACAGAAAGAAAGAAAGAAAAAGAAAGAAAGAAAGAAAGAAAGAAAGAAAGAAAGAAAGGAAGGAAGGAAGGAAGGAAGGAAGGAAGGAAGGAAGAGAGAGAGAGAAAGAAAGGAAAGAAAGAAAGAGACAGAAAGAAAGAAAGAAAAGGAAAGAAAGAAAGAGACAGAAAGAAAGAAAGAAAGAAAGAAAGAAAGAAAGAAAGAAAGAAAGAAAGAAAGAAAGAAAGAAAGAAAGAAAGAAAGAAAGAAAGAAAGAAAGAAAGATTTGCTTCACAGCTTATGATCTCTCTGGGTGCCTTCAAAATGAGCACAGTTTGAAATGCTACACTTTGCCATTGTTAAACATAATCTTAATTTTGTGTATTAGCCTAATTTTTATAGTTAAGTAGAATGCCACAACTTTGGTTCTTGGTTCATTGGATGTGGCCATGTCACCAACTTATAAAATGAGGTTTGAATGAAACTACTATCTATAATAGTTTTGAAGCTTTTCAACATTTTAATTTTGTGTATTTGCCCAATTTGAATAAATTGAAAGCCTGCAACTTTGGTTTATGGTTCATTGGACGGGGCTTTGCCACAAACCCATTAATTAAAGTAGGAATAGCACCTCTATCTATAATAGTTTTGAAGCTATACAAGATATATATACATTTTGCATGTTCACCTAATTTGTATAAATTAAAATCCTACAACTTTGGTTCATGGTTTATTAAATGCGGCTTTGCCAGAAACTTATAAATAGAAGTTGGGATGGTATGTCTATGAATATATAATAGTTTTGGAGATACTTAACTTTGAAATTTTTCAAAGCCCCTTATTAACATAATTTGAAATTCAACAACTTATACTGTCAATTACATTACATTGGCAGGTGTCACAAACCTATATATGCTCATTAAAATATTGAGTATCTGCAATAGTTTGGAAGATATGGAGCTTTTAAAATTTTAATTGCCCCTAATTTGCATACTTTTAAACATCATGACTATTCCAAATGAGATGCATAATTTCACTGGTTAGATTAGTCACCATAGAAAGAAAGAAAGAAAGAAAGAAAGAAAGAAAGAAAGAAAGAAAGAAAGAGAGAGAGAGAGAGAGAGAGAGAGAGAGAGAGAGAGAGAGAGAGAGAGAGAGAGAGAGGGAGGGAGGGAGGGAGGGAGGGAAGGAAGGAAGGAAGGAAGAAAAAGAGAGACAGAAAGAGAAAGAGAAAGAAAGAAAGAAAGAAAGAAAGAAAGAAAGAAAGAAAAAGGAAAAACAGAAAAGTGTGTGTAGACACACACACTTTCATTGCACTATGCTCCATACCAATCCAGTGTTATGAATGTGTGTATGGCTGTTTGTTTTGATTTGGAGAGGTCGCTGTATTCATTGAGTGTGCAGAGTCACTGAGTTGGCCTTTTTTGTCATTGTGCTTTGTCGTAGTGAACAATAAAATGGTTTGAAGTGGTGAACTATATGTACAGTACTTAGTAAACATGATGAAAGTCCAGAAACATCACAGGAGGTATGATGTGTAACTATTTAGAAAATTGTAGAATACTGGTGAGAGTAATTCTAAGCCCAGAAAAAGCTCCCTGCATTTAACTGGGTGAGAGGACAATTCTGAGATCTAACAGGAGCTGTGTGACTTCAAGCCTGTGTGACTGTGAGCCATTGTTATTATCAAGATACTCGTTTATACATTGTACCGGTGGAGTGCAGACAGTGTCTTTGAGTGGACTGGTATATTTGGTGTAAATAACATATTGCGACCAAACTGTACCTCTATGGATGTGGATCAGCACTGAGCCTTTGAGTGCCACAGTGGAACCAAACCGTACCTCTGTGGGATTTGGATCAGCACCCTGCCTTTGAGCACCACATTGGAAACTAACCTTACCTCTGTGGGGATTGTACCAGACTATTTAGCACCTGCCATAGACATGATAAGAGCGTGGAACTGTGGGACAGTACGGTACCTGTGGATAATCTCTCACCAGGGATTAGGATTTACCTACATACTGTTTTACTATTAGAATATCAGCATAGCTAAATATATAATTTCATTTACCTACTTTGTACTGATTTTTTATTGTTAATATATTGTTATTGTTAAAGTTATATATCATTGTTGTCATTCTTTGTTGAGTTCTGCTACAATCTAGAATATTCAGAAGGTGGGCATCATAACATCAGGTCACTGTCTATGTACCCTACAACTATTAATTTTTAAAATATTATCCATGCACTATATTGAAAATTCAGGACTTCAACAGCCAAATAAATTTATAAAATATTTGACCTGTAAATGACATTTGACTTGAAATAGTGCATTAACCGCCAAATATGAAATATTTTTTTATAAATCATCTGTTGCCTATATTGGATGAATAAACACATAACTTTTCTGTTGGATATACAAGCAAATTGAATACGGAATGAAAGCCTGCGTAAAAATCGAGAAAACAAAACTCGTGAAATTCTGATTTGGGGTGTATTGGATAAATTTTGTGCATGGGAATAAAAATGTTTACACAGTATATCCAGGTCAGCTAAACACCCTTTCAACCCAGCCTTTGTACTGGACTATCATCATGCCCAATTTTAAAGGCAAAAGTCAAAAATAGATCTCAACTTATCAATCACAAACTATGTCTCCAAAAAATAAAATATTCATTCAGAATGAAATTACCATTGTGTGACCTATCAGTAGGAGCACATCCTTGTTTTCCTTTGAGAAGTAAAACATGAGGTGTTCATGGACACAGGAATGACAGATGTAGACTTGTTCAATGATATGCACAACAGACTTAATTGTCACTCAGCTGAGCAACTCACTGATGCATGACCTATATTGAACTAACTTGGCTGAAACCCACCCAGGTTTGACCAATGTCTGTCAAACATCTTTCATGGAAGTTGAAAATGTAAACATTTAATGTGTGAACAAGCCTGCTTCAAGAAATATGGAATGGGTCAGTTGGACATTCAGGATTGTGTAATAGCTGATGACCAAAGTTGGCAAACCAGGCTACTAAACAATTCTAAACTTGACAGTTTTGTTTTCTTTATGTACAGTTCATGGTTCATAAACCTGTCTGGCCACAAATTTCAAGACTTTTTCAAGACTTTTCCAGACTGATTTTTCCAAAATTCCAAACTAACTTTAAGTAACATCAGGGCCAACACGTAATGAAAACAAAAGGTGTCATTCAACTAAACTTCCCACATTTCTGTTCCAAATCAATTAAAATACCCAAGCCTGAGTACAAAATATGATTTTCCAATCTTTTCAAGACACAAGTGTAAAATTCAAGACTTTTCAAGGCCTTGAAAGGCATGACCTGAAATTCCAAAATTCTCCAAACTTTTCAAGGCTTGTATGAATCCTGTATACTGGTTCTGCTTCATTCCTTCATGATCGAGACAGTTTTGGTCAAGGTGCTACACTATGTATCACAGATCTTAAATCTCTGTACTCACCCTTGGCCTCGCCTGCCTCGGCATACCTCCGGAGGAGGCCCTCACACCTTCGGTACGCCGCCGTAACCGCATTCTGTTGAGCCTGACTCACCCTGCCAGGGTCTGGAATGAGTACCCCTGGTTGCATTTGCGAATTGCTTTAGTCGGGTGAGTAATATTCTCTGTAAAGAACAAAATTGAAGTTAGTCACTGCACCATACAGATAAATATTTCACAAATTCATACAAGTCAAAAGAATCAAGATGGTTCTGGCCTGCACCTAGCTATCCCCACCCCCACCCACCACCAAACAAAGTTTTAAAAGAGCTGCTGAAAAAAGAAATGATACAACTCTCCAGTGTATGCATGAAATAAGTCTCATTCATTAAAGGAAGTCTCAGACATTTCACAAATGACAAGAAGTTCCAGAGAAGAAACACTTGAAAGTTTATGGAAATTTGTTAATGGAGTCCCCGATGCTTTAGCTGGCATAAATCCTGGAATAGGAGGTATTCATATTTAACTAGAATACAATTTACTGCAGACCTACTCTAGTCCCCTCAGTTGCTAGGCAACAGATTCAAAGTATGCTTCAGCCATGATGAAGACATACATGTACCAGTTACATCCATGATACATAACCATCCTAAAATAACACTTTTTCTACCACACAAACAAAATTTTTTGCATATGCTTAACATCCTGTATGTTTCTAAACTTGGTGAATGAGTTTTCTTGACCCTTTTGCTTTTTTGAGTTGTCACTTTTATCAAAGAAACTCTTTTTGCCCTGCCTTATTCATGCATCTGCCCTTTTTCCTGTTTAAGCTCCCTGCTGCAGCCTATAGGTGGCAGCACAGGATCCCAGTTAGTATACATGTACTTCCTATTATCAGGGGGGCAGGGATTGTGTTTCCAATCAGTATACAGTGAAACCTGTTTTGAGAGACTGCCCCTAGAGCAGGCCAAAAAGGATCACATAACGCAGGTGGTCTTTCCTCACAGTGATCTCTCAAAACAGGTTTCACTGTGGATTTTACCTGATGACATGGGTGGAATGAGTGTCGCATGTGCAAAGTCCTTCAAGAGAAAACTTGGGACATGCTCCCCAGACAAATTTTGCAAAAATGAGTACAATTCATATTCATCGTATGCTGATTTGTTTCAAGAACAAAATTAATGTTATCTGCTCACTCAGGATCACATGTATAAAAAGTGAAGCATACAACCCACATAACGCCCGACTTAGCAGCCATAAGGAGGCAGTAAAGTTGGGAAACAGCTTGCTCACCACTCATACAGGCACACATAGGTTCTTTGCTTTGTATGTGTTGGCAAGGCTGTGTGCGTCCTGCTAAACATTTCTGGCTTAAAGACGTTCGGTACACCGCGATATGCGCAACCATTTATGGTCCAATGCCTCTATACAGTTGGAGCTGGTATTTGTCGATACCTGCACTAGCTGCTGTTCGCTTTTCCTATTTTGCACAGTTCCGTTTGAGAAATATGGATTGTTTACGAAGAGTGAAAAGGAAAAAGAATGGGTGGTTTGTTAACAAATGCCAAAACAAAGGATTAAATGCTTTAAAACAAGGCAGAATACGTCGAAACATGGCAGTGGTAGACCAAAACGCAGGTACACAATCAGCGAACGCTGACCAAGCCACCGTCGAAAGCGCCACGCCCACCCCCCAAATGCGACATGCACATGTAAACACTGACAGTTATAACTGGGACGAAGGTCGTAGAATGGTGGAACTAAGTGTACTAGCCGATAATCTTGTATGTGAGGAATGTAAAAAAAAACAAAACATTGTCCCTAAAAAATAGAAAAACGATATGGCTTGGCCAGTGTACTTTATATATTTAATACAAAGAGAAACTTAAAAAATATCACTTCATTATTTTTCCAGACTCAAATTCCTCTTAAAGCTACCTACCTTTCATTCCAATATTAGCATGCCCTGTATTTCGAGAGGTCAAGACTTACCCACCCACCCACCCACCCCCCTCAGTGCCTTGTATTTCCAGAGCCCAATGCATCCGAAGCATGCCGAGGAAAAATGTTGACTTACCACCCAGGCTACACCAGCTTTGACAAATAAAGCCCAAAATGCAAATAATACAAACATCTGTGATCCATCACAGGAAAACCAATAAAAAGTTTATGTGTGCTAACAGAGACTTTATGTTTTTCCTTAGATACTTTATTCTTAATTTGTTTCCGTGTGAATTTTGTTCTCAGCTTTTTTTCTCGGACACTATTGTTTCGAAAAGTACCAATGGCAAGGTGATTGACCGAGTAGTTGAATGAAGAACCTGGTTTGGAATAGTCACCATGTGTTTAAAATTATACAAAGTAGAGCCTTTCGAAATTTTAAGATGATGAATATTTTCAAAACTATCAAAGGTAGATGTACCATTCCAATTTTAGTCTATAGGTTTGAGCTAGGCTCATCCAATGTGCACAAACAAAAGTTGTAGAATTTTAATTTATGCAAATTAGGAGAGCTAAACAGTTTAAATGTTGATCGAGTATCCTCGAAACTATTAAAGCCATTATAAGTACCATTCTACCTTTAATTCATAGGTTTGAGCAGGGACGTACGTTCTATTCAGAAATTGCATGTTCCTGGTTTGAGCTACACAGGCATCCAATGGATCAGAAACAAAGGTTGTAGAATTATGAATTATGCTAATTAGGGACACTTAAAAAGTCTACATATTGAATATCTTCAAAACTTTTGTAGGCAGAGGAACCATTAATTCCAAGTTCAATTTGTTGATTTGTGCTGTAGGTGCATCCAATGAACCACAAGCAAAAGTTGTAGAATTATAATTTATGCTAATCAGGGGCATTTGAAAAGTTGAAATGTTGAATATCTTCAAAACTATATTACCGAAGCGCCAGTCCAACTTCAATATGTATTAATTATGGTTTGTGTTGTTGGCACATCCAATGAACCACAAACAAAAGTTGCAGAATGTTTTTTCAATTTACAAGTGCAAATTAGCTACGAGTGCTTGTAAAGTTTAAATGCTGAATATCTCCAAAACTAGTAGATAGAAGTGCCCTTCCAACTTCAATAGGGAGGCCCTATAGGTTTGTGCCACCAAATGACCCACAAGCAAAAGTTGCAGAATTGATGAAATCAGGAACGCTTGAAAAGTTTAAATGTTGAATATCATCAAAACTGTTGTAGGTCGACTTGACAGACTGGCAAGTCTCATTGTCCAGGACAAGTTAAATTTAACAAGGGACAAGTAAAATTGAATAAAACAACTAATACAAGCCTGAATGGACAACAAAATTATTTGGCACCTCTGGGGCTTCAATTAAATTTTATCTTGGAAAAAAAAATGCTATGGAAGGAAATACCTTGCAACCTTGAATAACACAAAGGGCATTTCAATTCGTAAAATTCAATTTCATTGTCAGAAACTCAACAAAGAAAACAAAACAAACAAAAACACGATGGGCAATAATGAGGGATTTTACATGCCGATATTTCACCAGAGCTTCAAATTTTCCCCTTACTCATACAGTAGTCAATTTTGTGTGTTCATTGAACATATTTTCACTAAATCCTTTGAAGTGTATAATCCTGAAGCCCCAACAGTGTGGATCTACTGCAATCCTCACATTCACAATCTGATGCACAACATACCACATGCCATTTTCAGTAATCTTCAAAGTGACACTAGATCACACACTAATCATTGAGCCATGATAAGCGCCACATATATGCCATGTTAAATAAATTCATTAAATGCTCCAAAAATACTCAGGTATTACCATTTGCGGGGCTACCCAACCTGAACTTTACAGGAAACCCTTTCAGACCAATTACGTCTCCCAGACATGACATCCCTTCTGTCACCAACACAGCCAGATAACTGGGAAACAAACAACCTGTTCCTTATCACACAGTATAACCCAGCTTTGCCGCCTTTGAAACAAATTATTCAAAGGAACTGGGGCACAATACGAGCTTCCAGAAGCGCATCAGTGCTGAAAAACAAAAAAGTGGTGCTAGGATTCAGAAGAGTCAGAAATGTAAAATATGTTCCGACTCAATCTAGAGTCAGATACCCACCACCATAACCACATACACCAGCAGTGTCTGGGGTGATGGACAAGAATCCATGCAATACACTAATTGCAGATACTGCCCCAAAATGGACACTGGGGGCACTGTCACAAGTACACGCACAGGGCGTTCATACACAACCCCTAGGAGAGGTTCCTGCAAACGCAACAATTTAGTTTACCTCTTCACATGCATGGTGTGAAAGAAACAATATGTTGGACAAACAGGGAGGGCCCTCATGGATAGAATGCAGGAACATTTCTAATAAATATAAATAAAAGTGACCACACACAACCCCTGGGTAGGCACGTTGCTCTCCCAAACCATGGTTCCCCACAACTCACCATTCAAATTCTTGAATACATGCGCACACCCCCAACTTTGAGCAAGACACTGAAACTCAGGCTTGCACAGGAAACACATCAACTGGATCCACCAACTGGGCACTACGGAACCTTTCCGTCAGTGTTATGGGCATATGAACTCCTTGTTTAGTCATATGCTCAATTTTTACTCCCAATAAGTTCATCTGCATACTAGTACCACCTTTACAGACTTATGAAACACCTGTTCCATAAGCCAACGAGTCGTGAAAAATCTTCATTGAGGGTAGAGGCTGTCACATCACACCACTGCCACAATACATTTTTTACAAGATGACAAGAGGTCATCTGGGTACAATGAATGTCACAGTTGTGACATCCATTTGTACCCGTGGTGCATTGCAAACAGGCAACTTAAACATGACAATGTATGTCAATTTTGACTATTGTCATGTCACACGTGCAAGACCGAGGACATGAAACATACACCTTGACGTTAGTTACATGTATGTCACACCCAACTATAGTGAAACCTGTTTTGAGAGACCACCCCTAGAGCAGGCCAAAAAGGCTCACATAAGGCAGGTGGTCTCTCAATAGAGGTGCAATAACATGGGAAAGATGGCAAAATGGACATGGTAAACATGGTCTTAAAAGGCAGGTGGTCTTTCCTCGCAGTGGTCTCTCAAAACAGGTTTCACTGTGTATGAAGCATGTACGCACAACCGTTACACCAGCCTCTGATGAGACACAGCAGTGTCAAACGGGCAGGCGTTACAGGAGAGGACAACAGTCACTTTTGGCCTTGCCCCCGTCACATTTGCTCAAGAAAGAAAAAAAGTATTTTTTTATGAGCAATTTGGTTGCTTGGGCAAAAGGGCATGAAGACAGTTAGATGAGATGAAAGACAGGTGCCAGATCATCTTTGATAATTCTGTGAATTAAATACAGGTCCATCATAGGCATCACAAAAACCAACACTTCATGATCACAAAATAAATTCATTTCATTTGTCAAGAATTTCAAATATAAACACTGTTAAAAATTTGTATGGAATTACTAAAACCAAAAGATCTTTTGGGGGTCTAATCTCATAAAACATCAGATCCAGCTTGTCAGGAATGGCGACCGCGGTATTCAAATGGCAGTCTCAACGCCGCTTCAATATACGTTTCTCGGCAAAATGACTTTACTTGGATAGACGAGGACCCCAAATGTATGCCAACAGTTGGGGTATTGGTATAGAAATTACAGGCATTTATAGGTGTCTCTCGGAATTGTTGGACACACTATAGTTAAACTTCCTGGCGGACATCTCGCAGCGACCTACAATCCTGATATCTGATTGGCTGAAGGCCATAGGCAACCAAATTATTATAAATTGTAAATGCTTCAAACATTTGACTCCTTCTCCTTTTATTTAGCTCAGTACATCTTTGGAAAACACAACAATATTTTTTTGATTATGTCCAAGTTGTTAGCTAAGTACGAGCAACACATTTTGCAATATGGTATTGTTACTTAGGGACATATTCCTTGATTACCGTGAATGACAGCTGAAAGCAGTGACGCAGCTATGTGAATGTCCCCTATTGCAAAATGCGGTGGTTGCAGTGGACTATCAGAGTTGTATAAATTTAAAGTTGCTTAGAACACCAAAACTATGTAACAAGTTACCAGCTTAGATAGATCTACATATAAGCCTAGAGCCTAGTAGAGGCTAGAGACTCTATAGAGCTACTGTGTCCCATTGTCATTGAAAAATGAGACAGTCGATCATCGACGTGACGTGTGGAATCAAAATAAACGGTGACACCTTTGTACACATTCATGATTGCATGATACCTTGTTACTGGACCCAGCTCGTAGTATGGAATTTACATCATATCATCGGCTGAAAGCGCAGATCCGTGAAATAAAGTCGTTGAAGCGGAACAAATCGACCCATTTCAAGCATGGCGCCGTTGTGTTTTGCTTGCTGTCGTCACCAAAGGACCCGGATGACGGAGTTCCATAAAGTTATTATTAACTCATTCCACCCCAGAACAAGACAGAGTCAACAGCTTTCCTGGGTGCACTCTGGGCACTAAGTGCCCAGAGTGCATCCACGAAAGCTGTTGACTTACTCCATACAAGCCTAAATGGTCTCTCACTCAATCTTTATTCAAAATTTTTTAAAATTGTGCAGGATTTGTCAAAATCAGATAAGCAGACAAAATCAGATAAGCAGACAACATGAACACTATAACAGTTCGGCGGGAAAAGACGGGATCAGTATAGAATGAGTTACAGGACGTCTATAAAGTAGAGTTAGATTGCTGTGCTTTCAATACCACTCTGGTACCCGGGTACGATACAAAATCGTACCCAGATAGGTACCCGGATGCGAAAATTCATATCAATGAAGCTAATGTGGCAATGAACCAGCACTGCACATGACCTAAACTAAAGACTAAAAAGTGACTGAGTTCGGGCGTCGCAATCTCACATCTCCGGACCAGACAACCAATTCTGCTGTTGCCCCAACTCATAAATCGACGATGAACTGCACTATAGCCTACATGTGTGTTAAAATTTACAGGATAAATGAGTCACGAGACAATCTAATCCCTAATTTCCAGAAAGTATAACTTTATACAAAATTTACTGCAAATAAACAATTCAAATGACGCCTTTGACAGGTTCAAACTGACATCATTATGTATTGAAACACGTCATAAAATTAAAATTCATGAATCCAGACTTGACGCTGCTTATTTTCACTGATGAGTGCCAAGCTTGTGTTGTTCAGGAATAACTTATGCTTGCATGTATATGTGATGAATCTTGAATGTAATGTGGGCTTAATTGGCGCTTACTTTAGGCCTAAGTATAGATACGTCTATGTTTCTTTAGATTTTTAAGACTAAATTAGTTGCCATCGTTTATAGTTGTTCAACATATGCACCATACAATGTAATACTGATTTTTTTAAAGTAAAGATTATCATAAATAACACACACAAACACACGCATATATAAATCGGTAATAGAAATTTAAGGACCACTCAGTGCATTGCAGTAAATTGAATGTATGTTGGTCTTTTAAACATAGGCCTAACGACCTTAAGACTGCTATAATCCAGCGCAGTATAGAGTGAATTTATGCTTTCCTTGAATACATCACGAACTTTCATATTTTGCCTCCACGCACATTGTTCATACTGGTTTGGACAAAGCCTAAGTCTCTAGCCTCCCCATGCACCTGATACTACAATTATGTCATGGTGCCAACCCAGACATTTTGTTTTTTCAAGAATTCCTTTCTTTCTTTCTTTCTTTCTTTCTTTCTTTCTTTCTTTCTTTCTTTCTTTCTTTCTTTCTTTCTTTCTTTCTTTCTTTCTTTCTTTCTTTCTTTATTTCTTTCCGACCAAGTTTGTCTGGACTTTTTCTCAGACAATATTAATCCGAAAACCACCAAACTTGCCATTATGACTGACCCACCAGTGAAATAAGCCACCTGATCAGGAATAGTCATGGTGTTTAAAATTATGTAAATTAGATGGCCAATTAAAATTTTAAAAGCTTTATATCTTCAAAAATATTATAGACACAAAGTTCTAACATACACATATGGGTTTGAGACATCTGGCAAATCCAACAGCATGCAAACAAAAGTTGGGGAATTTTAATGTATGCTAAATTTAGTGAATTTCCCCACAATCCATATTTTGACTAAGGCTTCTGCTTTAGGCCTATTGCATGTTACAAGCCTCAATGGTGCTAGGCTACCATTTTGCATTCATGATACTTGAACCTGTCTCATAGGCAGCCTTCTAGCCATGCCTGCTGGTTTAAAAGTTTGGGTCTTGTGGCAAATGGGAGGTGGGGGCAATCCCCAGAACTGTGTAATGAGGTTCTCAATAAAATACAGAGAATCTCTTTCTGTTCATGCAAGAAACGTATCTCCTCCATGTTCGCACTAATGCTGGACAGAGCTGTAAGTGCACCATGACTGAGACTGACCATGTCCTAGCTGGTCTGTTTTCGCCTGAGGCAAGGAGTCTGCTGGGCTTATCAGTCACAAGGGATCAGAGGGACTGGACTTCTTGGCAGAAAAAGCATGAGTGTACCGTCTGTAAAAAATAGACTACATACAGAGCTGAGTTTGCTAGACCCGACAAAGTCTGGATTTACAGTCCTCAATGACTGTTTTGCACAACTTGATGAATTTTGAAAAAAGTGTGTGGATTTGTGTCATCTCACTGAACACTTTCATGTCTTTGTTTTGTTGTTACCAGTGAGATGAAGTCTGTTCATAAGCAATACTGAGTCAGTATAGTGCATGTCTCAGTTCACAGGTACATGTATATGTAGTTTTGTGACAGCATCTGTTAAAATTTGTTTATGTAATGAAGGAACAAAGACAGTTTTGTATTGCATGTATTCACATCACTCTAAATTATAATGTGTGTACACTGTACATGCACATATACTCATCAGTACTGCCCAGAAGGGCTGACCCTCTCAGGAGTGGGCACTTTTCTCTGGTCGCGAGGGTTCCCTCTGTAGAGGTTTCACTGTACAATGGTACCTGCAATTTAAGACCATCCCTAATGCCACCTAAAAGTGGTCAGACAAGACAGGTGATCTTTCATCCCAGATAAATTAACAAAGAAATAAAAGGCCAATGTCTTTCTTTCTTTCTTCTTTCCTTTCCCACCAAGTTGGTCCAGAGATTTTCTCAAGATACTACTTGTCCGAAAACCACCAAACTTCCCATGGTGACCGAAATAATGAGTGAAATTGAGCATCTCATTTTGGAATAGTCATAATGTTTAAAATTATACAAATGTTAGAGGCAACAAAAATTTTAAAAGCGCCAATTCTTCCAAACTATTGCAGATGGACTCAAAATTTCAATGTGCATATATACCTCTGTGACACTTGCCACTATAATGGACAGTATAGTTGTAAATTTCAAATTATGCTAATAAGGGGCTTTGAAAAATTTAAAAGTTGAATATCTCCAAAACCGTTGTACATAGAGATGCCATTCCAACTTCAATTTATGGGTTTGTGGTAAAGCTGCATCCAATGAGCCATGAACCAAAGTTGTAGGATTTTAATTTATGCAAATTAGGTGAATATGCAAAATGTAAATCTTTAATAGCTTCAAAGCTATTATATAGAGATGCCATTCCTACTTCAATTTATGGGTTTGTGGCGTAGCCCCATCCAATGAACAATTAACCAAAGTTCTAGGCTTTTAATTCATGCAAATTAGGCAAATATACAAAATTAAAATGTTGAATAGCTTCAAAACTATTATAGATAGTAGTTACATTCAAACTTCACTTCATAAGTTTGGGGCACGGCCACATCCCTTGAACCAAGAACCAAAGCTGAGCATTTTAATGTAAAAAATTAGGCTAATACATAAAATTTAGATTATGTTGAACAATGGCAAAGTGTAGCATTTCAAACTGTTCTCATTTTGAAGGCACCCAGACAGATTTGCTGTGAAGTAAATCTTCCTGTCTAGTCTCTGGCCTCTCCGTGCACCTGATACTACAATTTGATTTGATGTTGCATAATGCGATACGCCGAAGTAAAATAAAAAAATTATAAGCCTACAATGTTCATACATCAAATATAACTCAGTGTTAACGTGTTAAAACCATATGTTACGATTGTGAGTTAAAAGAATGTGGAAACAAGCATTTAGTTCACTCGAGTTGACAACATCATACAGCACAGGCCAAAAATAGCATATTGATGTTATATTAATTGTTCATAGTCAATTAATGATATAAGGTATACGTGGAGCTAAAGTACTGCATGTATCTAAACAAATAAAAAAGTAGCACAGTATTTACATGATTTTCAAGTCACCTGTGCACTGCAGTACATGAGAAGACTCATAGGCTCTCTGAAGCCAAACAGCTGTATATAATTTAAACATGACATATAGACTGTCAAGAATAAAATCTTACCATATACAATAATAACTTAAAAAGTAGGTTATTTATTCTAATGTACTGAAAAGTTGATAAGTCCCTGGTGCCCTAATACAATAACCCATTCAGCCCCACCTGTGCCGCTTATTATGTTGTATGGCTTCAGCCAGTAGTATACACCCCTGCCAGGAATGTAATATGCCTAAAAGTGCAGTATTTCTAAAAGATCATAGTTGTATCTTACTCACATTAAACCCCTGATAAAAAAAAAAAAAGAAAACTTCCCAAGCTGACTAGACATAATGGTTCATGGCAAATGATTGACTTGACTTTTGAAATTTGGGACGTAGGGTTCTGTTTCTTTGAGAAGCACCAATCTGATGTCGCTACACTTAGGACTTAGGACAGTCCATTACATAGTGAATCTCATCTTCCACACATCCTGTATTACACTTATCACATGACAATCACTGCGGGGGTATTTTCATGCAGCTTTGCTTTGCACTTCAATAGTAAGGCTGTGTGAACTGTATCGAAAGCGACAGGGGGCAGTCCTGTACCGTTGACCTCTGATCTCGAGCTCCCCAAAGACCGCAGATAATCGATTTATTCAGCCATATGGGTGAACATTAACGTCACAGGACAGGGAATGTTTAAGTACCATGTTGAGAAAATCAGAGAGAAGGTGAATAGAGCGAAATTTATGATAAAGGTCACGGCAGGGAACAGCTTCAATAGATCATTCATAGGAAGGGTGCTGTGGGAACGTGTAGCTATACCTGGGATGTTATATGGGTTAGATGTGATTGCCATTTGTGAAAAGGATATTGAATGGATGAAGAAGGCACAGAGGGAGATGGGGAAATGGGTGCTTGGGGCACCACCGTGTGTAGCAACAGAGGCCGTATTGGGAGAGTTGGGATGGTTACCAATAAGAGATAGAATAGCTGAGGCTAGGTTGGGCTATTGGTGATACTTGCAACAGGTGAATGAAGAAAGATGGCGTAGGAAGGTGTACATGGAGGTTGTTAATGAAAAGACAAAATGGGTTCAAGAAATAGACAAGTTAGCTGAGAGATATGAGTTGAAAGGGCCAGATGAGATTGAAGTGGCGTGGAAATCGTATATAGGAAAGGTGATTCAAGAGAAACATGCGGAGCAGTGGAAAAGAGGGGTTGAAGAGAAGAGCACATTGAAAGCATATAGAGCTGTACACAAGCCGGTGAAGACTAAATGTTGGGATGGTAGCAAGGGTTCTAGACTGTTATTTCAGGGCAGAGCAGGAGTGATCAATCTGGAGAAGAGGTAACAGAAGTGGACGAATGGGAGTGATGGGAAGTGTAGGGAGGATGTGGATGAGACCATTGATCACATGATGATATGGCGTACAGGTTATAGAGCACTTAGAGACCAGCTGTTTGTACAATGGAGAACAAGAGATGGGCAGTGTAAAAGCTTAGAGCAAGTAAGAGACATGGCAGAGAATGATAGGTTAGCATGGATACTAAGATTGAAGGGCGATTTTCCAGGAAGTAGAGTTGGTTTAGAGTCAGTGAAAGGCTTCTTGGTGCAGTGCTGGGAGAGTAGGAATACTATCTTAGGATTAGTCACTGAAGAGAATAGAGGGCAAACTTAAAAGGGAAGGGAGAAGGTAGCCCTTATTAGGGCTCTCATGACCCTGCCAGGTGGCATCATCAGCAGGTGCTGTGGGCATGCCAAGCGCAAAGTTGCGACAGTGGGACAGGTCTGAGTTTTTATTTGTTTTTGTGTGGGGGGTTGTTGTTGTTGTTGTTTTTTTCTTTTATAATAAAGGCCACCTGACTAGCTACTAAGCTAGTCAGGACCGCGGCAAAGAAGCGGAGTGCCACAGAATATTATTATGTCGAAAAAAAATCCTAGTAAGCTGCTCATAATCAATACACAGACATGTAAGTCCATTGGGGATTGTCCAATGCCCTGTGATCGTAGACCACAGGGTGGTCCTTTAAATAAAAATCTGGCCTTGATTTCCCAAACTCAGTTTTGTAGATTCTGTATGTGTGTATCTTGCCACTATTTTCCTCCATGTGTATTTTACCCAAACAGTCGTCCTTAAAAAAGTTTTCTAGCATATTTTGTACAATGGTTGAGAAAGTGGATTTCTGTTTTCAGTATATTGTTCCCTTCACACACTGGAGTGTCCCAACAGGTTGAGCAGTTTTCTTATTTTAGTGCACAATTTATTCCGTATCTACCTACCTACCCATCTATCTAACTGTCTCCAGCACTAGAGACATCGCCTCGCTCCCCATTAGCTTTAAATTTGTAACTTACATGAACACAATTCATGCTAAGGTTGGGCAAGATTGAACTGTTCAACCTCTCTCTCTTTCTCACTCAGTTTCTCTCGTGTTGTTTCACGGGCACACAGCCTTTACAAACCCAAAATATACAACGCAAAAACAGATTAGTTAGTCTTGAATATACAATACTTTAGAATTACACTCTTGCAATGTTAAAGCGTCCAAACTTATCCAGCATGAATCCCAGACCACAACCCCCCCCCCCCCCCAACTCTGCGAAGGACTTCAGCAATTCAGCACTTCATGGGTATAAAGGCGCCAAAGCTGGAAGCCACGTGATGTAGGTCACACAGTTTTGTCGAAATTTATATTTTTTTCCTGCTTAATTTTAACAATGGACTATAAATAATGTAAGCGTACAAAACCTTGACCACATTGGTTATGTTTCGAAGCTACTATATAACCAAACCAAAAGCCTGTTGCCAACATATGGCACAGGCGGAAAAAACATATGTATGAATGAACGTCTGTACTCACAGGCAGGATGAAGTGGAACTGAGGTATCAACAGTCTTTGGTCAATGAAAAAACGCCAGTCATGTTTCTATTGGTTTATCCGTGTCATGTGACCATGTCACGAACAGGTAGACAAAGTATGTTGTGGTTTGTTGCACAATACACGCGCCAAACACTTTCTTGTATTGGCGATAATACATTAATTTGTAATTAATACCTTTCAATTTTAATGAATAATGCATTTTTGTTCCTATGAAATCATTGAAATGAGTTCCACTTCGAATGAAACCATATGTTTTTCTTAAGTCTCAATGTTTCTATTCAACGAGGTGTTGGTTACACGAAAACTAGTTTTCTATTACGACAGGGAAACCATTGTAGAAGCAATCGGCCCTGGCGATAGGACAAGCATGGTTTGCACAGAAACCAAACCAGGTGAAAGGAAAAACTAAACAAGACCTCGCCAAATTTCTTGATACAGACACGACTTTCAGCTAACTCTCCACTCACTTCAGACTTGATTGTACACATTTGCGAGGTATAAAAGCTAAATAGGCTAAATGTATCTGGGGCGTGAGACGGACGACGATTGTGATGTCATTTGGTAGAAATGATGCAGTGTAAAAGTTGTTTCGGGGCACAAATTTTATGAATACTTTGTCTGGAAAAGAATATATAGAAGACGAACAAATCAAACACTTTCTTGCTTGAATTCGATTTTTGTCATTGTTCAATTTCAGTTAGTGGTGGCCAGGGATGGATTTGCACAAGTGCTTGGCACACACAATAAGCCACGTGTTGCTTATACATTTGCATGTGTTATATATTTACACACATACATACATACATACATACATACATACATACATACGTATGTACATACATACACTTACTTACATACATACACATACTTACATGCATATATACATACATAAATGTACATGTATACATACCCTATACATTTTGGACATGGCATGATCTCATGCAAACATTACAGAAAAAAGACACACACAAAAAGAAATTCATTAAACATTATAGGCACCGAGGTATCCATATATATATATTCATATATGTTATATATATATATATATATATAATATACATATTATATATATATATTATATATATATATATATATATATATATATATATATATATATATATATATATATATATATATATATATATATATATATATATATATACATATATATATATATATATATACAGTGACTTGGAATATGTAATGTAGGCTATATGTAATCAGGGTTAGAATTATAATGTTGTCGAACAAAGGAGGCCACGTAGCCTCCTTTGGTCGTACCTTGCCCCGAGAGACATGAGCTTGTCCCACGATTAATACCAGCCAGCTCCAATAAAAATATGTTAGAGGTATTTAGTTTATTTGTCTCACTGGCCATACTTATTTTATTATTCTGTGACCAGGTACCAGGGAGAAGCACTGTCTGTCCATCTTGAAAGAAATGGTCTCAGTCCCTTTCAATATGATGCCCATAAAATTCAAATATCTATTCTTCACACCTTATGTGTTGGATAAATATTATTTGTATTGGTAAACTATAGGTCTGCAAATCGTATGATAGAGTACCAGAAAAAGCTGTTTTTTGGCAGGTGCAATTACTTCAAATCCAACAGCTTTAAAGGGGTTCGCCTCCAGTCCCCGGGCATTAGTTCAGCTACCCCTCCCCCCGGGTGAAGGGGGGGGTATACTCCCATGCAGGATTGTACTGGGTATGTGCCGCAGGAAAGGCCGTGTTTTCATTACTCCCAGGATTAGAATAGCCCCCCAAAATGTACACATCTGGATTAGGATATGGGTAACAATTATTTGAATGAAAATGTCTTATTCATTTTCAAACAAATGTATAGACCTCTGATATAGGCTGAAGATATATATTAACTTCTTTGGGGGGAAGTAAGAATATGCTAAAACTTGTTTAAAATTGGAATGCTGGTCTCCAAAATGCACCAGTATGCACCAATGTAGCACTCCTTTCCACACATTACAGGATTAAGAAAGGTACCTTTTTACATCTGGTGTAGGATTAAGATAGGGTATTGTATAAAAATGTCAGAGACACTCACCCACCCTGATGTTGAATATATGCCCGCTCCGTCCCCCATACCCTGGCTTCTGGATCCACCCCTTCCAGTGAGCCACAAGCAAAGGAACACAGAAAAACAAATCATGATTTCTCTAGTTTTTCTTGTTATGCGTGATGAGTTGCTCATAATGTGACCCTGGCTATGATGCAATAGGGCAAGGTAGTGCGGTAAGAATTATCAGAAGCCACAAAGCGAAGACCGTTTCAACACATCATGCGGGGAAAGGCGTGCACTTTCTGATGGGGAAAATGGCAACTTGTTGGCTGCAACAGAGCAGAGTGGTCCCAACGGAGAGCAGCAGAAACGCAGTCTATCTTCTGTTGTAAAAAAAAAAAAAACAAACAAACAAACAAACAAACAAACAAACAAAAAACGATGTCATTCAAAACAAAGGTGCTGGACGACTCAGGTAAAAGCACCAGAAGCTGATAATCAACTTGGTGTTATGTCATTTGTCCTACTGTTCAGCCCAGTTGTCTTCCCGGGGTTGTCTTACAGCCCACTCGTCCTGCAGGACAAGCTTGTAATACAAGATGGTGAGTTGAAGTAAGATGATGAAGTGGCCTGATGGTGAGGTGAGAGTGGGATGAGGTGAGACGAAATGAGAGGAGATGAAATGAAATGAGATTAGTTGAACTAGGTGAGGTCAAGAATATGGTGAGGTGAGGTAGCGAGGGGATTAGACATGGAGTGAGGTGGGGGTTCTGTGAGGGGAAGCTGTGTTCCGGTGAAAAGAGATGTGAGGTGAGGTCAGATGAGATGAGATGAGATGAGGTGAGGTTAGGGTTAGTTGAGATGGGGAGAGGTGAAGCAAGGAGACATGAAGTGAGGTGCTGGTGAGGTGAGGTGGCCTAGTTAAGGTAGCGGTGGCATTATTGCACCACGTTGCCTTTTGTGTGCTCCTTCAATTTAAAATCATTAATTTCCTCTCACACTTTTGCGAATTTGAGGCAATTGAAATTTTACATCTGCCATATATCCAAAACTGCTCTAGACAGATGCGCCATTCCATGCTCAATATACATGAGTTTGTGCCATAGGCAAATCCAATGACCTGCAAACAGAAGTTGCAGAATTTCGATTATTCCAAGAAGACCAAGAAATTAGTCTCATGCAGTCGGAAAATTTAAATGTTTAACGTCATCAAAGTATTTTAAATAGGGATGTCAAACCAACTTTAATTCATAGGTTTGTGCTACAGGCGCATCCAGTCAATTAAAATGAAACTTGTCAAATTTTAGTTTATGCTGATTAGGCACACTTGGAAAGTTGAATGTTAAATAACTCCGAAAGTATAATATATAGAAGTATCAATTCCACTTTAATTCACGGGTGCATTTAATAAACTGGAAATGAAAGCTGTAAAATTTTAATTCATGATAATTAGGCACACCTGGAAATTTAAATGTTGAACTATTTTAGAGTACAATAGAGAGAAGTGTCAATCCGACGTCAATTCAAAGGTTTGTTTTAGGCACATCAAATGCCTGTGTAAAATTTGTATTTATGATAATTAGGCACACTGGGAAATTTAATTGTTTGAAATTTCAAAGCTATTTTAGACATAGGGGCCATTCAACTTTCGTTCAAATTTTAAAGTATATATTTGTATGTAATTGAAAAGTTTAAACATCATAAATTTGGCTAATTTTTAAGGCAGGTAGATTTGCAACAAGGTAAATTTAATTTTCTAGGATTTTTTATGTCTTCTGTTTTCTTATTGATATATGATATGAAAACGTCTTAATACATGTCTAGAATGCTCGTGATTATACAACATTAAAATCTGAATGTTTTATTTAATTATCTGAATCATTGCCTCGAAGCAGAATCATAATATGTTTTGATCGATGAAATCATCATTAAAATAACTATCATTTCTGATATGGTAGAACAGGTCCAGCCAAAATGCAATGCATTTTTACGAGGTTGACCCCAGAAGCCCACAGTCTTTATTTTTTTACCGCGCTAACACCTGCAACGTAGCTGTTCACATCCTTTTGTCATATGGCTGGTAGGAATTAGCCAATCATAAGGCTCAAAAAGTGTTGATTATATCCCATAACCATTGATTATGAAAAAGAATGTATCATGAAACTTAGTAATGCATCTTTTTTGGGCTGACCTTCACCCTCAATAATCACAAAAAGGGCTCGCAAAAAGAGTGAATTAAGTAAAACCCATAACTCATTCTTTCCGAATTAACCCTTTCAATGTCTAACAATAAAATTTGAAATGATTTACCTGAATTTCCATGATAAAAACTTCCCATTCAAGTACCAGCACGCATTATACCATCAGCCACAAAACTTCTCCGGGTCAGTAGTCTTGATGCAGTAGCATATCATGAACGCAAAGCAAACTTTGATTGTGAAATTGTAAAAACACTACAAATAAAAACCAACATACCTCCCAGTACTGCCGGTGCCGTCATTTCTTTGGAAAAATAATTGCTGAGTTGCAATATTATCAAGTTCAATTAGAGGCACGTCATCTTCCATTTTGTGGCAGCCAGCAGATTCACGAACTACCTGAACGCCTGAGCGAAATCACGAATGAAGTGACTCAGAAGTGAAATGACACTGTCACACGTGTGTGTAAGAATTTGATTACGTAACTGACAGACAATACGCTTTCAATCATGAAATCACTGATCCGACCTAAACACAAATGACCATTCCTACCAGCCAATGACAAATGTGTCATAACATGAAAGGAGACGATTATGGCTATTACAACTGTCTAGTGGCTTCGCCACTCGATAGTTTAAGCCATAATCGTCTCCTTTCATGTTATAACTCTCACTTCACCCTCTGTGCTCCTCATTAAGCGATGGAAATTCTTTACAAATACATTCCCAGTTCCTCTGTTACCTCTCACTTTCACTGGGCAACCTTTCAGTTGGTTGACAGCTTCCATGAAATAAGAACCTACTACTTTAGGGTCGCTCTTTGAGGTATAAGCGTTGAACCATAATAGCTCTCTATAGAAATCTCATTTGTACACCCCTTTATACAAAATTCAAATGGTTTCAGCCTGTTGTATGAATCTATGTGGCAAATATAATTTTGGACCTTGGCAAAATATGATCGTTGCTAAAGCCGCCTTGATCGACGCAGCTGAAAACCCTCGGAATCTGGAGCAGATACGATCATCCAGACGTCTTCTTTGCGCACAGATAGCCCGTATTGCAATCACTTTGCCTGCATGCATCTGTACCCATGGATATTTCCCAACTCGCTTATATTCTTCTGTATGAACAGCATGACATCACCCATGTGGCTACATTCTTTTTTATTTTCGATTAACTTCGCGATTTTGAAATACGCTTCAGCTGGCGTTGGCTCATTATAATTAGCTCAGCTAACAGCTGGGATTATAGGATGGTCCTTCGACCGTCGTCCATCCGTCCACAATTCACATTTTCCACTTCTCCGAAACCGTCAGCCAGATTTACTTCAAACTTGCTGGGGATGTACCTTGGGTGGGTCTGTACCAAACTCTTCAAATGATCACGCTCCAGTGATTTTTGGATTTTTTTATGAGCTTTTTTATTGGGGGGGGAGGGTTTAATCTAAGATTTTTTTTCTGTGAAACCGCTAACCCAATTGCTTTGCTACCACATAGAAATACTCATAGGGACTCATAGCTCTTAATTTGTTCACAAGGTGGGTTGCAATTTTTGTCTATTTTCTTTATGATTTTTTGTGTGTTACTGCTATGATCTACTTCTTCGCCAGAACCGTCTCTTAAATTAAGCTGAAACTTGATGGATATCTTCCTTGAGGAAGGGTCAAACAATTTTTTTTCACTACGAAGAATTGCTTTGGTTTCCTGATTTTTAACCATTTTTTTCAATTCGGGTACTTATCGGTAAAAGCACCTTTCCTCTTGATTACTAAGCAAGTCAATGGTAATTCACATTTTTTACTTCTTCTCTGAAATCGTTTGCCAGATTGACTTCAGACTTCATGGCAATGTACTTTGAGTGGGTTTCTAGCAGATTGTTCAAATAGTCACGCGACATTGATTTTTGGATTTTTTTTAATGAATTTTTTTGTTCTGTTTTGGAGCAAAATCTTTAAAAAATTCTTTTCACTGAAACCGCTCACCTGATTGCTTTGATATCACACAGGAACACTCCTAGAGACTCAAACGTCTCTATTTCTTCACCAGGTGGCGCTACAATTTTTGTCTGTTTTTTATGATTTTCTTAGGGTGTATTGTTGCTATTTTCGGCTTCTTGTCCAGAACCGTCGCTCAGATTAAGCTGAAACTTGATGCATATGTTCTTTATGGAAAGGTCGAACAAAATTTGTTCACTAGGTCGCATTGCTGTGGATTCCTGATTTTGAACATATATATATTTTTTTTCAATTCGGGTACTTATCGGTAAATGGACCTTTCCTATTGATTACTATGTAAGTCAATGGGGATTCTAATGCTAATTCATATTTTTTACTTCTGCGAAACTGTCTTCCAGATTGACTTCAAACTTGATGGCAATGTATCTTGGGTGGGTTTCTACCATATTTGTTCAAATGGACACGCTCAATTGATTTTTTGATTGTTTATGAATTTCTTTGTTTTTTTTGGGGGGGGGAGGGGCAAAACTTAAAGAATCGCAAAGGTATATGTACATGTCAGCTGAACACAGGACTGTCACAGTCCTCTTGTTTGGTGTTTGGCGGCACCTCAATAATGCCTTCGTGTGGTATGCCAAGGTCAAAGTATATGTTTACGAGATCTTCTCGAGAAGAACCAGTAGTTGCAGCCATCTCTCTGACAACATTTTGTCAAGAACATGTATTATGATGAAAAAAACAAAACAAACAAAACAAAACAAAAACAAAACAAAACAAAACAAAAAAACAAAAACAAAAACAAACAAACAAACACCCTCCCCCCACCCCCCGAAAATTGATGTTACAGAACAAATACACCTCCAGCGCATTGAGCATCAATCAAAAGATACAGACGCATTCATTTATCAGTTTTCTTAGAGGTGAAAGTAAATTTTAATATAACTGGAGGAATAAAGAAATAATTAAAATTAAACCACAAGACAAATTTGCACGTCTTTATAATTTGATTCAGTAGTGCTCAATCCGCTGTGTCATTGCATGCAAACACTGTTGCAGTGATATGCATTCTGGTCTGAGGCTCTCATTTATGTGGAGGTAAAGATACGAGTTCCAACTCGATGAATATCGCACATGCAGATGCTTTAGATTAGGGTGGTCCTGATTCTGATTGCAAATAGATTGTATAGCACTATTATATTGTCTACGTATTCTCATGCGGCAAAGGAAGGCAGTACTTACCAGTGTAACAAAGTAATTTGCAGGGAATGAGACTCCTGTTCCTTCGAATCATTCTGGTGCTACTGTGTCCTTGTTAACTTAAACTAGCTCTCTGGGAAACAAAATATTATTGCAAAGAAACAAAACACTAATTTCGAGGGAACACAATAGTATTGCGAATGAACGAAACAATTATTTCGAGGGAACGCAACCTTATTGCGAGGGAAAGAAATAATTATTTTGGGGGAACGCAATAGTATAGCGAGGGAACGAAATAATTATTTCGAGGAAACGCAATATTGTTGCAAGGGAACGGAATAATATTTTCTTATGTCCATTCGGGGGTGCCAAATTTACTCCTGAGGGACGTGCGTCAGTATATTTTTATTTTTATTGTGAGGGAACGAAACAGTATGCCACGGAACGTAATAATTATTGCGTGGGAACGACACAAAAATTATTAAAAATACACTTATATTTTGGTTAGAAGATTATCTTTGTGAAAGAACCCAGAGAGTAGTAATTCAGGGTGAGACGTCATCTTGGGGGAGAGTCAAAGCGGGGTCCCACAAGGCTCAGTTCTAGGACCACTACTGTTCCTTGTGTACGTAAATGACACTGTAGATATTGTTAGATCTGAAATTCGCCTTTTTGCTGACGATACAATATTGTTCATTACTGTGGACAATCCAACTGAAGCAGCTAATGTTCTAAATCATGATCTAGAGTCACTTTCCGAATGGTCTAACCAATGGCTTGTTACATTTAACCCCAACAAAACTAAATCCATCATACTAAGTAAGCAGCCAAATACAACAGATCACCCAGGCCTGACATTTCATAATAATAGCCTCGCAAATGTAACCACCCACAAACACTTGGGGCTATGGTTTTCTAAATATCTCACCTGGTCAACCCATGTGCATCACATTACCGCTAAAGCTAACAAGCTTGTTGGTGTTCTTAAGTGCTTACAGTACAGGTTGAACAGGAAATCCCTTGAAAGTCTATATTTTTCCTTTATACTTCCCTGCCTGGAGTATGGCAGTGTGGTCTGGATGAATGCACTCGGGCCAACAAGGACCGTCTCGAAACCGTTCAGCTGGCTGCAGCACGAGTCATTATTGGGGCTTTTGCCCACACAAGTCTTGAAAAAATTTATATCGAAACAGGGTGGGAAAAGCGGAGCGCAGAAGGAAACACAAGTTAGTACTCATGTTCAAAATTGTCCATGGGGTAGCTCCAGCATATATCTGTAAACTATTACCGGGAACAGTTTCAGCTAGAACCAAACAGATACGAACAGTTGATGCAAAGAAGAGTACACTTTACAACTCTTTCTTTACATCGACTATTCGTGAGTGGTATTCTCTGTCTCGATCGGTCAGGAGTCTTGATAATTCAGATGAGTTTAAACGGGAGCTAAATCGATCCAAACCTAAACGTAATGAATTATACTATTTTGGAGATAGGAAAGTTGCCATCATTCACACGAGAATGCGCATGGGCTGTATCCAGCTGAACGGTGATTTATACAAAATTGGAGTTGTGGAGTCACCATTTTCTTCATGTGGAGCGCACACCGAAAGTGTTTATCACTTCTTTTTTTAATGCAAATATTATCTTCCTTCGAGGAATGAGCTGCAAACCAAATTACCTGTTGAAAACTTAAACTTGAAATCTGTGCTCTTTGGCGTTGAAAAGAAAGGAATTCAAAACGAAGAAATTTTTGGAGCAGTTCATAATTACATAAAGCTTAGTGGAAGATTTCAAATCTTACTTTGTATTTTGGTAGCTGGTAACCATACAAAAATGATAATTGTATACACTATTATGTTCACACATCGTACAATCTTTCTTCCGTATCCCCTACATTGTTGTCCTGTAGGTCCTCCTCTGGTGAACTGGTGTTCGAAATCTCTACGTTGTCTCGTTTTGTATGTACAAGAGGCCTTCATATAGGCAAGTGAGCCTGTTGGCCAATTGTTTTTTTTTTTTTTTTTTCTTTTGCAATAAAATATGTTTAAACCAAAAATACAACAACAAAAATCTATTGAGCAAATTAACGTCTACGGGGTGCCTAGAAGGAAAAAAAAGGAAATATATAAAGAAAGAAAATAAATGTAACTAACACCAGAAACCAAGAGATATTACCGCATTTTTGTATTGAACACGATCTCAATATTACTATCTCCCTCTTTTTTCGAGATTCCATTAGTGCTAAGCATAAAAGACGCATCAATAAACATCTCATTAGCCAAATACTGCCCTGTATGTTTTTCCACTCACTTAAACTGCTCGGATGTAAATTGTCGTCAGCTGTAAAGCTATATTCCAGTGTTCATATTACTACACTTTTTTGTTGAGAATCTTAGATACGGCTTATCACGATGACACAACCCAGGTCAACAACATCCCTCTGATGACAATTCTGACCAGGCAAGAGATAAGGTTTCTGGAATTTCTCTTCAGAAGCAGAAGGACGAGGTGTAAAGACAAATGGAGATCACTGTCAAGAACCAATGCCATGTCTAATAAATGATCAGGTTATTTTATGACAATAGAATTGGTTGGCGATTTAATTTTTTCCCTTTCTTATGATATTTTGCGTGTTTTTGCTATTTTTGACTTAGAACTTCTCCAGAACCATTCCTCAGATTAAGCTGAAACTTGATGGATATGTTCTTTGTGGTAGAATCAAACAAAGTTATGTATTAGGTGGCAGTACTGTGGATTCCTAATTTTTAACCATTTTTTTCTCAAATTGAGTACTCATCGGTAAAGGTACCTTTCCTATTGATTACTATCGCTGTGTAAGTCAGTGGGCATTTTAATACCAATTCACATTTTCTTACTTCTTCTCTGAAACCATGAGTCAGATTGACTTCAAACTTAATGGCAATGTACCTCAAGTGGGTCTCTACCAGATTTGTACAAATGGTTATGCTCCAGTGATTTTTGGATTTTTATATGAATTGTGTTTTTTTTGGGGGGGGGTAATTCTTAAAAAAATCGTCTCCGAAACTGCTGACCCAATTGCTTTGATATCACACAGGGACAGTCCAAGAAGCTCTTAGTTCTTAATTTGTTCACTAGGTGGCTCTGCAAATTTTTTCTATTTTGTTATGATTTTTTTGCGTGTTTTCCCCATTTTTGAATTCTTCTCCAGAACCGTCAATCAGATTAAGCTGAAACTTGGTGGATATGTTCCATGACTGTGAAAGGGTCAAACAAAGGTGTTCACTAGGTGGCACTGCTTTGGATTCTTGATTTTTAATGATTTTTTTTTTTCAATTCGAGTACTTATCGGTATATGCACCTTTCCTATTGATTACTATGCAAGTGAATGGGCATTCTAATGTTAATTCACATTTTGGACTTATCTGGAGAAACTCTCAGTCAGATTGACTTCAAACTTGGTGGCAATATACCTTGGTTAGGTCTTTACCAAATTTGTACGAATGGTTACGATATAGTGATTTTTGGATTTATATCTTTGGAAATTTTTAGGGAAAAAAAGTTTTAATAGGAAAGTTTAACGTAAATTTCTTGTAATGGTTATTATATCTTAAATAATTTTGTCCAGATTTATGTCAAACTTGATAGAGATGTGCCTTTTATAAGTGTTTACCTATTTTGTGCAAGTGGTCGTGCTCCAGTCATTTTTGGACCTTGATCTCATTCCCAAAGTCACAGGACAACTGGTATGAAATTTACTGTTCATTTGATTACATGAGGTCTGTTTTGAGTTAAGACCTTGATGTTCTACATGTTAATGTTTCTCTATGAAGGTCGCGCTTGGACAGTACATGAGTGACCTTGACCTCAATTCACAATGCAACATACATGAATTTTACTCTTGAGTGCTTTAACTTGAGAACTCTCTTGATTCTGTCCCAAGTTCACAGAGCCCCAAGTGTGATGAGTCTCTAGGTCAGCTGAGCATGGGATTTTCACACAGCCCTCTTGATTTTTTTTTTTTCGAAAACTTATGATCTTTGAATCCTCCAAGCCAATTGCACAAGGATACTTCCTGGGACTCAGAGACCTTAATTTCACCACGTGTTATTGTGACTTTTTACATTTTGAGAAAGAGTTTTGTGCTCTAAAGCTGTGTCTGACTTCTCCAAAACCATCGCGTGTTTTTTTTCCTGAAAAATTGTGGAAATGTAGCTTATGGAAGGGTTAAAGTTGTTCACTAAGTGTTGCTGTTCCGTATCCCTAATTTTAACCAATATTTCCCGGTACTTATTGGTTATTTTGCATACATTCCCGTTGATTACAATGCAAGTCAATGTGAATTTCAATCCTAAGTCACATTTTTAACTTCATCTCCAAAATGGTCAACCACATTCACTTCAAATTTGGTTGGGATGTACCTCGGGTGGGTCTTTCCCAATTCTGTACATATGGTCATGCTCCAGTGACGTTTTTGCCAGCAAAGCAGACTCAAGCTGCGTATTTTGTCTACTCCGCTGGTGTAGTTAACACGGAACTTGGTCTACTTTGCAGGCAAGTGATGTTTGGAAGTTTTAAGATTTTGCTGTTGTTGTTGTTGTTGTTGTTGATGATTTTTGGCAAAATCTTAAACCTCTGAAATCGCTCAGCCAATTTCTTTGAAATTGCATGGGGATACTTCTTGGGACTCCAAGACCTTGATTTGTCCAACAGGTGGTGCGGCGATTATTTTCATTTTTTTTTTTTAATTAAAATTTTGTGTGTTTCTGTTATTTCAAACTGTCCAAAACGGTCACTTAGATTGGTCTGAAACTTAGCAGAAATGTAGCTTGTGAAATGGTCAAACTAAGATGTCCAATAGTTGATATTGTGCCTCATCTCTGATTTTAACACATTGTTCCATTTGAGAACATATCGGTTAATGCGTGCATTCCCACAAATTACAATGAAAGTCAATGGATGCAATTGGATGTCACATTTTTGACTTATTCTCTAAAACGGTCAACAAGATTACTTCAAACTTGGCGGGCTTGTACTTTGGGTGGTTCTTTACCATCTTTTGTGGGGGGTTTTTTGGTTAATGTTATAAGTATTCATGTTTCAAGAAATTTTGCATTCCCACAAATTACAATGAAAGTCAATGGATGCAATTGGATGTCACATTTTTGACTTATTCTCTAAAACGGTCAACAAGATTACTTCAAACTTGGCGGGCATGTACTTTGGGTGGTTCTTTACCATCTTTTGTGGTTTTTTTTTTTTTTTTTGGTTAATGTTATAAGTATTCATGTTTCAAGAAATTTTGCAATTTTTATATTTTTTTAATTGATCTTTTTTAGCAAAATCTTAAAAATGCTTCATCTCCAATACCGCCCAGTCAGTTGCTCTGAGCTTGCACAGGGACACTTGTGAGGACCTAGAGCTGGACCTTAATCTCTTCCACAGGTGGTGCTGTAATTTTTTTCTTCTATTTTTGTGTTATGAATTTGTTTGTTTTTGTAGTTTTGACTTCTCTAAATCTATCACTCAGATTGCCCTGAAAGTTGGTGGGAAGTTAGTTTGTGGGGAAGGGGGTAAACAGACCAGTGTTCTACGTGGTGACTCTCTGTAGGTCTCTGATTTTAAAGAAATTTTGCTATCCAGGTACCTGTCGGTGAATGCATGCATTGCTATTGATTACAATATAAGTCAATGTGGTTTTTAATGGAAAGTCATTTTTTACTTCCTCTCCAAAACCTTCATCTTTTAGACCACAATGGGATTTATTATAGGTTGAATGTAAAGGCTTGCCGATGATAGGCTGTTCATCCAAGGTTTTTGTTTAATTTGGGTACTTAATGTCCCTGTGCGAGTTCAAAGTAATTGGTTTAGAGGTTTTGGAGAAAATGAAATTTTCGCAATTTTACCAAAAGTGGAACAATACAATTGCGCAAAACTATTTGAGGATGACGACATGAACAAAATTGGTAAAAGCTAAACCGAGGTTCATCCTCATTAAATTTGAAGTAAATCTGGTTGACGGTTCTGAATTAGAAGCGTCAAGTATGACTGAACATTGCAATACCCATTGACTTACATTGTAGTCCATGGGAATGTATGCATTAGCCTCTGGTACCCTTACGGAAAAAAATCCGTTCAAAATCAGAGATAAGGAATATCATCACCCAGTGAACTTTATCTCTTTCCTAAGCTACATTTCCACAAAGTTTTTTAAGAATCTAAGTGACGGTTTTGGAGAAGTCTTAATACACAAAAATTTGGGGAGATGATAGAAAAAAGTGACAGCCCCACCTGTTGAGTAAGGTAAGGTCTAGGGGTCTACAGAATTGTCCAGATGCAATATAGAAGCAAATGGCCAAGTGTTTTTTATTTTTTATTTTTTAAGTTTTTGCCAAAAATGAACAAAAAATTTCTTGGAATCATTTGAGTGTGACCATGTGAACAAAATTTGCAGACAACTACCGAAGGTACATCCCCACCAAGTTTGAAGTTAATCTGGTAATTGGTTTTGGAGAAGTCCAAAATGTGACTTACCATTCCAACACCGACTGACTTGCGTGGTTGCTGCAGTGTGTTCTCACCCAGCTTGGTGTGACTGCAGCTCACCTGTTCACACCTTTTGACTGACTGAACAAATGCAAGTGTGCCGATTAGAAGTGCAGAAATGCATGACCCATCTCAACCCCCTCCTTCGAATTGAAAAAAAAAACAACAACAAACAAACAAACAAAAACAAAAACAAAACAAAACAAAACAAAACAAAAATACCAAATAACAACCCCTCCAAAAACCCCGGAGGATAATCCCGATGCCCGTAACACTGTTCTTGGCCTCTAGGAATGTATAAAACTCCTCTTCCCGTCCAACAAATCCTGGACCCGCCCTGTCGCACCTGCATGGAAATAATGTTCTGTGACCACTGCAAAAGACAAAAACGAATTTCTAAGAAAACCTATGCTGACTTCTTTCTGATGATCAATGGCCAAACACAGTTCGTGATAGAGTAAAAGTACATGTAGTTGGTTAAAAGTTGAATCTCCAGGTGTGAAGCCAGATTGATGTGCAGAAATAACTAAGTTGTCCCACAAGAGTTAAATTAAATACATACTTGAATACTGCTTTTTGAAACACTTTCCCTATACAGCTAAGAAGTGACATAGGTCTGTAATTATTACATAGATTTTCAGCGTCTTTCTTATGGAGTGGAAAGACATTTGCCTTTTTCCGGAAAGAAGAAAATTATTTCATTCTGAAGGAAAGACTGAAAAGTTTAGTTAGGGAGGAAGATATGGCAGGTGCAGCTCATTTCAAAAGTTTCGCACTAATGCCGTCAGAGCCAGAAGCTTTAGTTATATCGAGGCATAAAAGTGTTTCCAGAATAATAATAATAATAATGATAATAATAATAATAATAATAATAATAATAATAATAATAATAATAATAATAATAATAATAATAATAATAATAATAATAATAATAGTAATAATAATAATAATAATAATAATTCAAAATAAAAATTTCAGCTTTGGTCAAGTTATCTGAAACACGTTTGTCTTTATGCAAGAGCGACGGAACGGTCGCGGGATGATTACGATTTAGTAAATGTTTGACGGTACGCCACCAGCATTTATTTCTCCGAGAAGAATTGTTTAGGTCAGCACGAAGTTTATTATTATATTCCTGCTCTGCGAGCCTTAGTTGACCCTGATATCAATTTCTTGCTTGACAGAGGAGGTCCAAGCCCCGATTTTAAAACGAGTGCGTTTAGCTTTTTGGTATTTTCTATGAACTGGGCGCGTAAGTTGTCGAAGTCTGGAATTAAATACCAACGAAGATCCCACGGTCTGACCGCCATACGTTTGTCAGGGATACGCATGGCATGACGGTTTGAAGAAATAAACTTGACCAAGAGTCGCAACAAAAAAATCTATGTTGTAATGAGTAAAACAAGCGTTCCATTCAATGACACTAAGATGGTTCATAAGACTATCAAAATCCGCCTTGGTATATTCCCATGTACATCGTCTGTGTGCTGCCTCCTTACACCGCTGAAAAAATAATTTTGCCCCCACAACATAGTGGTCACAGATATCGGAGGAAGCACACAGACTTCATTAAGGTAATGCGGTATATTTGAAATTATTTGATGAAGGCAGGTGGCAGACTGCTCAGTCACACGACCAGGCTTTTACATGTATAGTAAAAAAAAAAGTTTGTTTCAGCAAAGTGAACAAGCTTGTAACCGGAAAGCGTAAAATCTGCGTTTAGGTCGCCAGTCAAAATGATATTTTTAATACCTGAGTTGCACGCAAGATGTAGACTACCCTGCATGGAATTTATCCCAAAAAGAGACCTTAGCGGTCTGTATACTACATCAAAAACGAACTTTTCGTTTCTAACATAGGTTTGCGTCAAACTTCCTAAGCGTCGTAAGACCGCAAGCCTGTCCATCACTGTCCGGAAGTTTTCAAGATGTCCATACCAAGTTAGAATATCGTCGACATTTACACACAAAAAACCTCTTACCTCTTATTTCACGATTATCGAAGTTACATTTAATTTGTCACAGATTCCCCCCCCCCCTTTTTTTGTATCGTGAATCAACATATCTATACGCTGGTTAGCATTCCAGAGTAAATCACTTTGTTTGTGGCCAACATGAGCTTCTAACCCGGGATATTGTGGCAAACCCTGGGTTGATGGTGATCAGTGTTTAATAGTCCTTGGTGTTTGTATTGGAGATAGGATGAATTAATACCATGGCTATAGCTGTTAATTACTATGGGCAGTAAAAGTATGGATAAAGAGAAAGCACATTCTCTGGACATGTCACGGTTTGGTGGGCCCCCTGGGATTATACCATGCCTCCTTTGTTTTCTCAAGCGCTTACACATATATGAGGGTGGGAAAGGGGTTTCCCGTACTGGCGTACTGGGGCTTTTTATTTACCGTACTGCTGTACTGGAAGCCCTCTTATTTTATGTACTTCGTACTATCCAAAATTTTGAAAGATTTTTATTTTCTGTACTGCGTACTCTAGAAAAATAATTACCTGTACCAGCGTACTGACCCTCCCCCCCACCCCCTTATATATCCCTGCTTTAATTTTCCGTGGCTAAATTTCAACACAGGACTGATTTGCTTTGCCTTTGGTGAATACATTTTCAAATGCATTTATATTCATGAAAACCTGAGACAAGGAATACTGAATTCCTTGTCTCAGTGAAAACAAAGAAGGCATGGTATAAAAAGGATACATCCCTTGTTCTCGTGATGTATCTGGAATCCCTTGAACTTGGGATGTATCCTCTTCATAAATCTGTCAACTTGTGTGTTGTTACTGTTCACACAAAATTAGCATACCATAGAGTGGATGCAGTTCTTGGTCTTGGTTTAAAGGAGCATGTTTTAGCATATTTCTGTTTTTATATCATATGTGCATATCATTTAGGTCAGGCTTTCATGACTCTGTTGCACTCTGCGATGTTTTACCTGCATGTAGTGTATAAAATTTATAATAATTCATTTTCTGAAACTACCCATTTGCAGCGGGAGCACCGCGGGCAGAGTAGAACCCACGGTGCGTCAGACCATGGACCTACTATGGTAGGTCCATGGTCAGACACATTTAAAATATCGTAGCATATCGTACATTTTCTTACATTGTGAAATAAAAACAGAAGCTCACGATACACACACACACACACGCGCGCAAAATTGTGGCCGCCGCCCGGCAACACGGGGCAGCCGGCATACTTGTAAATATTGCAAATCTACGTGTCAAGTTTCGGCCAGGACCAACGTGAGATGTCTTTACCAATGCCAATGCTAGATGATCGAGATTTTCTCTCTGGATACGCCATGCTTAAAAAAAAAAAAAAATCGTGCAAGCACCGCCCAGTATATCATACTCTATTTTATCACAATTAGGTAATGTTCCGCCGAAAAGTACTGCTAATTTATTACACGATCGAGATTGCGCAAAGTCTTCCCATAATTCAGTTTTGTCGCTTACTGCAAGACAATCCTCTAATTTTGCCACATTTTGATTCTCAATTCAGTAAACTTTTAACATGTAAACATGAGATGAGACACATCCTCTATACCTTCATTACACAATATACACATTCCTCCAGAAACATTCCAATTTCGCAGTGTTTTCAAGACTTAGACATCTTGTTCATGCCATGAATTTAAGTCTAATACCGGTAAAGTCATTAAAATGTAATAAATATCTATAATAATTTGTAATGACGTCACCAAGCAGATCACAGGAGTTGTGTGTCACATGCTGAATAGATATCATTTCTATAAATTCAGAAGAGACCCAATCTCAATCCCTGGAGGAAACCTATCGTCACGTTACACTGACTTATCTAAATACGAGCTAGAAATTATGTCATTGGTCAATAGAAAGTCACGGGTAAGAATAAATGCTCATGCGACGAAGATATTTGTAAACTTATCCAGAGCCGTAAACAGGCAAATCAGTTCTGCAGGTATCGGTCTAAGAGCAGCAAAAACTGTGATCCTGAATCTCTGCAGTACAAAAAAAAAAAAAAAAAAAAAAAAAAAAAAAAAAAAAAAGAGACGGTTATATGTCCGAAAAGAAAGAAATCGAAGAAAAGGTCAGAGCTAAGAGTAAATAACAAGTTTCAAAATATTATTCTAAATTTGGGAAAATGCTTTAAAATAACGAAAGCTTTCTGGAAAATTTTGAGACACCTGAATAATAATAATTTCAACTGAGAATTATAGATCTGAATGATAATACACGTATCGTAGTTAATCCGAAAGAAATTAGTGAGATTGTTGCGAATTATTGGCTCGAATAGCTGTGGCCAAGGTCCTGAAAATAAGTCAAAGCTTAAGACAAAAAATAAGTCAATTCATGTGTTATAGTGGTGATACTTCAGGTCTAACAGATATAGAAATACATTATGAAAGTATTTCGGATGCAATTCACAAATTTAAAAACATTAAACCTTGCGGCGTAGATCGTTATCCAAATGAATTTTTAAAGCAAGGTGGTACGTCTTTGATCATTTCGCTTGCAGATCTTTTCAATATTTTGTTTTTCCAAGAATTCTTTTTCTTCTTTCTCTTTTTACGTCTGGGTGCCAACCCAGACATTTTGTTTTTCCCAAGAAATTTTTTTCTTTCCTTCTTTTTCTTCTTCATGACCAAATTTGTCCGGCGTTTTTATCGAACACTATTATTTCGAAAAAAAGCACCAACTTGCCATGGTGACTGACCTACCTGTGAAATTGTTCACCTGGTTTGGAATGGTCATGATGTTTAAAATCATGCAAATTAGCGGCAATTAAAATTTTAAAAGATTCATATCTTCCAAACTTTTGCAGATAGACACAAAATTTCAAGGTGCATACATAGCTTTGTGACACCGGCTAATAGGATGGACAGTAAATGAAAGTTGCAGAATTTTAAATTATGCAAATTTGGGGCATTGAAAAATTGAAAAGTTGAATATCTCCAAATATATTATAGATAGAGATGCCATTTAAATTTCACTTTACAAGTTTGTGGCAAAGCTGCAACCATGATCCCAAATTGTAGGATTAGAATTTATGCAAGTTAGGTGAATGTGCAAAATTGAAATCTTGAACAGCTTCAAAGCTATAATAGATAGAGGTGTCATTCCAACTTCAATTCATGGGTTTGTGACATAGCTGCATCCAATGAACCATGATCCAAAATTGTACAATTTTAATTTATGCAAAAAAAGGTGAATACAAAAAAATTGAAATCTTTGAGAGGAAAACTATTTTACATAAAGCTGCCACTCCAACTTTAGTTTGCAGGAATGTGATGTAGCCCTATCTAACTAACCAGAAACCAAAGTTGTAGCATTTTAATTTATGCAAATTAGGCCAATACACGAAATTTAAATTGTGTTGAACAATGGCAAAGCATATCATTTCAATCTCTCATTTGAAGGCAACCAGATTTGCTGTGAAGCAAATCTTCTTTTCTAGTCTTTTCTTTCTTTCTTCTTTATGACCAAATTTGTCCCGAGTTTTTCTCAGACACCATTATTTGGAAAACCACCTTACTTGCCACGGTGCCTGACCTACTGACAGAATTGCTCCCCTGGTTTGGAATAGTCATGACCTTTAAAATTATGCAAGCACGGGGCAACTAAAATTTTAAAAGCTCCACATCTTCCAAATTGTTGCAGATATACACAAAATTTCAATGTGCATGTATAGGTTTGTGACACCTGCCAATATAATGGACAGTAAATGAAAGTTTTAGGATTTCAAATTATGCTACTTCTGGGCATTCAAAATTTTAAAGTTGAATATCTCTAAAACTTTAATAGATAGAGAGAGCATTCTACCTCCCCTTTATAGATTTGTGGCAAAGCCGCATCCAATGAACCATGAACCAAAGATGTCAGATTTAAATTTATGCAAATTACGAGAATATGCAAAAATCTTTAACAGCTTCAAAACTATTATAGTGCCATTCCAACTTCAATTTATGGGTTTGTGATATAGCCGCATCCAATGAACCAAGAGCCAATATTGTAGGCTCTTAACTTATGCAAATTGGGCAAATACACAAAATTAGTATGTTGAATAGCTATAAAACTATTATTCAAACTTTACTTTCTAAGTTTATGACCTGGCCACATCCAATGAACCAAAACCAAAGTTGTAGTATTTTAATTTATGTAAATTAGACTACTACACAAAATTTAGATTATCCTGAACAATGGCAAAGTGAAGCATTTCAAACTGTTCTCATTTTGAAAGCACCCAGACTGATTTGCTGTGAATCAAATCTTCTTTTCTAGTTGTAAGTTGTATGAAACATATCCAGACGGAATGTTTCAGGTTTACATTAAACCCATTCACAAGGAAGGATGAAAGGAATCTTTAACAAATTATCGTGGGATTAAAGTCACTTTGAAATTTTTTGTTTTAAATAATTTTTTATTGACAACAGAAAATAATAATGTTCAAAAATACACTGGTTTTGCACATTACCTGAATCTGCCTTTATTCATTTCACACTCTTGGTCAATGATTAAGCATTCAACAATAGAACTAAGCATACAATAATTTTCTTCTCTCCCCTAACCTATCACCATCCATTTTTTTCTGTGAATATTCAATTTATCATTATTTTTAGCTACGAAAAATTCAATATGTTTGATATCTTCCATTTTCTTTTTAAAAATTCCAATATAAGGTTTACTGTTCATCAGGTGACATTGGTATAAATACATTTTCCCCACTATACAGCACAGAGACCAAATATTTTCGTTTATAAATTCTAAGCCTAGCACAATATCAGTTCTTGATAAATTTACATTAGTTCCTGATAATTCTGACCTGTTAATGGCCTCAGCCCAAAATTACTTTGATACATCGCAATCATAGAAAAAATGAACAAGAGTCTCACTAACTTCATTACAAAATGTACATAGTGGATTCTCCTTTATACCCATTTCACAGGGTCTATTGTTTGTAAATATAATTTGCTGTAAAAACTTATACTGAAAGACTCTTATATTTTGATGAAATAGAATATTTACATGTATAAATCTGCAAAAAACAATTTTGTAGATACTTATCCTCAGGATTAAACCTTAAATCTTCCATCAATCTTTTCGTGTAGGAGACTTTCTGGCCTTGGTACTTTCCCTAGCAAATTTAAATAAAACATCTTGGACAATTTTTCTGTTTCAAAATCTTTCTCAATCAAATACTTGGAATTTTCACTTTGTTGATAACATCCAGAATTAGGTTGCAGAACTTGTTGTTGCTAGTCGTTTGGTATAGCATGTAATAGACCTTGAAATATTTAAAAAAAAAATGTTTTTACATTTGGATACTTTCTACAGAATTGCTCAAAGTCTATAAATGATCCATCTTCCTTTAACGAATCAGCTGTAGTGTGAACCCCACTTTCATGCCATTTCTTCAAGAAAATTGGTTTGCCTTCTATCCTTATAAAAGGGTTGTACCAAGTAATTTATTTTTTAACTCTCGCACCAGCATTAGGATAGGAAAAGTGAAAATCACATCATATTTTCATAATTTCTTTCCAGAAAGTACTGTGAACTTTGTCGAATACATAATCTACATCTTTTTCCTATATAACACTTCCATATATTATCACCCATTCCTGGGAGTTGTACATATGACTTTTTCCATTTTCTGTCAACACTTGGCTGAACCAACCTTTTCACCCAACATAATTTTAATGCCAAATTATGTGATAAAATATGAGTCATCTTAAGTCCTCCATTTTCATAAGATTGTATAAGTATATTTCTTTTAATTTTATCCTTATTCGACCCATCCCATACAATTTGATATGATATGTTTTCTATAAAGTTTAAAAAAGTCCTTTTCCTCTGCTTCATTCCAAAACCGGACTTTCTGTGGGCTTGACAAAACAGACATAACATAAATAAGCTGAGATAATGCACTTTGAACACTTGTAAGGTCTTCACCTCATTCGGTAAAGGACAATTTATGAGCTTCTTGGAGCATGAAAATGTACTTGGTGAGTTGTTAGGTGCATACATAAGACAGAGAAGATTGGAAGACCAAGTGTTTGCTTTAAAGGGGATTTGCAGTTTAACCTTTTGAAAACTGGGATCTTGGGAGCTTACCATGGTTACACATACATGTATCCATTTGGCATATGTATATGTTAATTATGATTTGACAACTGGAATTGACTTAAAATATATATTATATTTTTGCAATCCTCATACTACAAGCAACATTATTATGTATATAACTCATTATTTTTCAACATTATGCAACCTAATTAGCACATATATTTGGCATTCAAAATGGCTACAATATAATTTTTGAACAAAAATTTGTATTTTTGAAGACATTTTTTCATTTAAGGTTTCTAGTTTTCCAAATAAATAAATACATTAATGAGATAAGACCAGATAATAAAGGTACAGGTCCTTAGCTACATTTTGATATATATTATTGCACCAGTTGCATGTCATACACATGTATATCATAATTATGACTCTGATAAACAACCTTACGCATGCAAAGCTATATGCACCATATTTGACAAAGACGAAAAGCGCCTGACCTGTGACCCCATTTCAAGGTCATTGCCACCTGCTGGTATTTCCCCACTCCTTAGAGCATAAGACAGGAACAAACTAACTTAAAATTATTAGACCACGACATACCATAACTATATTTCGCGCTGTTTAGCCTTTATTGTGTTAATCATATGCAAATTATGTATGTGTAGGCTGAAATTTTGGTCTACAGGGTGCATAAGGTTCAGGAGACATAAGAAATTGAAAACCTGGTTATCCTTTCTGGGTATATCAAAAGCTTTTTATACCATAAACAGGCAAAACCTGTTTATATTATTGTGGAAAAAAGACATTCCATTCACTAAAAATTTGTAAAATAAAGTCGAAAATAAAGTTATTTTGGGTACTTTCGAAAGTTTTTGGTTCAAGACGCTTAATGGAGTGAAACATGGGTGTGTTCTCTCCCCAAACTTTGTTTTCCATGGTAATGTTAGATTTGGTTCGATTGTAGACAGAAAGGAATCTTGGTGTACCTTATGAAAATAGTTGTATTTCCAGTCTTCTAGATGCTGATGGCATTGCATAAATAGCAGAAATGGAAGACCAATAAATACTTGTGATGAATGCAGCACATGTTTTTGTTGAAAAATTGAATGTCGTTTAACAGTAATAAATAAAAAGTCATGGTTGTTGGAAAAAAAATTGATGGATCGAAAGATGGATTCTTGGTGATAACCATATTTCGGAATGTAAAACATAAAAGTATTCAGGCATCACCTTTTCAAATTCATTGAAAGACTTGGCACATGTAAAGGAATTAATTGTTCCAAAGGCATCTCGCCTTCGAGGCTATTTATGCAGCATATCATTATCCCACGAAAATGTAAATGGAGTTACGTTTGGCAATGCTATTTGAAGGAATATAATTTTTTCTCCTATTACACATGGAGGTGCAGTGTGGGTAAGAAAATCAGACAAGAACAAATCAATGGAAAGTTTCCTCTTTTTAGTGTAACATTCTTAACAAAATATAAATCTGTTACGCTAAGTATGATAGTATGTTCCAATTTTGATTTATCTCAGATAGGAGTGGGCATGCAAGATGAATATTATGTTATTTGTTGTTGTCATGGTCATCATCACCATCATCATCTGCAATTTGTTTGTAGTTATAGACAACTTTCCCACATAAAATACTCTGGATATTAATATGTCATCACCTTATTTTTATTTTCTTACTCTGGAAAAAATTTAATCATCCTAATTATTTCACTTTAAAAATAACTGATTACACTTCTTTTTTTTTTTTGTTTAAAGGAAATATCAGGCAATGTGGGATTTGCCTGCTCGCCAGTTCCCCAAGCCCAGGATTATGTGACTTTTAGGGTCAAGGCTATCAACATTCAATGACACATCAGGTTTGAAACTCAAGGGCAGGAATACATAACTAGATATCAAATGTTATTTTGTGTCACAAATAATATCAGGAGCCTGCAGGATCATGACTGTATTGTTTGGCTTGAATTCTTGCCACCATTCTACGAGCGTAAAAATCTCTATAGTCCACGGGAAGCTCTTCAAGAGATTTCAGAGCTCTATCCAAGATCTGCATGGCCCGAGTGGCAGCCACTGGATCCTTGTTACCATAGGGGTCCTTCTGGTCATAGCAATCCGAGTCTAAATGCCTCCAGAACACATTAACTGCCACTCCAAAGTCCAGGGAGGTCACATTGTGAAACCATAATGCTGCAACAAAAACCATAACTGCCAAAGTTAATTTTTCAAATAAATACGCATATAAAACACTCACAAACATATATTTTAAAGCAAGGAACACATACAGTGCTCCCCCTATTATAAAACCACACCAGAAATACATTTGTACAGCCTCATCTGAAGGGTTGCAATAGATAACATAAATACCACCCACTTACTGCATGCAGAGGTGGGCATTTAAAAGGAATTGATCTCTGCTCAGGACAGCTGTGTACATGTTGTAAGAGCAAAATTACTGTATATTCAAAAGCACCTGTTTACAGCTTTCTTAAGCTCCCCACATTAAAAAAACAAAAAACAAAAAAAATAGAGAAATGTGACAGTCGAATGCTTGACAGACCTTACATTCACAGACTGAAATGGTTCTGTGACCTTTGAAATAATATCAAAGTCAGCTTTCTGTAGCAACATCATCACTGTTTGCAATATCAGTCTTCCTCACACAGTTCTGGATTCATCATTTTTTAAATGAAAGGGGACAGGATCTACTACTACTAAGATATATTAAAGCCAATATGTCGGTTTCACCTGTCAAAATTACTCAAGGCCAAAGGAAACCCCATACATGCTTTCCTATAAGCGTTAAATGGTAAGCACTGGCAGCGGATCCACCATTAATAAGATATAAGCTAACATGTCACAGCTGCTGTTATTCCAAATGTAACAATGCTAACATGTACTAATACCAAAAATTCTTAATTTCAATAATTTATTAAACATCAGGAAATACCAACAACACCATGTAGTGAACAAACATAGTGCATATAGAGTCCTGGTAGATTCCCACCAAGTTTGAAAAGAATCCAATATGCCATTTGATAGACAAAATCAAAAGTAGTGGAAAAACATTATATAAATCATAAAAAAATATGACAGTGCCAAGCACCACCAGTCTAACAATTATGGTGTAGTGCCTGTGCAATTTCAAAGCAGTTGCCTGAGCCTCTTGAAAAAAAGAAGAAGATTTTTCAGGTTTTACCAACAAATGAACAAAAAACAAAATTCATAAAAACCCTGAAAAATTAGTGAAGCATGACCATTGATACTTTTCAATACACCTACCTAAAGCACATCCCTACCAAGATTGAAGTTAATCTAGGGGATGGTTTTGGAGATATAAAAAATGTGAATTACAACCTCAATCCCCATTGACTTGCAAAGTAATCAATAGGAACATATGCTTCAACTAACAAGTACCTCAATTGGAAAATTAGCAAAAAATTAGGGTTCTATAGTATGACCACCTAGCTGCAACTTCATATATGACACTCAGGCAAGGTACATTTCCACCATGTTTCAGCACAATATGCATGGCCTTTTTGTAGGAGAAATCAAAAATAGTTTTATCACACAAACGACCATTTTAAATCACAGCACCATATGTTGTATAAATTAAGGTCTAAGTATCCCAGAAAGTGTTTGCAACTTTGATGCAACTGGTCAAGCAGTTTTGGAGATTTTTTTCAAAGACCTTGACAAAAAATGAACAAAAACACCAAAGATAAAAAATTAATGAAGCATGTGCATTAGAACACAATTGGCAGAGAACTACCCAAGATAGATTTTCACCAAGTTTGACCAATAGCAATTGCAGAGGGATGACAAATGACAAACCATCCTATAAGCTCAGCTGACTGACAAGTCAGTTGAGCTCAAAATGCGTTTATTCCAGGACACACTGCATAGAAATACTTTTTGCCCATCCTCCCCCTTCACCTTACTTTTGGAACGTAAAGCTGTCAATGTATCGCTTCAGTCAATTCCCATGTACATGTACTCTCTCTCTCTCTCTCTCTCTCTCTCTCTCTCTCTCTCTCTCTCTCTCTCTCTCTCTCTCTCTCTCTCTCTCTCTCTCACAAGGCTAGCAGCCTGCTTCACAGACAACAACAATCCCTTAGGCTTCAATTCGAATTATTTTGTCTGATATACCAACTACGTACACCATACACACTTATTTATTTTCACTGTGCCAGCCTACAAATTTCTCAAGTACAGTTTTATCTGCCTTAAAGACCTCTCCACCTCCTATAACAGGCTGCATATATATATATATATATATATATATATATATATATATATATATATATATATATATATATATATATATATATATATATATATATATATATATATCTCCTATAACAGGCTGCATATATATATATATATATATATATATATATATATATATATATATATATATATATATATATAAATATATATATATATATATGCATATATAAGGAGGGATCTAAGCCTTCAAAATTTGTTGCCAAATCAGGAAATAATACCATAATCACTGCAGAACGTAACCTAACTCTTGTATAATTCATGTTAAAATAAATTAGCCAATTGTAAATTTCTTCAGCCAAATGAATGAAACATTAGCATTTGGCCAATGGTACCAGCAGCCCTTATATTATATAATTATACAGAGAGAGAGAGAGAGAGAGAGACAGAGACAGAGAGCACCCTGCCATGACACTGGAGGCCATGTCTTTATTATTGTACCTGTATTTAAGATTATCTCCCATACAAAACATCAGCAGTCCCTCCTTCCGTCTTTTAGGATCACCCGTTATCTCTTGTGTTATTTTTTTTCTTTTTTTTGTGTGCTTTTATGAGGTCCTGCATTCAGACCACCACCCGCTCTATGTGACTAATGCTGGCCACAGAAAGGTCTCTCTAGGACTTACCCAGGAGGTACAATTGTAATCATTCACTTGAAAAAGAGATGGAACTGACCTTTTAGCAAAAAGTACTGACATCAAAAGGTAATTTGTTATTTCAACAACGAAAGTCAACAATTTGTACATTTTATTTGTCCTTCACCGGCATACTTTTTTTCTGGTGGGGGGAGGAGGGAATATATGCTGATTGATTTCTCTAAAATGCACCAGTTTCCTTGCAAGTAAAGCTTAAATCATTTTCCCTGGCATTTGTCGAATGTTTTAAACACATTTAAATTTACGAGCCATTTTAACACTAGAGGGCAGCACTAATAGGCAACTACGCCCCTTTTTTGGACAGCGGATTTAGCCAAATATTCTTTTGCTGTCCTCTTTTTGTACAAATTGCTCATAAATTGCTCATACACTGACGTAGAACTGCACAACATTTAGAATTCAGATTCTTAATTAAAGTGGGGTATAATTAAATCAGTTTATCCTTCTAAAAAGTGAATAAATCTGACCTGGAATAAAAAGAACATCTCCAGGCTGCATCAAACACTCATATTTGGTTGCCTTGGCAAACTTTGGATACTTCTGTAAATCAGGCTTGTCTATGTCCAGTACCTGTGACTTGTCACCTGCAGTGTAGTTACAGATTTTATGATATGTTCTGTGGATTGTAACAGTGATTATCAACAATGTACTCATGCAATTCTTGAAGGTTTATCTGTACCAATGCTAAAAATAGCAGAAACCCTTTCATGATGACATCACATAATACAATGACATAGTGATAAGCATGACTTTACCTGTATTGGTGTTTTAGCATATTTTACCTAACACTTCAAGATAGAGCCAGCAGCACATGGCAACCACTTCCTGTTGGCAATGACAGACCAATGAGAAGAGATATCTGAGTTTATCCCTCCGGTTCCATTTGTGCTTGTTGGTTACTTGATGGAAACACACTGACGGCTGTAGATGCTAATAATGGACATGAAACTGCTCCTGTACACGCATTGATTATGCTGATCATATGTTTTCAAAAAATTGATCACATATTTTCCAAAATTAATTGAAAATGAAGACTTGAGCACAGACTTTATTTTTACTTAAGCACCGATCCGGGTGGAATGCTTGTCATGTTTTTGACATAACTTTTCCTTCTTCTTTTTTTCAAATGGCATCAATGGAGAAAAAACAAGGAACATAAATACAAGAGAAAACTTGTGCTTCACCCTTTCTCCCTAGAAACAAGACTGAGTCAACAGCTTTCCTGTGTATGGATTGCGCAAATGCCCAACCCATGCCAAAGGAAGCTGTTGACCTGGGGCATGTGATCTTGATTGGTCTAATCTACAATTCACAGTCCTTTTTTTTTCATCACTGTTGAAATTGGTTGAAAACACTGAAGCAGATGACATTTGACCACCAACTGATTTTGGCTGGTTTAAAGGGGGAAAGAGGTAATATACATCTGTAAATGTGCATGCTTAATATCTAGGACAACATTTAAACTTGATCCAAATGAGAATGGTTCCTCCAAATATGTTTTATATTTGTTGCAGATGCATTAAAATAGAAGACTATTGGACTGCAGCACAAGCAGTCACAGTAGTAAGAACTAAATCAGAACATGGATCATACTGAATGTCCTCCAACTGTATTCATTGGTCAGTCTTTGCACAATTCGATAGGCATTTTTCATTATGTCATGTTAAAAAAATGTGTGTCAAAAAGTGCAAACACAGTGCCAATGAACACAATGAAAAAGAAGTGCAATTCTTATATCTGCATTAATCATAAATTTCTATTAATATCAAAGGTCAAATTGTAGTTGACATTTGATTCGCACAAGTTTTTAGCTCGTTATTTAAGAACCTTTCTGTTTTGTCTATTAGTGGGAGGCGCTACACGTAAGTAGGCATGGCTATATTTCAGTTGCCTGCCACAACAATGACACATCACTAATCAGCCTATTGCAATCATAGAAAAAAATGTCAAAACCTTTTCTGTTCTTTTAACACTAAAGAGTCACTAAATGTAAATACTACCAGAAAAAGCCTCCTGCATTTGAGGGTAGACCAACTCACCATTAAGGTACAGATGAAGTGTATCTTTGGGACTGAACAACACAACTCTCTTGTTGCCTAGCACCTGCACCAACAGGTTGTCCATCACCTGTAACCATAGCAACTGTATCCACCCATGGCACTTCCCAAAGTTTTCAGAATATGAGACTCGTGTGTACCTCTATCAAGGAGCCTACACTGTAGGCTCCTTGCCTCTATGTTTCTAATATCACAACACTATATTACACAATAAATGGTACAAATATATCACAGAAATTTGTTTAGCATTGTTCATGGTTGTCCCCCTTTGATGCAACATTGTTTCTTCAAACACTTCCATCTCGGGTATACCAACATTTTTTTATATACTTCAAAAATTGCCCTGACTGATCACAGTTCTATAGTTTGCCATAAATTCAGTACCAGTACCTCTTTAAATTTATGCAATTCAATCAACAGTTATTTCAAAGAATGACAGTATCTTAGGTTCACTTTCATATTTACTGTATAAACATTGTGGCTAAAAGACATTGCTAAGGTCCTGCACAAACACTATAGCCAAAAGGCATTGCCATAGTGATGTATAAATATTGTAGCTAAAAGGCACTGCCACAGTGATGTATAAACATTGTAGCTAAAAGGCACTGCCATAGTGATGTATAAATATTGTAGCTAAAAGGCACTGCCTTAATGATGTATAAACATTGTAACTAAAAGGCACTGCCACAGTGATGTATAAACATTGTAGCTATTAGTGCTGTAGAGTGAATCTTTACGATGTTTGAAAAATATGTTGTTTGCAGCACTTTATAAATGAACTTAGACTGTACATAGCAGAAAATGTCAGCCCTATTAAAATCACTGTCATCGTGTTGTATATTCAAGTGTTCTTCAAGATAACTCACATCATAATGTGTCCACAGTTGAATGCCAGCAGAACCGATTCTGAACACACTGGAAAAAAATCGGTCTGCTTCATAAAACTCTGGGAGATGAATATCTGGTGCTAACTGAGGGAACTGTTTTTTTATGTCAGCAATATCCTTACGAGGGTCATCACCTAGGCAACGCAGGTAGTACTTTTCATCCTGCAAAAATATTCACATGAGATGTTCAGATTGTTTTTGTTTTTTTTAATGGGCACATGAAGGTATTTGGAGCATCAGCTGGTACTGCTCTCTAGTGTTAAAACAGGGAGGTGTATGAGATACCTCCCTGGTTAAAATGATTAATCAATAAACGTTAAATTCTTGCCAGCTTTGATTTTTTTATTATTTAGGGTGCATTGACTTCAAGTATGCAGCATGGAAAGCTGTTTACCTGGACTTTCCATCTCTAGAATTACAAACATTGATACTCCACAAAAAAGTCTTTTTTTGTAGGATTTGAAATCAACATTTTTAAATGAGCAAGGCATCTGTGGTGACAAGTGTACAATGGGTTCAAGACAACCTGTCCACAGGTTGGTATATACTTCTCTGTTGTTGACCATTCAAAGTACACTTACCTCTGAGATGAAGTATTTTTCATGCCGCTCTTCTGCTGCTCTTTTGACAAACTCATCAAACGGGAGAGTTCTTGGCAAAGGAAAAGACTGCATTTTTAATGTGGTCAAAGAGAACTACAGTAGAACCTCATTAATCCGTATGTTTCATTAATCCGAACACTTCTCCTGGAACAGAATTGTTCAAATCAAGTAATAGTGATTCAGTATTCCACATACTTCATTAATCTGAACAGTTCACTGGGGTACAAAAGTGTTCGGATTAATGAGGTTCCACTGTATTTGAAATAAGCACAGTGAATGAAAAAAAAAATTATTGAGAGAAATTTGGCTCTCCTGGTTACACGAGCTGCAAGTTTGTTTTTTTTTTTTTTTGACCTCCAGTTGATATATTTAACATTGTTTCCCATGTCAATAGGACTAACTCAAAATTGTTAACAGAATATTACTTGTAATCATTTCAACCTAAATTGGCAGAAAGTGATAAAAATTCTCCAGCTGAATATGTAGTAATATTAGCCATCAATGTTAAATAATCTACAACACAAGGCAAGTGATACTCCTGGGTCTTTGTTTTTAATCACCACCAGTTAATTGCTCTTCTTACATTAAAAACTATCAACACCTCCCCCCCCCCCAGTCCCCGAAGAATTTTACTACAAAAATTTTAACCCCTATTCTGACTAAAGAGGAATTCAAAGTATTGTGAATGTTGCCTGCTAAATATAATTGCATAATATTCACTTGTAGGGTCCACCTGATATTTGTGAACTTTGTCGTGGGGGATGACTTCCAATTAGCAAAATATGATACCTAATTGTTTGTGGCTGATTGTACTTGTATACATGTATTCCCATTCCATTTCCACAAGAATTTCTGAAGGCTATATCAAATTTTCAAGGTTTTTTTCTGTGTGTCCCTCTGTCTTTGCCAATTTGGCAACACATATCTGTAGGTTTGGATCAATTGGTGGGGAAGTGTTCTTGTACAGCTAAAAGATACCACAAAACTATCTCTCCTGATTGGTTTACTACACAAGGCAGAAGTGCAGCACAGCATAGGCAAAGGGTCACCTTAAGAGGGGCATGTCCAATGTAAGCATAGAATTATGAATCTAAAATAGGACATTAAAAAGGTAATTTCTACATGCTCTGGAGGTCATTGCATTGGGGCTTATGTAAACTGCATAGAATTGTGCAGTGCTACCTGTATGCGAAGTTCTTGTTGATGAAATCCATGCAGCAATTTGGACTGACATGGATTTTAACTGACTTAGGCCCAGAGGTGCTTGCCAGGTATTCAACTGACCATTTGTCAACACAAGGGCCTATGTCTAACCCACGCAGCAACACTGGCTCTCTCTGCAAGAAATAAAAATGCAGTTTAAGCATGCTCTAAATGAGACATCAAAGATCATTATTCATCATTTTAACATGCACATATACAATAAATGTTGACCCAGGTCACCAAGGTCTTGATATGACCATGTTGACCTTCACCACAGTGAATGTAGAAGAAAGCCCTGTTACCTTTTTATAGTGACTGTCCGTCACGACTCAATTTTCCAGGTTTGTTGGAGGTGGGTTAATCCACATCCCTGTTTGCAGGGACTTTGTTTTAATGTGTGCACCTTATTATATTCCAATAAAACTTTAATTTAAACACTCATAAATTTTAATTACTTATGTGTAACGAAGTAACACTTTAGAAACTTTTTTTTCATGAAAGTCTTTCCCGACTACCACTGCTTGCAGGAACCAATGGTGACACAGGTGCGATATAGTTAATATATCTTTATTAAACTCGTTGACATTGCAATTCCAACATTCAATGATAATGATATGTGCTCATCACAATTGCCTGCACAACATACGCGACTGGCATTCCTGCCCGTAACTCCATAAAGTGCTGGCGTTATACTAACACAGTAACACAGGTTTGCGTGAACCAGACTTAGTGTAAACCCAGCAGAAAAGCCCCACTACTGGTACGAGAGCGCTAAACATTTGAACCTCTGTATCGCTGGTCAAGCTGGACACACAGTGGCTGGCCACGTGTACACACCCCTCAAATTTTGCGTGACACTACTCATGCATATTAATTAGAGATTGGTCAGAAGTGAAGGGCAGAAGTCAAGGGTGAAGCCATTATAATAGACATTTGACCCATGTATGCGACTTGTAAAAATGAATGAAAATGTACTTATATTTTTATAATAATGCTTTAAAACTAGATACAACTTCTCAAGCTTGGTTATATACGTTAATTTGAATTGTTTTAAAAAGAGAGAGCACAGTAATACTGCAATTTCCATACATCAAAATTTGGATGACCGTAAAATGATCAGTCTCTTCCTATGTTGTCCTTGACATCGCAAACAGTATTACACAGAGCTAGTTGCCATGGCTAATTTACTTCAAATTTTTCCATTCATGCCCAGACTTTATGGTCTTTATTTTGAGTAAAATATTGTCAGGAACATTTTGATGTTAGGCGGGGATCGGGTCAGAGGGAGTGTTTTTTTTTTTTAATTGTTTTTTTTTCCAGCCACCTGTATCAGCTATGATACAGAACCGCGGCAAACAAGCAGAAAGCCACAGGATTATTATTAATAATAATTTTATGTAGTTGGCATAGCTGCAAGCATCAGCATTAGAAAGTATGAATAATGACATTCGTGGATCAGGCAGCAACACCTAGGAGGCCATGCTACCTTGAGCAGCTCAACAAATCCATCTGTCATATATATAGCCTTTCTTTCTTGCTAGACACTGTTCCACAAACTTAAGTACATGCACTGTGCCCAAGATCTCTATATCCCCATTGAAATAGTGTTGTAACCTGTGACAGAGATGTAGTGGGTACGGAGAGTGATTACTGGAATCTCGCGCAACACCACCAAATTTGAGCTGGCATTGGCAACATGGCCTTTTGGGCCCCCAAAGGTTATAGTGTCACTAGTGATCTGGAAGGCCTCCTGAAATGACATGGTCACTGCACTGTCTGCAGACATTATTAAGGTAAGATGCAACAAATATTAATACTTTGTGATGTTTATTTAGGTTACTCTAACAGCTGTAACATTTTTCTATCCCGTGGAAACCTATTTCCAGTCCCACAACAGAAGCGTGTTTGCCAGGCCCAGGTTAGTGTTACTAAAACTGTGGAAAGTTCCCGGGATGCATAATGGAAAGGCAATGAAACTGCCCATGGGCGCATGCACAGTGGCGGGTGACCTAAGAAAATCAAATCCATGGACTGGAGTCTGGATTCCGAGTTGTCTTCTGTTTGGATTAATATTCAGTTATGTCATGTATTCACATGTCTACGACATAGACATGTGAATACATAACATAACTGAATGTCAGCGAGCTTTTACCATTAACACACAACAGGCGGACTATTCTTGGATTCACCATCCTGGCACTTTCGGCAGTCGGCCAATCAAAAGGCATGAACAGCATGCATTGACAACCAGAAGTAGGGTCAAACAAACCCATAGCAACCTATGTATTCTGTGTAATTTACATGCCGGACTACAGGAGTCAAAAGTACAATTTACGAACATCAAATTTTTATTAAGCCCTATGTTCTTATGGAGCAGAGTATAGTTTAAAAGCATCAATGATTTGCAACTCAAAATCTATGTCTAGCTCTGAGTAATTTGCTTCCAAAGAAGGCCAATCTAACATGGGAATGAATGGAAATACACACTTTTATCCCATTTTTATGTAGTTTCTTGGCTTCTGATTGGTTAATAGCCATGAAATGCCTGCCGTACCTAATTGAAATTATTGTATTACCCACATGAGGTTGGTATTACTGTAGTAATACCATGTGACACCTAGCGGCTAAAGTGAAAACGGCTCTGACAGGGGAACGCAGACGACAAAATGGCAGAACAGGTGCCTTCTTCTGCCAATAAAAGGCGCTAGTAAGTTAGAAACTACATAAAAATGGGATAAATTCGTTACACACTGGTAGACTGGGTAATACAGCGAGCATCTCCCACTCAGGGAATTGGTATTACCCGAGGCTGGCGCCTCGGGTAATACGAGTTCCCTTCGTGGGAGATGCTCGCTGTATTACCGAGTCTACCAGTGTGTAACTAATAGTATCCACCAAGTAGAGATTAGTAGGTCATTGCTTGTGATGTCATGGTGAAGGCAAGAATGTCAGTATGTGTGTTAATGCCAATAATGGCAAGTGCTTGCTGATGCTCCCTATAATTGTGATTGATAACTGTGTCACTTGATTCCCTGGGAAGTTTACTTTTCGGAAATGTATACTTTATGGGGATAAACAGGAACTAATATGTATTTGCCTTAGTTTTTGTACTAGATATAGCGTTACTCAAAGCTTTTTTTTTGTGCTTATTTTCAACCTTTTCCCCCTCAAACCGGCCAAAGCCGGCTGGTGGTCAAATGTCGTCTGCGTCAGTGATTTCAACTAATCTCAACAGTTATAAAAAACAATTTGACTGAGAAATGTTCATGAGACTTATCAAGATCACAAGTGCTCGCTGATGCTCCCTATAATTGTGATTGATAACTGTACGTGTCACTTGATTCCCTGGGAAGTTTACTTTTCGGAAATGTATACTTTATGGTAGGTAGAGCCACGAAAAAATAAATATTATTTTTCATGTATGAAACTTATATCACTGGAAAGAGCATCAATCAAGGAATAAAACACTTTTTAAATGAATATTCTATGATCAATACTTTTGAAGTTATAAAAAAAAATAATTTTCTATATTTCTACTGAAATGTCCTGGCCCTGCCACAGTAAAAAGTGTGACCACTGCTAACCCAGGTCTCCAGGTGTGAAGGCTGGTTCCAGTTGACTGCACACAAGCCACACTGCTTTTTACACCTCCTATTTTAGAGAGCTGGGCTAGAATCCCTTTATGTTATGATAATTTATCCAATATGAAATAACATGACAATGTAAAAAATTGAAATAGGGAACTTATTAATTACTTTAAGCAGAATAATTTTCACAAATCCTTGTAAAATATGTTCTGGTTGAATGAACACAGGGAAGTTACTCTACATCCCTTGTTCCTTACCAACAGAGAAAGGAATTTGAAGGCTTTTCAAGTTTTTTGTTAAGTACAAGAGCAAAACTATTTTTACTTGAAACTATCAACAACAATAATTAATAACAATAATGATAATTATTGTTATTATTAATATTTTAAGTAATAATACTAAAAATAATCTACGAAGGATTATTTATTCCATAAAATCATTCTGATATATTCCTTTGAGTTTGATGACCAAATTCAAGATAGAAAGCAGATGCATACTTTGTATCTTTTCATAATAATACTAATCTTTGTAATTATTAATAATTATATAATTATCATTTGATGAAACCCTTTATTCCTTGAATAAACTTTTTGAAAAGATCAAACTAAACTCTAATGAATGATCATATGAATCAAAACATGTTTGATTTTATGGAATAAACAGTCATTTGGACAGAAAATAATAAGAAACAAGCTTCACAATTGTAGTAAAAAATATGTTGTTTATGTATATTGCAGATGAAGAGTGTATAAAAATTCATCACACACAAAATGTTCATTGTCAGCATACAAAATCCCTGAAAAACAGATCTGTTTGATAAAGTCACAAGTAATAAAATCTCTTGAATTTGTTTTTGACAGTCATTATCACCACACAAATGCAATGATAAAATTATATCACCCATAATCACATTTAAAAATAAATAACTTAAAGCTGTTTTTGATTGTCGCCACCTGTTTCATAAAATCAGCTTTCCACTGTCACTGTCAAGACACAAACTTGATTTATTACACATTTTCAAGTAAAATCACTACATGTAGTAGGATATTTGGTAAATATTTTGGACTGCATCTGACGGATAACTGATCACGCTCATTGTCACTTTAATCACTGGTATATCAATATTGTTCTTTTTGTTGTAGATCCAAGTCCCCACGAATAATATCGACAAGTATTTCATCAACAGTCAAGTAACATGGGTCACTCTCCCCGGCATATTGGACTTTAAACTCACACTGTTGGTTGATAGTGTCACATGAAAGTACTTTCCCATGGTACCATTGCGTAATGCCATCACTTTCCCATGCCTGTGAGAAAGTGAACCCAACTAATGTTTCTGGATGCAGCAGTAGCTCATTTACATCTTGTACATCTTCTGATACCGCACATTCCATCAATTCTATTAGGTGTTTTTTCAAGTCTGTCTTGTTGTATTTTGAAAGAGTTATTTTGGTAGTTGCAGAACATTTCAAAACTTTAGTTCTGATGTGGACTTGCGCTTTTAAGGCATTCAATAAAGCTTTCTGTTTAAGCCCAGTGAGATTTCTTTCCATCTCTTCTTTATCTGCCCACAGACCACCACTTTCAAAAACTGTCTCTATCCATTTCTCGTACTGCCCTCTTTGCTTGTCTTCTTTTTCACGTGCCTTTTGTCGATGTGCAGCCAGTCTCTCTTTAATGCTGTTTTCATTTTCATTTCTGTATCGTTTATCTTCATTTAGTATGATTTGAACACCCTTTCGAGCCAATCGACACCTCTCAGCTTTTATATCTGGTGATTGATTATCAAACCATTTTGCAGTTTTGTTGACGCGGAACATGACCTTGCTTTCTATAAAACTGTTCTGTGCATTTCTTGAGCGAAAAATTTCTGAGTCACACACAGCGAAATTTCTCTCGCCGCTGATGTTGGTGTTCTCACATGATTGTGCCTGTCTCTTCAAGTCTGCCAAAGCCGGCTGGTGGTCAAATGTCGTCTGCTTCAGTGATTTCAACTAATCTCAACAGTTAGGCCTATAAAAAACAATTTGACTGAGAAATGTTCATGAGACTTATCAAGATCACATGCCCCAGGTCAACAGCTTTCCTTGGCATGGGTTGGGCACTTAGTGCCCAACCCATGCCAAGGAAAGCTGTTGACTCAGTCTTAATTCAAGGAGGAAAGGGTTAAGCTTCAACTCAACATTGTCACTTCTCAGTTGACTTCTCCATCATCGCTCACGACGCGCTTTTCCTTTCAAATTAGCTTTTTTTCTGATGTAGTTGTCATAAATACGCTTGAAATACACGACAACAAACATTGCGCAATAAAAACATATACACAAATTACCTTTGGATAAATTGTCTTAAGAAATGTTGATTTTGTTACACCGTAAACAACTGGGATCTCGACTTTGGGTTCCATTTTGAAAAGGGTGAAAGAATGACCGCAGTAGGGCTGCTATGAATTACGAACCCGTTGAAACGTGAAGCGTGATTCGGAACAGAACTTCAGAAGCAGCGCGCAGTACAGACAGTACAAGATCTCTCGTGCGCTGGCTAAAACTGATTTTACACTTTTTATCTGTGTGTGTCTGTGTTTCAACTTACCCAATAAAAGACATGTTTAGAATCATAAGAGTTCATATGGGTTCAAGATACATGATGAGGTCAGAGATTTTTTAAGTACATGCTTGACGGGTTTTCAACACAGGTCACAGCCACAGGCGCTCGTAACGTTAAGTCAGTCAAGCTTCAAGCAAATCAATCTGGGTGCCTGGAGAAACTGCAATGCAATATATGCAGCTGTGACATAAGCTCTAAATGTGTAATGGCATGCTAACAGTATGGACAAGTTGGTGAAAAGTGTTGCAAAATGATATATGTAGACATGTCTAGCATTGACCTTTCAAGGTCACTCTAGATCAAAAAAGACAACACCAGATGAAAGTCTATTTGTCATTTCCTACTCATGTTCAATTGTAACTATGGCCCTAAAGTGCACCGTTTTCCATATACAAATATTTTCATGGTGTGTGACCTTGATATGACCTTTCAAGGTCACTCAAGGTCTAAAAGGACAGCACCAGGTAAAAGCCCATAAGCCATTTCCTATTCATGTTTAATAGTAACTGTGGCCCAAAAATACACATTTTTCGAGATACAACTATTACAAGCTTATATCACTTATACAGTTGTATCTGCCCAGATTTGGAATATACTAATATGATTTGATTTGATTTTATTTTATTTGGCGCAAGCCAATACATATAAAAAGAATACATCGAGGTAAAATCATGATATAACAAAATAAAGATATATGGATACAAACTAAGATGACAATAATCACATAGGTACTTCACAGAGAACATAATACATGTGTAATACATAAAAACCACAAAAAGTCCAAAAATTATCCAAGGTAGCTGGTTTTCGATAGGTATCTGGTCCATTATAGGGACCATCTCTGACATAAATTTGGTAAAGCTACGGGTATAATTTTTTTTAGATATTCAAGATTTAAATTTTCAAAGTGCCTTAATTGGCATAATTTAAAATTTTACAACTTTTGTTTACTGTCCATTAGATTGGCAGATGTCATAAACCTATATGCTGAACTTTGAATTTTGTAGCTTTGTATAACAGTTTTGAAGATATGGAGCTTTTAAAATTTCAATTGCCCCTAATTAGCATAATTTTGAACAAAATCCATTTCGGGCAAAAAGTCCGACATTTCAGCGCCAAATTCAAATGGGTATCTCATCTTGAATCGAGTTTGTTCCGTGACATTAGCCGTATGACAACTGTTCTCAATGGTCAATCAGACCATATTCCTTAATCCACTCGTGTTTTTATCCTGTGTTCATTTCCACAAACCGTGAAACCCGACCAAACTTGATTCCGTCAGTGCCTCTCCTATTCATTATGTTTGTGTGCCAACACAGACATACTGTTTTTCTAGGAATAGTTTCTTTCTTTCTTTCTTTCTTTCTTTCTTTCTTTCTTTCTTTCTTTCTTTCTTTCTTTCTTTCTTTCTTTCTTTCTTTCTTTCTTTCTTTCTTTCTTTCTTTCTTTCTTTTTCTTTCTTTCTTTCTTTCTTTCTTTCTTTCTTTACCGGCGAATTTGTCCGACATTTCATTTGAAAAGTATTATACGTAGAAACTCCAAACTCGGCACAATTATACTTCTATAGATGAAGTCAGGTCTTTTTATAATGAGAGGTCATGCTTTTCAAATTTATGCAAATGAGGGCTAATTAAAGTTTTAAATCTTCAATATCTTATGACTATAGCTGATGTAGTTCCGAGTGTATTGGAGTTCCATCATATCAAGGCAAAGGTCATCTGAAATGTCAAGGTCATGTCAAGGTCAAAGGTCAGGTTTAGGTCAAAATGTCATTATAAAGCCAAAATGTCATTTTAAAGGTCAAGGACCACTTCAGGTGGAGGTCATTTCACGGTCAAAGGTCATTTCCAGGTCAAAGTCACTTTCGATGGTGGCTTTCTTCTAGCCATAACTTGGTCAATTTTTATCCAATTTTGATCATGTTGGGCTCAAATTGTAGCTATTTTAACACTGCACATATTTGAAGTCTTGCCTTTTTATAATGAGAGGTCACACTTTTCAAAATTATGCAAATGAGCGCTAACTAAAGTTTTAGATCTTCAATATCTTATATACTATAGTAAATATAGTTCCAAGTGTATAGGAGTTCGATCATAGCAAGGCAAAGGTCATCTCAAATGTCAAAGTCATGTCAAGGTCCAAAGTCATCTCAAGGTCAAAGGCTACTTTTAGGTCAACATATCATTTTAAAGGTCAAGGTTCACTTCAGGTAGAGGTCATCTCAAGGTCAAAGGTCATTTCAAAGGTCAAAGGCCACCTTCGATGGTGGCATTCTTCTAGCCATAACTCGGTCAATTATTATCCAATTTTGATCATTTTGGGCTCAAATTGTAGCCATTGCAACACTGCACATTTTGAAAATTACTTGTTACCCCTAAAGGTTAAAGGTCAATGTCATCTGGACCTTTGAAAGTTTCACCCAGCTATACTTCGGCCAATTTCCACCCACTCTTAATCATGTTTGACATAAATTATGGGTATTGTTACACTGTACATTTTTGCAAGTTACATGTGACTTGTAAAGGTTAATGATCGAAGGTCAAGGTCATTTGGAGTTGGAAATTTTCATCCAGCCATAAATAAGCTTAATGGAATGTGAAGTACCAAAGCACAAAAGTTGTACCATTTAATATTTACAACTTTGGAAGGCACACATATTTGCTTTGAAGCAAATCTTCCTTTCTAGTTCAAGTTGTTTTGCTGCCATACTTTTGACCGGACACAAACTGGCAGCCCAGCTGCTCTCTGATTGGCTGAAAGTCGGTGCAACCAATCAGAGAGAGAAGCTGGTCTCCCAGTCTGAGTCCTGTCAAGAGTATGGACGCTAAAACACTTCGATGCATTCGAGAAGCACCAGCGGAATCAAGTTTGGTCAGGTTTCACGATTTGTGGAAATGAAAACAGGATTAAAACGCGTGTGGATCAAAGACTACGGTTGGATTGACGAATGAGAAGTGTTGTCATACGGCTAATGCCACGGAACGAACTCGAGTCAGGATGGGATACCCGTTTTAATTTGGCGATGGAAATTCAGGTGAAGGCGTGCAAACTCCAATGGGTGAAAAAGGCAAATTGTTGGCTGCAACAGAGCAGAGTGGTCATAACGGAGAGCAGAGTGGTCCTAAAGGGGAGCAACTGAAGCTTTTAATGTGAACAATAGTATAGTTTGTCTGCTGCAAAAAGAAAGGCACATGATACCATTCAAAGGAAAGGTGCTGCAAAACAGCACCAGAAGCTGACACTGAACAACTCGATAATCAACTTGTACATTTAGTTTGTCGAGGGCAACCCATTGTCTATAGTCTGAGGTTCAGAGGGACGTCGGTATCTTGTGCGAATTTCACATCAAAATGTGTCCGATAGGACCGTTTGCAAGAGATGGCATATGTGACTTTCAATGCTAAGTTTCCAACAATCAGCCAACAAATTCATGAAGTGAGGTTAACATGGTGCAGGCAACACAGATAATAGAGCAGTCATCAATGGCAAAAAGTCTTTCCCGACGAATCTCATTTTTGTGTCCTTGTTAGTGAAGGAAAGTTAGCGGCTAGAGCACACGGTATGACAGAAACCATGTCAGTGGTATCAACAGGACCGTTTGGAGGTGGCTCAGTGATGGGAGCCAAATGTGGGTCCAGTGTTTGTGTATCAAGATGATAATGGCCACATGGGGCTGGGGTTGTCCAGGGAATTCCATGACCATCACCAGAAGTACTTTCACATGAGCTGACCAGCATCAAGCCCTGAACTAAACATTCTTGTACATGTGTGAGAAAGGTTAGGGAGAGCTGTTCATAATCAGCCCAGGTCACTTTGCTGCAAATATGAGCATTTTTTCCCCTTTTTGGGAATGGGTGAGTGTTCTGCGTACAGGACCATCACAGTCCTCTAGCTGCATATTTCAGGATTTTTTCTTACTTCTGTTGATTGATTGATTGATCTATTATTGATTTTTTTTTGCAGGGGAAGGTGGGGGGGGGGGGTCTGCGTACAGGACTGTCACAGTCCTCTTTTGGTTTCTTTTTCGGGCGGTGGGGGCGAAGGTTCTGCGTACAGGACCGTCTCGATGGAAATTTCAACATGTGTTTCTTCCTTTTTGGGGGGGGGGGGTTGTTCTGCGTACAGGATGGTGACAGTCGTCTTGGAGCAAATTTTAGTATTTTTTTTTCCTTTTTGAGGGGGAAGGGTACTGCGTACAGGACCATCACAGTCCTCTTGCAGCAAATTTGATATTTTTTTCTGCCTTTTATTGGCGAGGGGGTGTTCTGCGTGCAAATTTCAGATTTTTTCTGATCTATTTATTTAAAGATCTTTTTTCGTTTTTGGGGGGTGGGGATTGGGGTTGGGGGTGGGCCTACGTATAGGGCCGTCGCAGTCCTCTTGTTGAAAATTTCAGATTTTCTTTTTCCTGGGGGAGAGGGGGGGGGGCGGTAAGGGTTCTACGTACATGACCGTCAGAGTCCTCTTGCAGCCAGTTTCAGATGTTTGTTCTTCCTTTTTTTGGGGGGGGAGGGGGTGCGTACATGACCGCCAGAGTCCTTTTGGTGCAAATGGCAGGGTTTTTTCTTTCTTTTTTCGAGGGGGAGGGTAGAGGATGGGAGGGGAGCGGAGGGGAGGGTGAGGGTGAGGGTAAAGCCTAAAGGAAGGGAGGGGGTGAGTCTGCGTACAGGACCGTTACAGTCCTCTTGTTGCATATTTCGGGATTTTATTTCTTCTTTTTGGGGGGTGGGGGTCTGTATGCAGGACCGTCTCAGTCCTCTTACTGCACATTCAGGACTATAGTTCTCTTTTCCTTTCGGGGGCGGGGGGGGGGGGGGAGGGAGTTCTGCGTACAGGACTGTCTAGGTCCTCTTGCAGCAAAATTGTGTATTTTGCATTCAAAATTATTAATTAATTCCCGATTACAATCTATATACTTGGTTCTTAACTTCGTCATGTACACTTTGCTGGTAAAGCTCTTTGGCTCTAAGACACTTGGTCATATACTTTCTGGTCAAGCCCTTTTGTACTAGGGCTAGGTTACTCAGTACCTTCAAGCGGGGAAGTGTTTTGTATTGGTTTTTGTCGGTTATTAATTTTGATATGTTGATGTAACAATTCTTGTTGTGCACTTCCTCATTCATCTCGGCCAAAAAAATAAAGAATTATATTTATTTTAGTGTTTTGTTGTGTTTGATTTATTATATAAACATATTTATTTATCAGGAGGAATTTCACCATTTTTCTTCCCTTGTTTTTTTTTTTTTTCCTTTGGGTGTGGGGGGGGGGGCGGCGGGAATTTTGCGTGCAAATTTCAGATTTTAGGGTGAGAGGTCTGCATAACAAGACCGTCACAGGCCTCTTCCTGAAAATGTCAGCGTGTTATTTTCAATTCGCAAAAGTTATGGCCTAATGATGAGGAACACAAATCGCCGGTGTTACACAATGTACCGCGAAGGTCCCAACGAGGGAGGTAGGGGAAATGTGATTGGACAGCTTTGAGGAGAACGTTCTGATTGGTTACAGCCTAGTGCAGCTGGATAGCCAATTGACGCGCGTCAACCTGCGCGCAGACGGCAAAAAAGCTATATGAAATGAGGCCCCAGCATACGCGATGCAAAGCGAGGGCCGATCAATATTTCTGCGGGCCATGGGGTTCCCTTTGGGATGTAAATCAATTTAATGGAATTGAAATAAAAAGTACATGCACAAAAGAATACTTGAGGGCCCCCACCCCGCATGTCAAAAGATTGTGAAATTAACCAATGAATTATAGTACTGCAGGCTTTTGATATTATAATGAATTTGTAAAGAAAATTGACATATTTCTCCATTACTACTCTGGCAGATTGCCATATTGACTAGACTGGCAAGTCCTCGTTTGCATATTGTTGTTTCCCACTGGTTAGAAAAATCATATACATATATCATAGAATTATTGATTGGTCCGCGAAATACTGACACACCACGCGAGTTTGCGAAGCAAACGAGTCTCGTCACTCACATAAAGCTGAAACATGGTGGATATGTTCCTTGTAGAAGGGTCAAACAAAGTTGTTCACTATGTGGGAATGCTGCGGATTCCTGATTTTTAACGATTTTTTCAATTCGGGTACTAATCTGTCAAAGCAGCTTTCCTATTGATTACTATAAAATCAATGATCATTCTAGTACTAGTTCACATTTTCGACTTCTGCAAAACCGCCATCCAGATTAACTTCACACTTGGTGGCAATGTACCTTGGGTAGGTTTCTACCAGATTTGTTCAAATGGTACTGCTCCAATGAATTTGGGAGCTTTAATGAATTTTTTTTTTTTTTTTTTTTTTGAGAAATCTTAAAAAATCTTCTTTTCTGAAACCGCTCACCCAATTGCTCTGATATCGTACATAGACACTCCCAGCGACAGGAAGACACCTAGGGATTGCTTTTGTTAATTTGTTCACCATGTGGCCCTGCAAATTTTTTCTATTTTGTTATGATTTTTATGTGTGTGTTATAGCTATTCTCTACTTCTTCGCCAGAACCGTCACTCAGATTAAGCTTGAACATGGTGGATATGTTCCTTGTGGAAGGGTCAAACAATGTTGTTCACTATGTGGGAATGCGGTTTCCTGAAGTTTAACAATTTGTTCAAGTCGGCTCTTTTTCGATAAATGCACCTTTCCTATTGATTACTATGTAAGTCAATGGGCATTCTAATGCCAATTTACATTTTCGACTTCTTCTCCAAAACCGTCATCCAGATTTACTTCAAACTTGCTGGGGATGTACCTTGGGTGGTTGTCTGCCAGGTTTGATCCAATGGTCATGTTCCAATGATTTTTGGATTTTTTTATGATTTTTTTTTTGTTGCAAAAATCTTTACAAAAGTTTTAATAGGAAAGCTTAATAAGGGAATTTCTTGTATTGGTTAAATCTTAAATAATGTTGACCAGATTTACTTCAAACTTGGTGGGGATGTGCCTTGGGTAGATCTGTACCAAGTTTGTTCAAATGGTCATGCTCTATTGATTTTTAGATTTTTTATAAATTTTTTTGTTCTTTTTCGGGACAAACCTTAAAAACTCTTCTCCTCTGAAACGGCACACTCAATTGCTTTGATATCGTACATAGACACTCCTAGGGACACCTAGTTCCCAATTTGTTCACCAGCTGGCGCTGCAATTTTTTCATTTTTTTATGAATTTTTTGTATGGTTTTGCTATTTTTCATTTGTTCTCAGAACCGTCACTGAGATTAAGCTGAAATGTGATGGATATGTTCTTGTGGAAGGGTCAAAAAAAGTTGTTTACTTGGTGGCACTACTTTGGATTCCTGAATTTTAAGTTTTTTTTTCAATTACGGTACTTACCAGTCAATGCAGCTTTCCTATTGATTACCATGGAAGTCAATGGGCATTCTAATGGTAATTCGCAGGAGAACTGACACGAAATTTACTGTTTATTTGACTTCAGATCTGTTTTGAGGTAGAACCATGATGCTACACATGTTAATGTTTCTGTATGAAGGTCACGCTTAGACAGTACATGAATGACCTTGACCTCATTTCTGGGGTCCCAGTGCAACATACATGAATTTTACTCTTCATTATAATGTGAGTACAACTTGAGCCTTGATGTTGCACATGTTAGTGTTCTTCTATAAAAGTCAGACTTACTCAGAACATGGGTGACCTTGATCCTTTCCCAAGTTCACAGAGCTGCAAGTGTGATGAATGTCTAGGTCAGCTGAGCATGGGCTGTTCACACAGCGGGCTTGTTTGGATATGTTGTTTGTTTTTTGGGAGGCAAATCTTAAAAAAATCTTCTCCAAACCGCTCATCCATTTGCTTTGATATCACACAAGAACACTCCTAGGGACTTTCAACTTTTAATTGTTCACCAGGTGGCGTGGCATTTTTTTCTAATTTTTTATGATTTTTTGAGTGTTTTCACTATTTTCGACTTCTCCGGAACTGCCACTCAGATTAAGCTGACCCTTCCGTGTGAAATTGTCAAACGAAGTTGTTCACTAGGTGGCATTGCTATGGATTCCTGATTTTGAACGATGTTTTCAATTCAGGTACTTATTGGGAAAAGCACCTTTCCTATTGTCAGATTACTATGCAAGTCAATGGGTATTCTAATGCTTTTTCACGTTTTGGACTTCTCTGAAGAAACTGTCTGTCAGATTCACCTCAAACTTGGTGGCAGTGTACCTGAGTCGTCAAGCTCCAGTGAATTTCTGATGATATATAGCTCAGCTGACCTGCTAGTCATCTGTCAACAGAGCATTAGGTCCATGGGCCAGTTGTTAAGAAAAATATCTTGATATGTTGGTCCTAAAAAGTGATCTCAATTTGGCCTAGTCTCTCAAGCCAGCTTTCATTGTATTCCCTTCTTTGGCAACAAATTATGAAAGGTACAACACCAAAATCTTGAGAAAATGGAGAATGTTCTGGAAGCACATCATATGCACACACAATTATGTGTCTACCAAAAATAATAATCGACCAACTGGTCAGTTTGCTGCCACAGATTACATTTTAGGCCTTGTATTGTTTTGTTTTTTTTGCCTTTTTTCTTCCCATTCTTTTTCCACTTTTTCCTTCTTTTTCTCTTTCTTCCCCCTCCCACAGAGAAGATTATTCCCCAGCTTTAGGAAAGTAACCAGACCAGTTTGCCCTGTGGAAGGGGCAGATACATGGAAAAGGGCATCAGAATCCATAATACGAGGAGGCAAACCAGTGTACTTTCTCTCACGCTAAGGAATGCAATGGGGGGCAAACAGGAGAAGTTTGCCTACATGTTCTCTACCTGAAGGCAGGTGGAAATACACTTTTAGAGGAAGGTGTGTGCACCAAGAGTGGTGCTAACCAAATATTCTATCCAGAGGGATGGAACGAATTCCTATGATTGAGAGACACAATAAACATGGACAATTGTGTAAAGAGAAATGTATGCCTATTTCCCAGACATTTTTGGTGTCCTGTAAAAGTTGTAAGATTGTAAATTAGAACATATTCTGACAAGCCCGAAAGTGTTTAATTTGGTATAAGTTTAGTAATTCTGAAACTTCTTTGCAATCTATTCTAAAAGCTGAAAGTAGAAATGTAACTGGATTAGAGATTATTTTCAGATTGGTGCTGTAAAATTTGTGAATTGTTGCTATACATCTGAGCTACCTGTAATAAAAGTATATTTCTGTTAAACTGACCTTACTTAGTTCTTAGTCACTTAGTTATCATTTACTGATCACTTGGCCGTTACAATATGTTAAACAGAATAACTGAAAAACAAACAAGCTTGAAATGCGTGATAATCATCGTGGAAATGACCTGCGAAAAATCACTAACCTGACAATTTCGGTACAGATGCCGATGGGGAAATTGATGCAGAACATAAGAAAAGGGACGCTCGATGCATTGACAACTTATTGTTACCTTGGAACGGGAAAGCGAACAATCCTCCAAAAACGCATCACAAAAGCTATGTTGGAAGTGAACCCTTGTGCGCAAGTGAAGAGTGCCATTACACTGTATTTAATATTGTTACCGTAGTTATATTTCATGTATTGTGTTGTCAATACAGTATCTATCTCTGCATGTTATATATGTCCAAAAGACAAAAATGAAAAATTGTGTTAAACCAAGGTGACAATGTACTGGATACCAAATTTTGTGGTTGTCCAGAAATAGTCTTGAAGTCGCTAAATGCAATGCGTATACAAGTAGAAGTAAGAAATATGATCAAGGTGGAGAAAAATTCAACCTTATTTTAATTGTGACTTACAAGACCAGGAACTTGTACCTTACGAAGCACCAAGGAGATACATTTTGGGCAAGTAAATATAAGGACAGAGCGTGTCAAATATAGTCTTTAACATCAGTTTTGCCTGGAAAGCTAAAGCAGGTTGTCTAACTACCATTAATATTCGGAAAGGTAAGACACCAAAAATAAATCCCACTTTAGTCAATCCTAGCTCAAAATGTATTTGCGTTAGGATAACATATCATATATGTGTGTAATCGTCATACTCCAAAGAATTCATATGTCCCGTATTTGTGTGTCTGTGATGTTAATTGTCGAATCAACAATTGAAAGTTGACCGCAAAGCATCCACCCCATAAATGTCGATATAAGTCACTAATTATTTGTGATAAAATCATAATTACACTTGCATCTTAATCCTGAAATATTGGCAACAAAAAACGATCCTACGATTTTTTATGTTTGGTTTCGTTTTTCTGTTATCCATCCTCAAAGTTTGACGATTCAATTTTCCCTTTGATTATCAGAATGTTCATTTTCTTCATTTCATAGAAAAAGAACGAAACAAAATTTAGAAAATCCCTGAATCGTTTTTGCAGTTCAGGCATTACAGAATCAAAAGCCATTAACCGGATTAAATTTCGCCAAGCCATTTTCTTGGAATAACCATTCTTAGGTGGGGTTCTCGTCCTATTATCCTTTCTGAAAAAACAATCTTCAAAGGCTTTTGATGTTGATCATTTGCCTCTGAAACAATACCATTTGCTCAAGCTTAGCTGATATTTGTAGCAAACGTAGTAAACATCGCCCCTTAACATTTGGGGAGGTTGTCAATCAATTCTTGGCCAATCACATGAATAAAAAAGCCTTTGAAGTACGGAAAACATTATTCAGCGATCTGTCAAACGGCGACAGCGACAGTCCAGTTTCAAAGTGTGACGTCATGGAGGCGGCCCTTCGGGGCCCGTGATCTCAAGCCTGGCAACGGAAGTTGTGTTGTCTTGGTTCGGTGGGGCAGCCTGCGGCCGCTCGTGGTCAGTGCACGGATGGCGGGTTTGGTCTTCCGCCCCGTACCTCTTCATCCTGTTTTTAGGGATAGTATTTTATTGTATTTACTCCTGTCTGTATACTTTATGTAGTTAGCTCGTTTGACTTGTCTGTAACCTTTACTTAATTAGCTTGTCATTATTTTGTAGTTATTTTCTCAGTGAGTTTCATTTCTCTTTCCAACCTGAGTTTTGTAACGCTATTTTGTGTCCTTTTTCTGCTGTTTACGTTTATGCTTATTTCGATGTGTTTATTAAATTTTGTACTTTTATTTGCTCATCCCTGGGTTTCGATAAAATATTATTATGTACATAGGTACTGTTGATTGAAGTGCCAGTTTTTTTCGCCGCCTGTCTTTTTGGTGTGCAGGACCACTGGGGTAATCCATCGCGGCACGGCCTTTGAAGGGACATCTTCTGACGATTCCCTCTCATCTTGAACATTTAAAGTCTCCCTTCATTAGAAGGGCAAAACAAGCAAGATAACTATAAAGTAAACCACTAAGGCTATGATATGTTAGCATGTTTGCATCTTTTCCCTCCACGCAAACATATTTTCGGCTTGCCGCCTTATTTAGCATTGCCGCCCAGATACCACTCTCCTTTTGCCATGAGCCGTTGCTATCTGCAGCCACGTGACTGGCTGTCAAGTATGATTGACGGGTGGCACTGTTCCGTTTGGCGGCTCAAAACCAAAAGAATGACACATGGACGTTCGGATTTCCACACGCCTGTGTGGTTTTTGGCGTTTTTCTCATATTTCTACTTTAGTTAAAATCTTGTAATTTTGACATCTAATAGAAAGGACATTCATCTTGTAAAAACCTTTAAAATCTCAAAATCGGCCATGCAAAGGTTTTTGGTGTCTTGACTGTCCTTAAGGAAATTATCGTTATCATCAACCATTCATTGGTTTTAACACCCGAAAGCAACACATCACATTGTAATCAACACATACTATCTTGCAATAAACCTTCCACCAATTTGAATCAATGTTTTGTGATATAAAACAAGATCAAAACATTTCGATGATACAAATAAATAACAAAACTAAAATATCTACAGAATAAAACGTGATCTGTAAAAACAAAGGATGTATGATATGCATGGTCAAAAGACAAAGATGAAAGTTTGTGTTAAACAAGGTGAAAATGTACCAAATTGAAATGAAACAAAGAAAGGAATTTACGACTCAAGAACCACATGGGTCTATGTCAGAGCAGACATGTAAAAGGAGTAATGCATTTGTGCCAAATAAATGCCGCGTCGAGTATACATATAAAGTGCAAGTTGTCGGTATTTTTTTGTTCCTTAGCAGTCTATATATTACAAATGAATGAACCTTTACTGCTACACCTCAGATACAAAAGTGGAGGCATTTTGCTTGAACAGCACAAACTGAATACAATACAGTATATGGTATACACAACTTACACATGTGTGGATAGTAGCAATACAAAAATACAGTCATATATAGTTGTTGAAATTATTCACAAGAGCATCTAATTCCAACCGTGTAGTTCCCATTTTTTCACAAGAGGTATAATTTCGTTATCTCTTTACAATTCGTCAATATATTAAAGTTCCTTTTGAAATTTTTGTTTTCGACATTTACAAAATTAAATTGACATTCCCACGATTCAAATGAGGTGGATCATTATTTTCAAAAATTTAAATAGAAAATGTCAAATGTTCATTGGCCTAAGATGGTACAGTTATTTACAACAATATCTATGATAGTATCCGTCGTGCTGATGACTTTAAGACCTTTAAATTGAAGTATACAACTATTTTTATTGTTAAAATTGTGTTCAATAATTTTAGTTTTCGCACACCAGTGGACTCATCTTAAATGTGTGACCAGCAGCTCCTGATGTTTACATTCACGTATGGATCATGAATTCAAAAGTGAACTTTTCACAAGTGTTTTGTAGCGAGGAATCTTGCACGTTACTGTATACAATATTTATTGAAAATTATCTTTATTCACAAGAGTTACAATAATCGGTCCTCCATGTGTCTATACATCCGCAAGGACACATAATAGCACAATGGTACAAAATATCACTGATTCTCCCAGCTGTTTGCTATATGTAACCAATTTTTATGATATGAAATACCAGGGGATCCGGACTTGAGTATTGGGTCGCCACACGCGAATACGCGGGCGGACTGCTGCACTTCAAGACACGCTCGAGAAAGGCCATACATAATTCCCTGATAACTGGTGGTGATACTTTCATAAATTCATCAGTTAAAGGAACTTATTTTGGGCTCCACGAGATTAACCACTCGGCTATATAAATCCTGCTCTAAATCTGAAGTCATCGTTGTCGGTAAAACAGTAGATTTAAACAAAAAATGGATGTTGGGTGATACCTTTATTTCCGAATGTAAAACATATAAGTACTTAGGCATTATTGCTTCAAGCTCCATGAAAGACTCACCACATGTAAAAGAACTGCTCGTTCCCAAGGGGACACGTTTGAGGGGATATTTAAGTGTTATACTTTCATCCCATCAATATGTAAACCGTGTAAGTTTTGGTAATACTATATGGAAGAGCATTATCTTGCCGTCTATTTCACATGGTGCTGCAGTTTGGGTGTGTAACACGAAAGAATCTGAGGCGTTTGTAAAATCATTACAATATGCAGGCTAGAGCCATTTTGCAGGTTAACTCTTCACCTTCAATGGCCGCGACCATAGGTGAGCTAGGGTGGTTGCCTTTCAATGTTCATTTGGAACACATCAGAGTTAAGTACTTCGACAGGATGAAATTTGATTTGCCGGACACAAGGCTGTGTAAACAAATCTTTGATTCTTTGTTTGAGCCTAATAATGGAAACACTCCTGATGCATGGCCGTATTTAGATGAAATGAGAAAAACGTTTAATAATGTATGTATGGACCGTGTTCTCCGATCGACAAATCCAACTTGGTTACGTCGTTTTGTAAAATTATCCATCGAAGGGTATAAATTACATTTTTTTCAGGAAATTGATGAAAAAATATCGCTTAATTGGTAGCAAATGTTTAAACGGTCTACTTTCGGTGAGAAATATTTATTTAGTGTAGACAGTTTTGCTGGTGTAAGATTGAAATTTCTGGCCAGAACAGGATTTTGGGTTTAGGTGAAGATTTGAAAAGATGAAATATTTCTGATGGTAAATGTGTTTTGTGCAACAGTGCTGAGGAAGATTTACCCCACTTTTTATATTTATGTCCAGCACTCAATCAAATACGATCAGAAATGTATGTATGTTTAGAAAGAGAGTGCAGAACGCAATATTTTGACCACGTTTGGCAACGTTTTTCGGCCTCTTCCTTGAATAATAAAATTTGTCGGCTGTTTGGTGAGCATCTCTACGAATTTGGCCCTGAGATTGGCGACGCTTTTGATCGTATCTCAAAAGATTTTTTAGTTAAAGCTTGGCACTTTAGGAGGCAGCCAATCAGTGACCCCCAGTCTGACCCAACTGTATAGTTCATGGCAGGAATCATATGTGAAGTTATTTATTTTTGTACGTTGTAAATAGCAGCTATAAATAGACATGTATGTAGACATGTTTTTATGTATATGGAATGCGGGCGCAAGCAGTGACTCTGCACGTGACACTTGTTTGTGAATGGGAGTCTTTTTAACTTCTCAATATGTGCTTTATGCAAACTGTGAAAATTCTGTGTTGCAGACGCACCACGAGTTCTGCCCTGCTCGTTGGTGCCCCTGGTGTAAATGGGTAGATTCTTAAATAAATAAATAAATAAATAAATAAATAAATAAATAAATAAATAAATAAATAAATAAATAAATAAATAAATAAATAAATAAATAAATAAATAAATAAATAAATAAATAAATAAATAAATAAATAAATAAATAAATAAATAAATAAATAAATAAATAAATAAATAAATAAATAAATAAATAAATAAATAAATAAATAAATAAAAAATAAATAAATAAATAAATAAATAAATAAATAAATAAATAAATAAATAAATAAATAAATAAATAAATAAATAAATAAATAAATAAATAAATAAATAAATAAATAAATAAATAAATAAATAAATAAATAAATAAATAAATAAATAAATAAATAAATAAATAAATAAATAAATAAATAAATAAATAAATAAATAAATAAATAAATAAATAAATAAATAAATAAATAAATAAATAAATACATCCCTAAGCAGGAACTGGGATGACAACCTACGGCGACTTCATGGGAGGACGTCCCGATGTTTTAGAGGCTTTGGCGGTGTCAATCCCCCGTGTTTCAGTACCCCCAAGGGCACATACTACTCACTGCAGGCAAGTTTTGTTTTTCGTACTTTCTCGGTTCAAAGAAATATGAAACACGTGGAAGAAGCACGCTGCACAATCTATCAATGTATGTTGGCAGTCGTGAGAACTAACCTACATTCGTTACTCAAATTTGCGAATTAAAAATGTAAATATCATTAGATAAGAATCAACTTTGTTTACATTTGCAAAAATTTTGAATGATGTTTTAATGGAACAACATTAAAATTATGTATTGGTCAAGCGGTTACCTCCGCGTTTTCAGACAGTTTGTTGCCGTGCATGGGCACAAGAAGAAAAGTTTTTGAGTCATTTATGTATCAGTGTTGAGGAATAAGGATTTTCACGACATACATTTTTGAACCTCTCTCCCCCCCCCCCCCCCCGAAGCTTTTACATTTGATTCCACGTGGCAAGTTTTCCGGGTTTTTTTTGCTTCTTTTTGTTTATTTGAAGCTTGATGAGAACTTAATTGTTACAGTGTTCTGTATTTAATTATTATCATAATTACAGAGATCGAGGAGAGGCGGTTCGAATTTGTGTTTCACTAGAATCTGCCTTGAGTGGGTCATGGGAAAAGGTATTTTTGACAAAAGTGTGGCAGGAAAAACAAAACTACTGGTAGTTGATGAAGCACATTGCATTTCTGAATGGTGAGTAAAACAATGAAATGATTTTACCTTCAACAATGGACCTGAAATGAAATGAACAGCCTATTTAACATTTGAAAAAAAAAAATGTTGGAAAATGACGATATCGATTAGTATTTAGTAAAAAGCAATATGGCCTTATCAATAGAATATATTTTCACATTTGAAATAAGCACCATATGAAAGGAATCTTGAACTCATATCCAAAAGCATATGTTAATAAATTTTACTTTTTTCAGGGGCCAAGAATTTAGGAAGATTATTCCAAGTTGGGAAAATTAAGAAGTATCTTCTGTGCACCTGTCATGGCGTTAACTGCCACGGCAACACCAGAAGTAAGGGACGACATCATGCGCGGCCTACACAAGCATAAAGAGGATACCAAGGTCGTATCCCGATTGCCCAATCGGGATAATATCTTTGTGGACATAATCCAACGCAAAACACGCGTTGTAGAAGATGAACTGCAGCCTGTTGTCCAACACCCCACCCAACACAAAGTCAAATCCAAAAAGATTCTGATATATTGCCGCAGCATCGACTCTGTTTCAGATGTTTACACGACCCTCCAAAATGAGCTAGGAGATCAGGGCGCAATCGTTGAGATGTTTCATAAAATGACTTATATAACCTCCATAGAAAGGATAATAAATGATTTAAAGAAAACTGACAGTACCATAAGATGCCTGGTTGCCACAGTGGCACTTGAAATGGGCATGCACATACCCGACGTGGAGCAGGTCATTCACTATGGATAGCCCAGAACAGTGCTGTCTTATTGGCAAGAAGTCGGACGATGCGCTCGTGACAGCAGACCAGGGCAAGCAGTGGCTTAATATGACAATTTGACTTGGTGAATGAGAGCAACAGGGGAAAGAATAAGAAAAGTGGTTAAAGAAAAAAAATGAAAAGTGTGTGAGATGCAATATCTTACAAAATTTTAGTACCCGTGGACATATAGAGCTCGATGAGCTTAAAATTGGAATGACAATTACATGCGAAGGATGTAACGACATAACTTGCAAGTGTGAGGCTTGTATGTGCTGTTGCACTTGTAGAGACAAGTGCAAATGTGACCACAAAATGAATTGGAAAATATTTCGTGCACATCCTCGGTAATAGGTCCATAGTCAAACGGAAATGTTAATCTTGGCCGTTTGTCAGTGTTGTGAACAGAGGTGCCAAGTCTCCCGATTTGGCGGGAGATCTCCCGTTTTTCTAATGATATAAATCACCCAAATTTGTCTATCTCCCGCTTTTTCACCGGTTTCCTCCATTATAATATAATAGGACTCCCGCTTTTTGCAACATTTTTCAGCTTGGGCACCCATTTTATATATTGGGCAACTTGGCACCTCTGTGTGAACAAGCATGCATTGACTGAATGGTCCGTTTAGTTCCGCTTTCCGGATTTTGTGTCTTCACTTGTTCCACTATGCGGGCATTTGCATTATGGCGGCACATTTGGATTTATGTGAACTTTGAAAGGATATTTTACACCGACAGGCTATAGAAATATTTTGGCACATTACGGTAAGGGGCAAAATTTCAAGTTTATCCCCTTTATCAACAAACTAAGGCTTCAATACAAGCGACACCTAACGATATATATGAATTTCAAACGAGATATGCTACAACTACTATGACCAAATATTTGTGATGGGTTTTGGGACAAAACCGTATAGGTCTCGCGGCCCTCGGCCGCTCGAGAGACCGATATTATATGGGTTAAGCATATGCGAGCATTTATTGCTAAGGACACACTAATTAAGGGTCAAAAATCTATAGCAAAAAGGTTAGTAATCACTGAGATCTGCACAAATAGCATTTTAAATTCTACACAGACCAGGGCCAGAAAAATCACATTTTCATACTTAGATCCAGCCTCTTTTTAGTGTTAAATATCATCTGAATATTTATTTAAACTCAAAAACCGACATTCAGATAAAGTCGAACATGTCCGAGCTTATCAGATATTATTTTTTCATTTCCCCATAGTGGTGTTTATGGGCTTTAAAATTTCAAAATGGTTGTAATTTAGCATAGCATGACACTTTGATTGCGTCAATGGACTTAAAAAAATAAAATAGATAAAAGACCCTGGTGAATGATAGGCGTAAGAATATGCTTGTAAACTAGTTTATATTTGTAAGCCAATGTTTAGTCTATAATTAGATCCTGTATGACTTCGTAAGATAACAACCAGATGTTTCATATCTTGTAAATAAAGTCAACCTTATAACCTGCACAATATGTGAGGTAGCTAAACGAGGTCTATGTGTTATCATATAGGCCTAATTATCTCCCATTACACCTAACTAAGCCTGCTTATCCTTTCTTGTTATGCATATGACAATTTAGGTCTAACTAGACCTAATAAATTGTGCTTCCATTTAGCTGTTTTGAGGTGTACCCTGAAGCAAGAAGAGCACATAAGCATTCGGCCTTTTTATCCTCTATTTTGTGCCATATTACGTTGGAAACGCATGGGATTTGGCCTATGTGATATTGTTGACCATATCCCATGTGTGGCACTACTTTTTACCATATTTGTAAAATCAGACGTGGTTTTCCAAATATGCAGGAATCAATTCCATATTTAGTATGACTCTTGGGCAAAAGTCAACTATTTTTTCCATCATCACTGAGGACTCAATGGGAGTCCAACCACCATTCAACAGCTGTGCAGGTACAAAAATGTGCAGTCCGTGAACAATTATGCGACAGCAACAAAAATCAACAGCGTGCTATGTGCAGCATTCTCCAGGGAAATTATTCTTCTTTTCAGAGATCTCTTACATCTGTCCAAAATATTCCCCAGACTCTGTCTTCATTATTTGTTCCAGCTGACGTAGCAGGTACCATTACCTTTGCCTTTGGGTAATGCTTGCGATGCTGCATTCTGTGATGGGGTCAATATGACGTAGTAATGGTCCTCAGTCAGTTGAGCTCCATGGGTGCATACTTCGGACTGTGTGCTGGTACATTCCAACGCAACGTTACCTTCCAATTCTCCTATTCACCAAATTTATTTCACATAGAAATAATAAATATGTGACTTTTCGTCGAGATTTTGGGCTTAAGCCACAGCCGTTATAAAAAATCCAGAATTAGGCCTATGCTTGACCGCTTTTCTTTTTTGTTTAAATTTTATATTCATACGCGTGGCAGGACTGCGGCAAAGTTCGATGCAATGTAGTGAAATACAATGGTACAAGTGATACATGTCTTTTTTTTTCTTAATGGACTGTAGGGAATAAATACCAAATAACCCTGGTCCGTAATCTGTTTAAACCAAATCCCCCTCGTTACTTGCCTGCCTGCGTGCCTGATCATCCACGCACTTAGCGCTTGGGCGATCAGGCACGCAGGCAAGCAGACAACTGGCGGGATTTGGTTTGACAGATTAACGACTTGAGTAATTTTGTCTAGTTTTCACATCGGGGAAAAAAGAGGTAGAATGTAGAAGTTGCCATAGACTTTAATACTCCCCCATCCAGTGATTGTGTAGATTGTATGACCAACGTCAGATATCATGACCAAAGTGCATAGCACCGAGTCAGGAATTGAATTGAACTGAATTGAAGTTGATTTGATGTCCGACGAAGGTCACAGAATCCACACAATTGTAAAGTATTGTAATCATAATTTTTTTTTTCAAAGACCGTATAACCTAGTAGCTACAGAGCAACTAATCGACAGCATCGCCACTACTTAAGCGACACACTTGTTATGTACACGACACACAGGACATCACAAAAGACTGTTTGCTAATACAATGTTGAGATTCGATACGGCAAATATAATGCTTATCAATTAAGTCCTGACTCTGTAATATATAATGGTACAGAAGAAAAATAACATTCAATTCATGTGTGAAATCTGTACAGCCATTTAATATAATTTCTAATACTCTACAAGATACAAGTTGAATCAAAAGACTTAGCTTGTCACCTGGAACAAGCACATTTTCAACATTATTTAGAAGTTTACATCTTTGAGGGTAGTACAGCGGGCAATAAAAAAGAAGTGAGAAGTATTTTGGACTGGATGGCTGCAGAAACAGGCTGTAGATGGGACAATATTTATGTCGAATTTAATTTTTACTGACTCAAGCGGAGTTGGGTCTGAACAATATCAGCAAAGCATTCTCCATATGAAAAAATAAAGGGGCATTACATACTGAAAGAATAATAGCAGTTTCAACTTCAATCTAAAATTAGAGAGAAGAGCTGCATTTCTTACAGCAGGGTTAAAATCATTCCATGCCCTAATGGTTGAAGAGAAAAGAGAAGTATACAAGACGTCCGCACATGTACTACATTTAATTTCAGTTCGGTGGGAGTTCTTAAAGGACAACGTGTTTGTAAGAGCATATAATTTGGTATTAAGCCTTATAGGTACTGAAGAAAAGGTTTGTTTATCATTTTATGTAGTGCTAATAATTTTTATAAATTTGTACGGGTATGAGGTGGCTCTCACCCAATTTCTGCCAGCAGGTAATTGCGAGATGTAAATTTTGCTGCTCCAGTGCAAATCATGGCTGCTTTGTACTACAAACCTTCAACCACATCTGACAGTTCTTGGGTGCAGTTGTCAAAAAGAACACACCCATACTCCATGACTGGGCGGACCTTAGATACAATTTTTCAAATGTTTTCCTGGAAAATTTAAATTTAAGTCACTTAGAGAGGGCAAGGTGTTTGCTCGCTCTTGTAGTGATGCGGTTTATATGACAGTGCCATGTTAAATTGTCGGATAGTGTTATACCGAAGTGACTATGGCTTGTGGTCTCGGATATTGCGGAGTTGCTGAGGTATAGTTGGGTTATTTACTTTTAAACGTTTGCAGGTGAACAGAAGGGAAAGGGATTCTAGAGCATTGAAGGAAACAAGTCAAAATTTGTCCCAATTTTTAATCATATCAGTGCCCGACATGTTGGGGTCATGAATTATTTCTAGAAAACTTGTGTCATCGGTAGAGTCTAATGTCAAAAGTGACATCATCAGGAATGTCATTTATATACCCAGGAACAAAACAGGCCTGAGAATGGAGCCTTGTGGGACCCTAGCCTTAACGGGTAACCATGAAGAAGACTGGCCATATATGAAAGTTCTCTTTTGAGGATTAGTCAGGTACCTTTCCAGCCACTTGAGAACAAGGGGGCATGTGCCTAATTGTCTTAGTTTGAAGAGGTGGCCCTGGTGCTATACCCGGTCAAAAGCTTAAGAGGTCTAAAAAGACCATTATTGCTTCTTTTTGTAGTTCAAAACCATTATATATCTTCTGTACAACACTTTCAAGTTGATTCATGGTAGAATCATTGGATAAAAATCTAGAATTGTGATCGGTCAAGAGATTATTTCTCATTAACTACTCGTACAGTGCATTGTAGGCGAGTGTCTCGTGGACCTTCAATACATTACATAGCTGGGAAATAGGACGATTATTTGACTTCAGTTGCATATTCGATTTTGTTGTATGAAACTGGGCATGTATTGGATTTCTTCCAATTGCTTGGGAAGTCACTTGATGATCGAGACAAGTTAAACAGCCGACATGAGAGTTTACATACCGTATACTTGGAACAGTTAGTTTAAGAGGGACATTACGAATACCATCGGGACCTGTTGCGGAAATGACTCTCAATAACGACACAATTTTCAGAACATTGTTTTCATTTATTTCGAACTGTTCGAACCTTAAATCAGTGCTCTACTGGAAAGTGGGGGGGGGGGCATTTTCATCCACAGGGATTTAACACCGGTTTACAAAATACTGACTGAATATTTTAAACTTTTTGTATTGTAGGTTATAATTGTATCATTTTCAACAAGAGGCGGTATGCTTGGATGGAGCTTGCACCCAAGAATAGATTTAGAGAGACTCCACCATTTCTTTACCTTAATTTCATTGCTAATTCCACTTTTAAATTTGAGAAATAAGATCGAATTGGTCTTTTGTCTGCTGTAACAGAGATATACCGAAAACGCTTAATAAAGCTAAAATAGGTGTGCAGTGTGTTGAGAGAGATTACCATTATTTGTTTGAGCTGATTCCCTGTACCTTTTCCATGCGTGATTTTGTCTTCTAATCAGGAGTTTATTGTTAGCTGTGATACAACGTTTGCCTTTGGGACAGATAGGGACATGTTTACTTGGAATGAATTCCTAAGCGGTGACTACAAATAAATTAGACCAGTAGTCAACTTTTTCTTCAAGAGTGTCGAACAAATTCAAGCCAACTTCACAAGCTCTGGATGGGGAGTAACAAAGTCTAATCTGTCATGGCTGGACTTGCTTTAACTCCAATAATTATCCTCGATGCAGCACTTTTTGCATAATAGGCCTACACAGGTCTACCAGCCACCTATAGTACCTGTAGCTGATCTCCGAGTAAAGCGGGACTTCATTGCAATCACTGCACATAGTGCCAAATAACAACTGTGAATCGAAGTGTTTGTAAGTTAATGCAGCAAAGAGTTCCATTGATTCTACCAACCTTACAGCATCAAACACACACACACACACACACACACACACACACACACACACTGTTGAAGTGTGAGTATACACTTTGTTCTGTATTTGGAATTGATTAGGAATACTAAATACCAGTGGAAACGCTAGGTCAACTGTTTCAAATAGAAGTTTTGCAATTCTGTCAAGACTCAACAGACAGCATTGCATGTGTGTGAGCAGTGTTCCAGCTTACCTCGAAAAAGTTGAACATCCTGAACCGTTTGCTTCAAATTTAAAGCATCAAAACACTACATTATAGTTTCTTTTGGGTAGATAAATGTTATTCACCCTCATGAAACAAAAAGAAGTGCATTATAAATTGCTTGATGGAGTCGGGGTTAGCGGTGATACTGACATGGGTCAAAGATTAAAATACAGCATTTGATTGGCTGTTGCCTGCTGCCCATCATCAAGGAATAATGGATAGGCTAGGATGCGCCTGTATCAAGTAATGCCCGAAGCTCGCAGTGTACAGTTTCAAAACTCGTGCTGTCTAAATCTTTTCCCCATGACACTGCCATGTGGAGTTCTATTTGACTCTGCAGTAATGATTTGGTGGGTGCCCTTGTTAAGCATCGCTAGTGTCCATCACAGTTTGACCACCAGGTGTGTGACGTCACAGAAGGGAGATTCTACCCCAAATCCGATTGCAAATATTAACTAGCATCAGTGAATGTTGGTGTGCTCATGACTTAATGGATTAAAATGAAAGAGCAAACGGGTAGCTGTTCCTGCCTGCCCAGTCTGAATTCATCCACCGTGGTGAAATAATGTTTCGAAGGGGCTACAGGCTACTACAAAGCCAGTCTTTGCTGGTACAACTGGGACTGAGTGCGCCCAGCACAGATCATGCCAGAGCCCGGGCACCGTAGCCACCACAAAAATAGCCAAGGCTGGTGCCTGGGAAGTTTAGACTGGCCGGAGTGGTAGCCTAAGATGTAATATTCGCAACAAAATTGCCAGACTGCCGAGCAAGATTATGTTATACTGAAAAGAAGATTATATGTCCAACGCATACAAAGATTTAATTCTCACTTGGTAATAATGAAGATGTGATTCAAGGTTCTGGTTCCAAACTAGGTAGGTTTACTGGAATAAAATGAGGATGCAAACGAGAAACTGTTCTTACCTGTCCAGTCTGAACTCATCTACCATAGTGAAATAATGTTTGGAAGGAGCTAATGGCTTTGACAAAGCTGGTCTTTGCCTATTTATAGGAACTTTAAAGAAATTATAACATGGAGACATATCTAAATGGACCTACCATGCAAAAGGTTCAGACAGCCTAATCAAAATTGGGTCCTAGTAATCACTGTTTACATGTCAAAACAGGTCGTTATATAAATTATAATGTGCAAAATAGACTGTAGGGTTTTGGTTTTTTTTTATCATTTGCTGAAACGGAACACTTCATTCTACAGTTTGACTTTCATCAAACTGAGCGGCAATATCTGAAAACACAAATTAAATATGGACTTTAACCTTTTTTTTAATCCAGATCCAGAAGTAACAGTGCCAGTCGACAAAGGTGTAGGCCTATACAATGCGTTTGCTAAAAGGAAAAAGGATCGATAGTAATACTACTTAACAATATAATGAATTCACCTCTTATGTGTATATTTATATTTTCTATTTCAATGTGTTTGTTTGTTAAAGAGAAAGACGGCATGACAACAATACTTTTTAACAAGATTATCAATTCATCTCTATAATGTAGTTTTTCTGTATGCCATGAGCCCTTTTTGGGTACAAAAAGTGCAATAAAGTAAGTCTCTTTAATACATTTGTGTCGCACTGTTCCTAATAAGGAGTATAAACGTGTCACAATGCCATTACTGCAGGCAATCAGCAGTGTAAACAAAAACAATCTGCACACATGATTTAAAATAATTTTGTGAGGAGAAAGCCATGTGCTGGGGTGGACCATGCAGATTATTGCTAGCACTCTGGCTCAGGAAAAGGCGAAATGAGTCGACTCTCCCATTATGTACAGCAGCAGGATAAGCATTAACATGATGTACCGTACTCTTGCTAGAGAAAATCACTTTAAGAATTGAACTCGTAAAAAAATAGGAAAAAACCGCAGTGCCACCAGATGAACAAACTAAGGTCTAAGGATCCGCAGAAGTGTCCCCATGCAATTTCCAAGCAATTGTCTGGCCCGTTTCTCTGAAGATTTTTGCCAGGAAAAAATTCATACAAAATAAAGAAATCACTGCACCACGGCCATTTGAACAAACATAGTAAAGACCCACCTAAAGTGCATTCCCACTAAGTTTCAAGTGCATCTTTGTAACAGTTTTGGAGAACTACAGACTGTGAATTTCCATTGCAATCCCCACTGACTTACATAGTAATCAATACGAATGTATGCCTTAATCGACAAGTACCAAAATTGAAGACAAATATAGCCTAACAACACAAAAATTGCCCCAAAAATGAAACTGAAAGAATAATTGCAGGCAACCATTTGAACAGACATGACAGAGACCCAGCCAATGTACATTCCCAGAGTGTCTTTGGAGAAGTTGAAAATGTAAATTGCGGACATATGGAGGGGCGGACGAGGGATGACTGACCATCCAATAATCTCAGCTGACTTACAAGTCAGTCAGAGTGAGAGTGATGGTGAGAGTCAGAATTCATTTAATAGATAAAAAAATACAAGTAAAATAAACTACTGAGCTTCTCATCATGCAAGTCTCTAAATCAAGCATCTCGACGTTTACAGAACACTCATATTTGTAGGCTTTTATTTCCTCTTTGTTGGTACAAAGTGAAACATTTTTTATATGTCAAAGTAGTCAGTGGCTTAGAGAGGAGACAAATATTCCATAGTATTCTATCCACTGTCTGTTCCACCGTTACCCAACCTAAATACAGATTAAAAGCCCACCTGTGTAAAGATACATAACTTTGACCGATGTTTTTTCATCATTTCTACCCCTAAAGCACCTCTTAACAGGTGTCTCGTTTGGTGGTTATATTTTGGATAAGAATTAGAATTTGCAGTTCAGGTCAGTGAGCTAATGTTATAGGCCTGCGTTTCTGGATTTCAGCTGTGGAACTACACGAGCTAGGACTTGCATATTCTATATCATCATGATTTACTGCAGAGGCCACGAATACATACAATTAATATTGACTGAGGTCACGCGACAGCTTAAGCAAATTTAAATCAGCTAGCACTCTAAATATCCTGTATAGCTGACTAGTTTACATCAAAATGATATCCAAGCCTAAAATAAAACATGCTGGCACAAATTACTAGTATGTGCATGTTAGATCAGTTAGATAAAGAGCTGCCAAAATCCTACTGTTCAGAACATTAATGGGAAAATGTGTTTTCGCACATTTTGCACTGTCAAACATCATACAAAAAGCACAAATGATTCTGGATTGTATTGTCCTTCAAGTATTGAAGAGGCGGAATCAAGTAATCTTTTCCATAATTTGCAGCAACATTTTTCAAGTTCTGTTTTGGTTGCCGTCTTAAAACATCGTAGATCTATATACAGAGACCCAGATATCTGCCAAACACACAGAGGAATGGAAATAGAAGAAGAGCAGTAGGGGAGACGAAAGACCTCGGATAAAATTCCACTCCATATCGCCAAAAAACAGCTCTTGATAGTGATCAGGATATCTTCTGTACGAAAGGGTGTGGAAAATCCACATACCTAAGTTAGCTATTACAAGAAAAGTAACCGTGGCTCGACCAGGCATTTGGTGGCGCATCTCTTCAGTGCTGCAATATCTTTTTAGGCAAACAATGATAAAAGAAGCTTGGAGAATTAGGTGTACAGAATCCAATATGGCTAACACCAACTGTACAACCAGGATCCCTGTTCCGTCTACATGTGTCCCTTCATTCATGATGTAACTGTTTGATATTAGGATCATAATCCGAGATAGAATGACTCCGATCATGGGGATGTTTAACAACCAGTAGTCTATGCTGATAATACGTTCTGATGTATAACTTAACTTTCGAAACTGCCAAAAGCCAATGCAAATAGTCACCATTACTACAAGAATGAATGTAAGATGGGACATGGTACATATCCACAATGAATGGTTATATGGAAAAGGTAGAGATGGGTCCATTGTAAATATAAACATAAGGGCGCTGATTATGACCAAAGAGAAGAATATCATTCCCGCGAAAAGACCGCGATGTGATTTATCAAAATCCATCCCTCCCGGTGTCCTCGGCTGGGAGACATCTTCGACGAATTCCGGGGAACACATCAGTTTGACGTGCCTTCGAATCTTCCTCAGAAGCTCTGGCGTACATTTGATATATACAGACGTTGCCATAGAATACAAGATGGCAATAGAGATGATGCCATACTGCATCACACATGGGAACAGATAAGGGAAGGCTCTGGTTAATGCAGAATCTACTCCTTGTTCAGTTCCATTGATGTTTCTGTCATCTAAAATGTAAAATGAAAAAGAAAAAGATGTTATTCACAATGTTTAATGTTTTGGATTGATGTTGGCTGTGTAATGGAGGTTATTTGTTTGTGTTAACTTGGTGCACTTTCTCATGTGGGAAATTGATTTTGTTGTCAGCGGCAGTTTGAGATTTACCTGAATGTGACAACTTTACGTACCATACCTACAAAGACAACCGTTGTGCTGATTTTAAATCATAATACTGATTTCAGATTTAAAGTTATTGTAAAAAGATCTTCTATACAACTACCTACATAGGTCATGTGTATATTCAGGGTAGAGCGAAAATGGTTGGAACAGGATATATGCTTTGTCCAGAATGCACCCAAAGCACAGCAAGGAAAGCTGCTGGCTCACTGCATTGCAAGGGGTATGAAGAAATTACAATTCACATTGACTAATATTCAGTAACGCTGGGTATGAAAAGGTATAGCATCGAGCATGCCAGTACTTAATCACCACAGTATTAGGGCGTCATTCATCTGAAATTGTATCATCCATGTCAAAATTGTGCTCCCATAGGTTCTACTAAAGATAAGAAATTCAGCTGCAAAAATTGCCATCCTGTTTTCTTGACATTTTGAGCTAAAGAAATCCACTATGACACCAAGTTATAGAACCCTGGAGAGGTGAAGGGGCACATAACCACAATGTTGAAATGTTTGAGACTGATATTCTCCCATTATTTTGTACTTCCATATGTATGGTACAAGGAAAGGCACTACTTACCGCAAATACGTAAAATGCATCTTGAATACGCATTTGCAGGCAGATGATACTTTTGAATTCTTATATGTAATCTTATTCTTTTAATTGTGTATTGTGTGTATGGTATTGTTTGTGTAAGCGCCATGGCCCTTTGAAGAACAGAGCCCTGCTTTGAAAGTTTGTCGCTTTGGAAATAAATAAATGAGTGAGTGAGTGAGTGAGTAAGTAAGTAAGTAAGTAAGTAAGTAAGTAAGTAAGTAAGTAAGTAAGTAAGTAAGTAAGTAAGTAAGTAAGTAAATAAATAAATAAATTGTCATATGCTTCATTGTGTACTTGGTAGTTCAATAGATGACAAAGCAGCAAGCTGTTTAGTTGACTTCTGTACTCGGCTCAGAACCCCAAATCGGACAGGTATTGTTTGGGCTGCTATTTTTGTAAATATAAATGTCTGTGATTTGGATGCAGAACGTGACAATATCCTTTCCATCTTATTGTGCCAAGTTATTTCGTGTTGCAATGAATTATTTTATACATTTATGTAAGGTACACAATTTTAGCTCTTTTGCTGAAACCATGTGACAGTATTACAGATTCCATGAAACATAAATTCTTGTTTTTAACAGAAGAACAATATTATGTCAAATATTGTACTGAATAATTTCTAACATTTAATTACTGCAGTTAACAGTTACACTATTTCATATATGTTTAATAAATCAAAACAGAAAAGAAATTTTCATTGATGCGATCACATAAATTTTCTAAAATATAATGAAAAGCATGAGCTTTGTTTTACTTGCTCCTTTTTATATTAAACTTAAGAGCAGCGTAAGTTTAACAAAATGTTCATTGCTCAATAAAGTAAAGTCCATATTCTTTCTTCCTAAAAATAATAATATGCAAATAAATGTGTGTAATATTTTCTTTATATTTATGTGGTCCATTTTATAACATCAAACAATTCTTGTAAGGTCACAGTGATAAGGCACCTGAGTACTTGTGTTCATGTGGAAATTAGTTACATCAGCAGAACTAGGCCGTTCATTTTATGTCATAACTGTAAATGAAAGAAGCAACAGTACGAATAACCACAATTGGCTTTCTATGGTTCAGTCCTCTACAATGGATATATATTGTTTATAAGGTAAATTCAGCCTGATCACCAACTAATAACTTTGACTTCAGTCCTTCAGCATGGAAATTGTGGATATTTTCTCTCACAGCCTCAGTATGTTCCTGGATTAGAGCACTTGACATGACTAGGAGATGGTAAGTTTTTTTTTCTTTAAACATGTGCATGGGCACCATGCACACACATACATGAACCATGCGTTCTATGACGAAAGTCAGTGATTCCTTTGTTTCCAGTTATTAGCCGTTGGGATACGAAAGAGTTCAGCTTTGACAGTTCTGTTTGTGTACCACAAGAATTCAACTTTATCAGTTCGGTTTGGGTGCATTTTTCATGTGGCTGGTATGCACTGGTATGTCCCTGTTGGTATCTGTTTATTATTCGCTTGAGTACCCAACATTTAATGGCAGACTGGCACTAAAACAGATACTTAGATCAGCATACAATACTCTGGTGTAGCTGCCAGGGCATAATGCAATAACAACCCTTGATCCAAGCCCATATGTTTCTTTTGACTGCAAGGCTGGTTCCATTTCTATTGTGGCTGCAATATCCCTGGTCTCAGGCTGGTCCCAGCGGCACCGAAGTTTAATAACATATGTCAGTTCTAGCCCTAGTATCAGCAGTTTCATTTTTATATTTGTCCTGATCATTCCCCGACATAAAATTAAATTATTTATAGTTGTGTCTATGCCTGTATTTTACATTGTAAAAAGCAGTGTCCAATAACAATGTCACCACACCCAAGCCTACAGTCACATACTTTATTACAGTTTGAAAAGAAGAGTTGTTTATCGGTGCCAGCAATTTTTCCCTTTTATGTTCAATCATGTCTATAATGCCGCTTACAGATATGTGCTCGTCATTAGCTGGTAATGAATTATCAAAATTATCTTATCATGATAGTCGTGATGCTGATAATTTGTAAAAATCCAAATGTCTGACATAAATGTTTGCATAGGGATAGGACTTGACAGTACTGGAGGAGATTACTCACTCGATGAAGTCAGAATTAAAATAATGTAGAAGCTTAAACTGTTGAAAAAATAAGCTGCACATCCACATACTAGGTCAAGTACCTACACAGTTACAGTGATCTTGTAAGTTTGTAATGTTTTTACATTTCATTCAATGCAAGAGATATGCATAGACAATTGCAACAGGCTATCAACTACCGTCCATCACTGTTGTGGGATCACTAAAGTTTTCAAATTGTGATCATACCATTGCATATTTGTCATGGGGTCAACTGGCAGCAAAAATCCTGCTATTTGAAATTCTTCTTAAAGTCAACATGAGTTTGGTAGATGGGATTAATTCCATAGGAATATTTCCCAAGTTAGCTTCTCTTACAGAGGAGCTCAAATTTTGGTGGGAATTTTGCATGTCCCACTTATTTTTCCTCAGAGTGGAAGAAACAATGTTGAACAAGTGATATAATCTATTTTGTTGAGATGTGAAAAGTAAAATGGGTTCCATATTAGGTATTCTGTCTTTCATATCAGGAACCATGCTGTGCACACTGTTGGTGGTATTTATTAATTGATTTAAACCATACTTATACTGTTGTGACATTGTGTTGTTTTTTTTTTTTACGGACACTTGACTTCTTTCAATGACTTTGACAATATGTTTGGATTTTTTTTTCAATTGGATTAAACCTTGCTTGAATTTGTTCAAATCAGACTTGTTTGAGACACCAAAAAGAGCTGATAAAATATTGTCTACCAGGTTTATTATGGCTCTCTGGCTTCTGTCATTTTTCTTACTGTGAAGCAGACCATCAGCATGACCTCAAGCTTCATTCACTTGGCAATCTTCATGGTAAAATTGACTGATCTCATCTTCTGCAAGATTTGCTGTATGATTAACTAAGTTAATAGCTTGGGACTTTTGATCTTCTGTCAATTTGGAATTCAGTGCAATGCTTGTCAATCCCATGAACACATTTTATGGTAATAATTTCTTTTCCCAGATCTTGCAAATGGTTCTGATAAGGAGCTAACCAGGTTGTGAAAGTTAACAACCATATACTATATGTGGCATACACATCCTTGGCAAGGATGCACCTGTCTCAGCTGTGCTAGGACCCACGTGTGCTATAAGCACTAAAAAAATACAGGCAGGTATCTGCAATTATAAAATAAAAGGACCATCCCTTACTTACATTGCTATTCACCTGTGTCCTTAACAAGACGTGTGGGTTTTAATTTATTAATATATATACACAATATTCTTGCTTATATAAACTACAACTTTGTTTACACAATTTATGCATAGGTACTTTCTTTATGTTGCAATATCAATAATGCTTTCTTTCATGAAGAAACTCAACGACAGAACACTTGCTCGATGTGTACTTTAGTCAACAGTTCATCTTACCTAGCACAATTATAAACAGCATTCTGTTCTACTCTGCCCACATACGTCCCTTATGTTTTCTTGAGATTTACTTCAGTATGAGAGTAATAAGTTAGATAAAAATTATAATGAGTAACAGCAGGTTTATGGGATTAGATTCTCTTTTTTTAAACTCTTTCCATACTACGATAATCAATGTCTGTTTTAATATTCTTGGTAATTCTTCAAGATTCCAGTAAGGGCGTTTATATCCCCACATATTTAAATCTGGTGGGCTCAAGCTTTGTCACTTTGCCCCTACTAAGTTAGCCTTTGGCCTCAAGTCATATCAGTGGCATCTCCTGGAGTTCTCAGGGGTTTGGCCACTGGATAGTGATTCTGGGTTAGTTCTTTTGCTTTCACTTTCTTCCTCATCTTCTTGAATGCTCACTTCCTGTTTTTTATTTGGAACTAATAGTCATGCCTCATAGGTTGTATTCTTTCTGGTTCGTTTTCTACCTGCTTAGTTTTATATCTATGCAGTATAGATTTATATTTTTCCCTACATTTGTTCCATTTTATATCAGGATTGGCAACCCTGATATAATATGAACACATGGACAATCCTCGTTTTGACGGTTGATTGGTCTTATCTTGAAATTAACAGGTGTTAATTTCTCGACAGTACGGTAGTAAGGATGCCCTGGTGACGTTACCTTTGGAGAAGATTGTGGTTTATAAGTCTGATCTAAGTAACAGACTGGATCAACAACCTGGAATTCACATTTTTCAGCCCTTTTTTTGAAACATGTTTTCTTTCTTTCTCTTGCCTCTTTCAAGTTTGTTTCACAATCGAGTAAGCTTGATGCAGCCTACTCAACAAGGTGGGCATGTACACTTCCCCCATATATTTTAATTTTTGTTCTAGCATCGTATCCATTGGTAACTGTGGATCGTTGGCGTACGCCGCAAAGAAAGGACTCAAATGTGTACTTTCTGTGACGCGTGTTCTTCAGGGCAGTAAGACTGATAGAAGACATTTATCCCAAGTTCTTTGGTCCTGCCCTTTCCATACTTTTGCAATAATGTTATTTAGTGTCTTATGGGATTTTTGGCAAGCTCTTGAAAAACGGTCTAGTAATGTAATGATATAACTGTTGCGAGAAAAACTTTCCACAAAACGGCCAGAAGTATCAACAGCATTTTGTTCTGCTCCTCCCCAAACAAACCTAGCACTTTTCCTTGTCAGTCGTATCAATAGTCTAGCTATATCACTAAAGTTACTACTGTATTTACAATAAAAACCTGCTATGCCAATAAATGACCTTATTTGTTCCATGAATATTTAATTCTGCTGATAACATATCTATGACTGAGCAAACAGATTCTTCCCCGAGGTCTGAAATTAAAAATGCAGGACAGGAATGTGTTTGGATCAATTCTACTGAAAGTATTCTGGCTACAGTTTCTGCAGACTTATCAGTACTTACTGCATAATCATTTATCCACCCTGAAAAATGGTCTAGTAATGTAGTGATATAACTGTTGGAAGAAAAACTTTCCACCAAAGGGCCAGTGGTATCAATTCCAACCATTTGGAGAGGGAACTCTGGTATGGGCATATCTTGTATAGCCGCCCTTTGCTTGCGTGAAATTCAGGTTATGCATGACCTTATGCGGTTGAATTAGTCTCAATACTTATTTTGCCAGTAGTACCTTGTTCTTACATTGTTGTAGCTGTTATCTATACCTATATGTCCACTGTTATCATGATATCCCTCTTGGAAATACCAGCTGTAGTCAATGCTCAGGGTCAAGACGAACTGGTGCTGCTTTGTGATAGAGCATTTTAGTGTCTTGAACATATTCATTTGAATATTTGGTTGCTGATTCTTTTTGTAGCTAGATATTATTTCTGCAAGTGCACTATCTTTCCTTTGAAGCTTTTTCATCCCTCATTTTGGAGGCAAGGTATATGAACTGTCGACAATCTGTGTTGTTGTGCTGCGTTCAGCCTCTTCCCCATCATTTATACCTGCATGTGCAGAATTATCACTTTAAATAGTATCAATAAAGATATCTTCATGTTTGTCTTTATCTGGCATGTTAAGATGAGAGAGTATATCTGCTCTAATTTTGAAGAGGCTGCCCTATATTCCATTTTGCAGCCATGTTCACTTAGAAGTTTGAGCCACCTCTGTACTCCTGTATTTTTCATTTCACAGGTAAACAGTGAAGGTATAGGTTTAGGGTCAGTATACAGTGTAAATTCTGAACCATATAAATAATGCCTCAACTTTACTATGGCATATATGATTGCAAAGGACTCTCTTTAAACAGTTGGCCACTTTTGTTGACTTACACTTAACTGATATGACACATACTGAATTACACATTCACCTTTAGGAAATAACTGGGTCAATTTGGCTCCCACTGAATGCTATGAGGAGTCTGTGTATAATTTATATCGCTCTTTAACATCAGGGTAGGCTAATATGGCAGCTTGTGTCAGTTTGTCCTTAAAAATTTCAACAGCATTTCGTTTTGCTCCTCCCCAAACAAACCTAGCACTTTTCCTTGTCAGTCGTATCAATAGTCTAGCTATATCACTAAAGTTACTACTGTATTTACGGTAAAAACCTGCCATGCCAATAAATGACCTTATTTGTTTAACTGTCTGTGGAGGGACCATCTCTTATGGCCGTCACTTTATCTGGATCAGGATAAGAGACTGCGGCTGTTATCACGTACCAACTAGAGGACCTCTCGAACTAGGAACTTACACATGCTTGGCTTCAATTTCATACTTGCCTTTCTTATTCTGTTAAATACTTCTGGCAAATGCTCAAGATATTCATTGAAACTGTTACTGTAAATCATAACGTCATCTATGCACGCATGACAAAACTTTCTTATGAGGTCTTGCAAGACTTCATTCATAGTTTCTTGGTATACCGGCGAGCATATTGAAAGTCCGAAAGGCATATAGTTCCATTTGACCAAACTTTTGTGACAAACAAAAGCAGTTTTATGTTTGTATTGTTCACAAATAACCACCTGTCAATTAAATACCCATTTTCTAATAACTGCTCTTAGAGTCTCATGTTGTATATGACTTACCAATTTTGTCAAATGATGTCTTCAATATTAGGCAAGGGAAAGAAGTCTTAACACCTGCTTGATTAAATTTTTCCCTACAACTTATCGTTTTTCTCCAGTTTTCTTGGGAATAAGTATCACGTCACTTCCCCAGGGTGATTGAGAAGATCTTATCATGCCTGTTTTAAGTAATTCATCAATTTGCCTTTCCAATTCTGGTCTCAGGGCAAGTGGAGTCCTACAAGGTTTCTGTCAAATAGGTGGATGGTCACCAGTGTTTATGTGGAGCTTGACCATATTTGTACATCGTACGTCAATATCTGAAGTAGCAAATATATCACACTACTCATGTGACAGCTGCTTGTCCAAAGAATTGTGTTTCAAATTAAATTGTATTTTATAGGTACGTCAATGCTGTCTTTCATGCTTTCCAATCTCTCCTCTGTACCAACATTATTATAGGATTCAACATTTTTCAAATAATCTATTTCTTGTACTAAAACTTGTTCTGCCAAAGCTTGCCCTGTTTGGAAAGGAACAAGTCTGAAAGGTTGTTTTATCACTGATAAATAAATTGCCTGTGCTTTGTTATGTACTGAGATGAGACTAGTAGGAACTACCAAGCCCAGTTGTCCACTGATTGTGTGGCCTTATCTAACAGGCCAAGGCAATAATTTCCAGGCTCATGTTTGTCTTTCGTGGCTATTCAAATATTGGTCACTGCTTCCGATCTCAACGCGAAGTTTTCCTGTGATTTCTACCAAGATGCAATTCCTATTGCCGTCTGTTTTGTGCTGTAACAGTATTATTTGTTCCCCAATTTTCAAAGTGCTCTTTTCATAATCCAGAGTGGCTTTTGTCTAGACCAAACTATCACTGCAAATCAACATGTTTTTGGAGATTCCTCTAACAATTTCAAATACTGCTGTGACTTTTACTTTTCCTATTCTTATCTTATCTTTGGATGACCATGGCCTCACTAAACAATGCAATCTTCTGGGACTTAATAAGTTTGCATTTTATTTTGGTAGCTTTTCATAAAGTGCTTCTGACGTAATTGATACATCAGCTCTTGTGTCAACTACTGCTTTCGTAAACACTTTGCCTATTGTTACTGGCACTACTGAGGTATCAATTGGGGAGTGACTCTGAACTCAAGACCCCAGGGATAGACCCAATCCCATCACTAAGAGTCACTAGTTTTCAGGTTTGCTATGCTGTGTTTGTTTTTTCCGTTTTAAGCATCATACACTGTCTTTTTAATGTTACCAACTTTCTTGCAGTATGCACATATTGGTTTCCCATTTGAAGTCCATGTTAAGTCTTTATTTAAAGCTCTCCTTTGGGTTTGGCATTAGGTTTGAAAGCTCTCTGTGACATAGTGAGCACATTGCCACCATTCCTTTAAACTCCCGATTTAACTGTCAATTTCCCGTTTTGTGCTTTATTTCCTGCATTTAATTAATTTACCTGTATAGAGTCCTCTCCTCTTCTCAGCACGAATGTTCTGTTTGTCAGTTGCTCATTTACAGCAATTTTCCACCTTTGTGCTTTATTTCCTGCATTTAATGAATCTACCTGTATAGGGTCCTCTCCTCTTCTCAGCACGAATGTTCTGTTTGTCAGTTGCTCATTTACAGCAATTTCCCACTTTTGTGCTTTATTTCCTGCATTTAATGAATCTACTTGTATAGGGTCCTCTCCTCTTCTCAGCACAGATGTTCTGTTTGTCAGCTGCTCATTTACAGCAATATGGAGGGCTCTTTCAAGAGTTATTGGCCTACCTATATTATCTTTAGTGCAATGATATCATCTTTAATACTATCCGGGAATACATCTTTCAGATGTTGTTGGATCAATGGAGCAGATAGATCAATAGCATTATATGCCTCCTCTGCTGCATCTATAATCCTTTCTGCAAGATTTTGAACACCTTAACTTGCATTTTTCTGGATCCTTTTTAACTTTTGCATAGCAAACTGGTAATCTTTCAAATCAGAATATTTGTGAAATGCATGCTAGAACTGGTCCCATGTTATCAGGGGATATTGTCTGATAAGGCATGAATCATAAGCACCTGCAGGCCCCTTTAGCGTCTGCAGAGCCAGTGCCAATTGACAGTGATGCCTTCCTTGGTCGTATCCCGTAACCAAGTAAAACAATTCCTATGCAGTCACCTGTAAAACACTTTATTTGGATAGCAAAGCCGTGCAACCTCATTTCATGCTGCAATGCTTAACAATTGTGTGTCAAAAAATTCCTTGGAATGTTTTACTCTTCTTGCTTAGCTGGAGCTGTTGGTGTCATTTTTACTCTGTCTCAGTGGTCCATGATTATAGACTTTTACAACCAAACAAGCTTAGTGGATATAGTCAAGTAATGGAACACTCTCAGCAAGTCTATATTTGTCAAATTTACTGCCTTGGCATACCAAAATGTGTGCCCATTACAAAAGTGAAAAGACAATTCAGAGAACAAAGAGTTTAACCATTCTCTCCTGCAGAATTAAATGATTCAGGGTAAATGGCATATACCTTGCAAATATGGCAATATTTGCACCACCAATATTTGTCCAATGCATAAAACACATATCCGGCACATCTACTTGGCAACTCTAATTATCTTCATCTTGAAATTTATTGTGCTGTTTTTTTAAATTAGATTAAGCATCTGAAAATTACCTTCTTTTGAAATTGTAAATTTTTACGTCATGGTAAATGGTGTGGGACAATAATGACACTGTCTGGTAGTTTTCCTTAGAGCAGCTCATAGATACAGAACAAATATATTAAACTACACAGCAAGTGCAAAACAGCCATATGCCACTCACAGCATACTTTGATTGGTTGCAATCCTGGTCAAGGCACCAATGAAATGTGGCTTGTTGTATAGTGGGTGTTAGTGGGTGGCAGCAAGCTGTTTAGTTGACTTCTGTATTGAGCGCAGAACCTAAACTCTGACAGGTATCGTTTGGGCTCTCACTTATCCCCACTGAGTTATGCAAATTCAATTAATATCTTTATGTAAGTCAGATGAATCAAAGTCCGACTATCATGGAATTTCAATGCCATCCTCCAACCTCTATGATCTGATCATGAATTTAAACGGTATGCCTTAATGTCTGCGATTTGCCTGCAGAATGTGACAAAATCTTTACACATCTCCTTGTGCCAAGTTATTTACGTGTTGCATTGAATTATTTAATATATTTACGTAATATACACCATTTTAATCCTTGTGCTGAGACCATGTCAGAGTATTAAAGATTCAGTGAAACAAGAATTCTTATTCTTAACAATATATATCAAATATTATACTGAATAATTGTTATCATTAAATTACTGCAGTTAACAGTTACACTATTTCATACATGTTTTACAAATTAAAACAAAGACGAAATCATCATTGATGCGATGAAATAAATTTTCTAAAATATACTTAAATGCATGAGTCTTGTTTCAAAATAAATAAATAAATAAATAAATAAATAAATAAATAAATAAATAAATAAATAAATAAATAAATAAATAAATAACTGGAATGTTTATTCAACTGGAGATGAAAAAAGTGTTCAAGTTCTGAGTGTTCACATCTTAGTCATTTGGAGCTAACATGCAAAGAACCAAACAACTGATTCTATGGAAAGACAAACGCAAAAGTTTTCCATGAAAAATAGAAAATATTTCTTTTTAATAATAAGTCCGGAATTAAACAAGTGAAACTTGTCCAATGGCCTTCTATGATAATATCTGTGCAATCTTCAACCTATGTATATTTAGAGCCATTCTCACTCATGGCCTATTTATATTTATAGTCATAGACAGGCTTTTTCAAATATATATTTTTAATTTCCAGTTATATTGGGATAACTGTACTTCTACTGTCCAACCTTTCTTAAGCAATTATCTGATGACTGAAAATTTAGCGCTGTGACCTTCAAAGCTGGTCAAGGCGAGCTATATAATAAAGATCCAGCTAAGAACCTATTATCAAGCTCCCCAGTAATTTTCAGAGGTGGTGTAGGGATGTTTGTTTACGTTTTACTGGTAATATGTTTACACTTTTACACTTTATGGTAAGTATAATATGATTTAACAGTTTCTGAATACACAAAATGAAAAACGTTAGTACAGCACGTTACTTGCAATCACATGGTGGTTTCTATTTTCAGCTGAATTCTGGGTCACTGTCATATTATACAAGGATGCATTTTGCCAAATAATGGTAATGTTAAAACTTATACTTTACGTTATTTTTCAACAAGTCACCGTTAGCATTTATCTTTACGAGAAGAATATTTACGGCTTTACAAAGGTACCCCTACATCTACTGATTAAATAACGATTGTTTTTAAAATGGGTATACAAGTATCTATTCGGAGACCAGTCATAAGGTGTACTTTGTGAACCAGCCGATGCAGACTACAATGCCTGAGGGACCGATATTCTCTGATTATCTCGAACATTCATATGAATGGGACAAGGGAGAGCACTACTTACTGTAAATAGGTAAGAATACATCTTTCACATGTATTCGTAGCCAGATGCAGAAGTTGCAGCACATAACATGAAGAAACCCGAAACGGACAAATGGCTTATGTCGAGTTATATGAATCTGCAAGTATTTTTTGTACATTGTTTGCAATGCCTAAACTGACCAGAAAAAAATCATTCAAATGTTGCCTTATTGCAATTATTGATCTTAGGAATACTACTAACTTCTGTCGTAAGGAATTTAAAACAGTGTCGTAACAGTTTTCTTACTTTCAAAACAACAACAACAGAACAACAACAACAACAACAACAACAACAACAAAATCCCACAAATATAATAAATCAAACCGACAGACAGAAAAATCTGCCACTAATTGAAGACTAATTATTTTAAATTCAAAGTTCACCCAGGAATCTTAGATATAAATACCAAGTAAACTATGAAGGTTTTTGTAGGGAACATGATATTAACAATAATCATGTGGTGTCGTTTTTTCTTTCACATTCAATACTTGGTAGTATCAGTGACTTGTTTAATTTTTTCTATAGATAAACAGATAAATACTGAAACAACACTAACAGCTACAACGAGCATACGACAAAGAAACATATGGAAACCAAAATACGATTGTGAACTCAGCTCACCTGCGAATATTTGAATAGAAAGAATGTCTGCACCAGCAAAAAAATCAGATGGAAAAACATAGGCCCTGCGAACAAAACTTGGGTTTCGTCATCATGGTTCCGTAGCGTGTGGTCTATCAAAAGCATGACATAGATCATATTGGCTGCTCCAAATACTGAAAAATGAAAGCTTTTATAGGTCATTGAAAATTATGTTAACAATAATATGTAGTACGTTAGGATGATGACATCTGGTTTGAACAAACTAGAGATATATTGTAAAGTGATTATGACGCCAAAAAGAATTATAATGGTCGCTTCTTCAGGTTTTCCTATCAAACTCTTTGGTAAACTAAATGATAAATGAATTAATGGACAGACAGACAGAAGGGCAGAAACATGGACAGGCAGACATCGAGAGACAGACGGACAGAAAGACGGACGGATAGATAGATAGATAGATAGATAGATAGATAGATAGATAGATAGATAGATAGATAGATAGATAGATAGATACAAATTCTTATCTTGACTAAGACTTTTATGATAATTGAGAATTTTTTGCTACGTTTTCGGAAAAGAATTAACAATGGAAAGTATATATGATGACAATTTTTCATTTTCTTGCTTGAAGAGAAACAATCTTCTCTCACTCCTAAGATATTTCTTGTCTGGATTTGAAAACTATAGTAATAAAAATATTTAAAATGACTAGAGTGAAATTTCATAAAAAGGAACGAAAGCTTCGAAAATATATGGACATATTTTGGCATCAATGGCCTCGTTCTTTTTCAAAGAATCTTTGATGAATCTGTGTTCGTTTTTCTTTAACTTTTGTCAGTAGAGACTCCTCCAAATGCACTTGCTGCATGTTCTTTAAACTTGGCGGAATTGTATGTACCTTAACCAAGGGTCTGAGAGGTCTGTTCACTTGTTTGGGAAACAACTGCACATGCATGTGCATTTTGTTTTCTTTTAAGAAAAACTGTGACCTTGTGACTTTCACATGTGATGGAGATTGGCCTTTGGTGAATATTTACCAAATTTCTGTAAAAGGTCAAAACCTTTGTGATAATCCTAAAAACTGAACACCTCTGGGTGCCGCAACACCCTTTTTCATTCAAAGATATAGCAGTGTAATTTTCACTACAGTTTACAGTCTTTTGTTTTTGTGACCATAGCAAGCATAGGGCTGGTAATGTAAATACATGAATATGTAGTTTAATTTGTCAGCATGTCCATTCAGTTGACAGCTTATTTTCAGGTCATTTGTGTCTTGGTTAGCTCAGCACATTATAGTCAATGCATTTTGGCATAATTATGTATTATAAACGTACATAGCAGTATATGATATCTACGTTACTCACCTGTGAGTCCAATCCTCATATAAAAACTGCTTTCTTTGCTAGCCAGACTGGCTGTCTGTGACATCGATATCACATGACCATGTATAGTTTCGTCAGAGTAATTACTGTCTGCTGTATTGCTTGCAGACTCTATTTGATCATGTGCAGAGTCACACTGATGGTGGTTGTTTGTATGGTGAAATTTGGATTGCACAGAGTCAAAGTCACTGCAGATGTCATCTTCAAAGCCTGCGTTTGCCCACGACATGTTTTTCCTCTCATTTTCTGCACTCATGTGTGATTTTCGCGATGGGCACGGCGATGGCACCGGTGTGAATCGTGGGCTTGCACTGTAATTAGCGAGGCTGTGTTCCAAAATAATATGATTCGAATTTAGTCTTGGTCGCCCCATGGCAGGCAACTCAGAGTCTGCTTTCTTTTTTTTCAAGTAATATAAATGATATACGATAAAGTATATGAGAAAGGTAGTTGATCCCCCAAACAGGTAAAATTTATAAACCTGAAACAGAAATTGAAACAGCTTCAGAATCACTTCGGTGATCCGTCTGCAAATATTGTACAATTATAAACCTGTCATTTAATGTGCGTAAGAATCCCATCAGCAAACTGTAAGAAATTCAGGCTATATGCAGGAACTAAAATGAAGCCAGTTTATTACCATTGCAATTACTGAACAACTCTCCCAAAATACTATTTCCTCCAACGGACACGATGGATTGAGGCAGGGTGCATTTGAAGTACGACATGTGCAAGCAGCAACGGCGCTCGGCCTTGGTGAAAGCAATGGAGGACTGTGGACAGATGTTACCGTACGATGACTCTAACAACCAGCGGAAGCAGTTTGTTTTTATTGCATCACTGTGGTTGTTTGTATGGAACTGTGTGTGTGTGTGTGGCAAATATATGACTAGAATACATCTCAAACACTCTGTTGACTTTGATATATGACACACATTTTTTTAAAATAAAACAAGCTTTATACGTTATGTCAGGCAGAAATGATATGTATGTATTATGAGAGAAACAAAACAAATTGAAAAAAGTTGGTTTGCATTTCTGCAATCAAAGTCCGTATGTGTGGAAAACTTCTAACGATTGCCTATTTAGTGTTTACTAAACTCCTGCAACAATAACATTTATTGACCTGGTCAGAACAGACGTAAGCAATTGAGTGCATACTTGCAAGTACAGCGCTTTTTCTAATATATATAATTGGTACGCAGTTGATTTGTATCTGTATACAAGTTGAAATTGTATTGAATCCTTAATGACATTCGGACTAACTTCAAATCCGTTCATGTGCTTTCAAAACTTGCATATAATAAAATCCTATAATCTTGGCTGCACCTGCAGCAGAACGTATGAGAATGTGCGAGCAACACCAATGGTCTTTTGAACGTTAAATGAATGCACATAACTGTATTTCACAAAAACAATTGTACATTGCTAAAAAAAATAAATGCAAATGCAGCCCTCAGCAGGAATTCAAAATACAGATGAGTACAGTATATGAGTAAAACTGTGGCACAAATCGAAGGAATGACGGACACCTCTACCTCATTTTTTTCATCCAGGGCCCGGCGGAAGACCAGTGATTCCTCACTGGGCCAGTAACCCTGGTTAAAGAATAATCAATCAATCAATCAATCAATCAATCATTTGAATTATTCAGGTATCCCTAAGTGGCATTAACATTAAATTCTAAATCTTTAGGTTGTGGCCCACTGGGTGCCCCTAAAACACAAACCTTGGAATTAAAGTTTGAATTGCACATTTACCTTATATAGTCTCAACGATTTTATACCCTAAGCCTTCAAATGCTCATAATTAGCGTAAATATTAAAATTCTACGATTTTGTCTGAAGTCCCGTGCATATGGCTATAGCACAAACCTATGAAGATTATTTAAGTGTGACTGGTCGCAAAGTACCTCTACCTTTAATAGTTCTGAAGATATTCAATGTTAAAACTTATGAAGTGTTCTTAGTTAGCTTAAATTAAAATTTGACAACTCTTGTTTGTAGTTCATTCGATGTGCCTATAGCACAAACCTATAAATTGTTTTTGGAATTGTACCGCTTCTTTTAATAGTTTTGATGATACTAAACATTGGAACTTTCAAGTGTCCCTAATTTGCATATATCGACATTCTGCAAGTTTGGTTGAGGTTTATTGGATAAGCCTAAAGGTTCTGTGCATCGTCTATGTGTGTGACGTAAGGAGTGACAAAACCATGTGAATATGAGACGGCTTGCTTTATAATTTCGCAAAGAGTACAATATAAAGGTGTCACTTGTCAGTCAGGACAGCATGTGAAATTGGCTGTTGTGGAGCCAGGAGGGGGAGATGGGAAGCAGCACAGAGGGAAAAGCTCAGCTCAATTTGTCAGAGTTAAGCCAGTGTGGTATGGTGCGTACCACAATCTGGACAGTATTTTACCCAGGCAATCGAGGGACACCATCATTTTTACGCGATAGGCGTCATCACTAACTGGCAATGGTACCAAACCGGAGATTAATAACCCTCACCTGACCCACCCCCTGTCAAACATCCGCTGGTGGTAATATGTCTTCTTCTGTTCCAATGTTTTAAATTAAAAACATCGGTTTCACTGAAGTTTGTGAGCAAGTTGCGTCACTTTGGCGTTGTTTTCACCCCTTCTGGAATCTTTAAACTAGCAGCTCAGAAACTTGTTGATACAGGCAAAAAAGTGGAAAACATGACAAAACAGAAAACTTTCGGAGCAGCGAGCGGAAGTTTTTTTTTCTTCGAAAACACACACACACACACATACATACATACACACACACACACACACACACATATATATATATATATATATATATATATATATATATATATATATATATATATATATATATATATATATATATATATATATATATATATATATATCTCAAACCGATAATTCTGTACGGTAGTAAATTGTGAGCAGCAGCAACACCGCTGCATTGTTCTGCTGACTTGCCAAACCCTTATACCCAAAAACATCGTTAACACCACAGGCGCTCGTAACGTTCAGTCAGTCAAGCTTCCGTGCTAATATACGCGGTGGGGGGGGGGGGGAGGAGTAGTGGATTAAGAGGGTGGACCTGGAACATCTGTGCGTTCAATAACCCACATAGGGCCATATCTGCAATAAAATATTGTGCCCGAAATGGATTTTGTGTGACATTTTCGACAATTATAGGCGTGTTGCTGTGGATATATGCGGATTTCAATGAAGCTATATCTTCCTTTGAGAAATACTGAATGTTTACAGGGTAATTGGGCAGTTTCAGTACGCTCTCTCATTTTGATGTGGCTATGCCCCTCTGAGTCCGCTGTGTGATCGTTGACTAAAAATGCAGTATGAACGAAACTTAAATACTATATATTTAGGATACCACAGAAGATGCAAGTATAGGCTCATTCATTGCCCCGTACAACAACCTAAGGAAAACTCTATTTAAATACCTCAGTAAACGTATCCATGGCTTTTCATACTTTGGCGACATGGAAAAATTACATGGTGGTGCCCACAGGGTACGATGCAACTAACACTTTATCTATCTCTTCATATGTACACAATTGTTTTGAGCTTAGGCAAAACAAAACCCAAGAATGTGACGTACATAGCCTGCTAGCATAGTTAGTAAGCTATGTAAGTCTAAATGTATGTATGTATGTATATATATATATATATATATATATATATATATATATATATATATATATATATATATATATATATATGGCTGAAACGACAAAAATCATGTTATGAGTGAAAATAGTTTCAACTAATAAAAATAGTTGGTATGAGAAGTCAAGATAACACACTGCAGGTAAACAGCTTTTGTGGGCATGGGTCAGGCCCTAACAGGCCTATGCCAAGGAAAGAAGTTGATTCAGTCTACATTCACGTAGGAATGGTTATCACTGATAACAACTCCCACTTGAATGCTTCGGATACTGATAAAAGCTAAACACGCAGAATTAACGATTTGACATTGTGTGTGGAATGATCTTTCGTTAATAATACAAATAAATGGTGTAATAAATTAGCGATTAACAAGTCAAAAATATGTTGACTGGCTCCTGTAATTTTATTGACAAAATACCAGCTGTCTATTTTCGTTTAATGGGGCGTCTCTGGCCTTCCTTTTGACGTGATGTGAAAATTTCGTTTGGAACGCAGGGTATGATCTCAGGCAAAATGTAGCACCATGACAAAAATTGCAAGACTATAAATATTCTATGTTTTGTTTCGTAAAGCTCAACTACATGTCAGTTTGAATTTATTCTCAAAAATAGTATACACCAAATAAGTTGAATTGGATGAATGATTTATTATTAAAATAGTCAGCAAAATGTTTGGCAGTGATGTGTTCAATTTGTGGAGGATGAACTAGGATGTCAAACCTCCAGTGACATGACCTCAACCAGATACCATTTTCTCAAGTCGTCATTTCTGTTGTAAACCAAGGCAATCCAGATGAGTGATTACACGACGAAATCCGCACAACGATCTTGTGATCTGCTTCTCGGTTTTCTCAAGAAATCAAGCATAAGAGAAGTTACCCCTTCAAACAACATTGTTTGCATCTTGGGTTAAATTCATATTTATTTTGACCCAAACATTTTTAGGAAGCCAGATACTCACGCTGACTGCAGTGACCACCTGAGTAAAACCGCGTAGTGCCTCGGTCAGGAACAACGCCACTCCAGTCAGTACGACGACCACCGAGTATAAACTGGCTGCCAGGTCCACACGTTCATAACTGTAAAATCATCAATGCTATGAATGTGTATTTAGGTCCATTTGAATGATGTTTAATGTTTGGTCTAAAATTTCTATCAACACTTTCATCATCATCATCATCATCATCATCATCATCATCATCATTTCTAAAAGGACTTTTTGATCAACGTTATTTTCCACCCCCTCCTTCCACATTCTTTGCCTGAATGAACATATTGCTTAACTGATTTCAGTCAAAATGCTGTCAAATAAAACTTACCCATTCGATTTTCGAAAAGCTGTATTTTTATTGACATTACGCCCCAACACGAGTTTGATCACCGTGTTACGCCTCGCTGACGTTGCTCCTAACTCATCCATGCTCACCATGTCAGCACCGAAGACATTTGTCGCTCCCAACTCCTCTGTGCTCACCCTGTACACACTGGAGACATTTGGCAGATGGCGCTGCCTATTCATTTTCGAGACTCTTCGACAAATGATAGCTGCTCATGTATGGTAAAGAGTACAATTCACTGGTATCTTACTGCAAGCTGCCCTGCAACAATCAAGAAGTCATAATAATTAGATGATGCAAAAAAAAAGAAACGTTTTCAGCCAGCACCAGCGGCTCTAAAATTTTTCAAGCCATAGTTTCTTGGTATGTATATGGGGTCTATGAATAAGTCAAAATGGCTAGCTGTATACATAGAGGTTCAGGTATCAGAAATATTTTATTAATTATGAAACCATGAAGCTATTGTGCATTGAAATACTTTACGTGTATGGGCAAAGGTTCAATTTGAATAGGATGTCAAACCTCCTGTGACAGAACCATACCAAGCTACCGAGTACTGTATTTTTCACAAAGCTTACCATAAATCACCTTATATCTGACTTTTGAACGCCGACTATATCCGACGTCTGGTTTCATAGAATCATTCCACGCCATTACTATAACAGCCTACTGTTGTTTTCATTTTAGTAAGTAATATCAAGGATCTTGGACAGTGATCGTTCTAAGTGAAATTTTAATTTGTGATTCTCGGACAGTGCAGTTCATCAGGTTAGTCCAAGTAAAAACAAAAATTTCTTGTTCAGATATTCCACTTGCAAAAGTACGGGGGCGGGGCAGGGGGTCCCCAAACATTATGTGCTACCTTGGCAGAAGATCCTATTGATTGATAGTCACTTTGCAGTCCCCAAATTTACTTGTGGATGAAACAGGTACTAAAAGAGGTAAGTGAAGGAACCCTGCTGAAGCAGTCTAATTCGTTCACCAAAAATGGTATGATTGGTAGTTGGCGGAACAAGCAATGTTTTTGCAACATCCGATTTGATGTCACATTTAGATACTGTGTTATCAGGGAAGGCTTAGCCTCATGTAATCTGATCTCATATGACTGAAGGTTTAGTTTGGTTGGCTTTTCTACTTTTACAAAACTGCAGCGAATATTGGTATACTTGAAAAGTTAAATTAATAAATTTATAAATTTATTTATTTATTATCTGTTTTATCTATCTCTCTATCTATCTATTGATGTCATTATTTATTTATTCGTAATTTTATTTCATCATATTTTTTTATTTATTTATTTATCTATCTATCTATCTATCTATCTATCTATCTATCTATCTATCTATCTATCTATTTTACTGTTTAAAGCCACAACGAAAATTTGTACTTTTGAAAAGTGAAACTCATCTGCAATAATAGAATTGATCTTTAAGATCCTATATTAGCCCCGCCAGCAGAGAAAGGACGGTTGCAAAGGACAGACAGAACAACACAGGGCCCAGTGCGAATGCTGTATGTGATGAGTGTTCTAGAGTTGGAACTAGTAGACTTCATAAACTGTTTCAGAGAGCAAAGCACTGCTAGACAATCAGAAGAAAGACTTCATTTCACAAGGCAGACAAAGGCTATTAAAAAAAATTGCAACAATAATTGTGAAATTGATATAAGCTGAAAGCTACAAAGTTGGTAACAAAATCCACATTTAATCATCAAGTGGCGTCGACCTGAAAAGCTTTGGGTTTTAATATAAAGTCTTGGCCTGCCAAGAATATTGCTTTATTTTCAAAACTGCAACCTGAAGCACCATATCGAATTGTCTCTAGGCTGACAGAATGCATAATTTGATACGATTTTGTGAAAATGTCCCTTGGTATAGTATAAAAGGGACATGGGAAAAATAGTGCCAAACATCGTCGTTGCTTTGCCCCATCGACATATAAGGGTATCGAATAGGTGGGCATCCAGCTAAATATGGCCCATATGTAATCCTGTGTGAGAAACTGCCGAAAAAGGTTTGCCCACACAGTAGGATTCTGTCTGTTTGAATGATTGCGGTGCAGCTGGGCTTTTTGTTTTTTTGTTTTGTTCCCCCCCCCCCCCTTTTTTTGTTTTTTTGTTTTTGTTAATTTGAAAAGGGACTTTGTTGTTTCTAAGGGCAGTCCTTTCCAACGTGCTGTTCTGACAGGAAAGAATGAATGATCAAATCAAAATCAATTTTTGCTGTGAAATGTGGAAGGTCAGGAATGTGTTTGGTATTTTATTTTCCAAAGACTGTGGATCAATGTGTATACTATTACTAATAGTACAGCAGCTTGGTGAAAGTTTTTTGAAAGGATTGTGCCTTTGATGATAAAAGCAAGAAACTTGGCACAATTTTAGTATATAGCTTAGAGAATATATTTAGAGATAGGGGCTTCAGTTATCAACCCTTGGGTTGCCATGGAAGCCAGTTTTTGCAAAATGGCCGCCATGGACATAATGAACATCCCTTATTCTGACACGTATAGAGTTTGTTGCATGATAAATTTGCATATTGCCCATGAAATGAATAAATTACGATGTAGAAATATTATCCTACTAAACAGTTGGATAAATTGTATAACCAGGTTGAATTTCAAGATGGCCACTAGCTGTATTGTACAATAGTTTTGCATTTATAACGCTAAAACTTTGTCATTCGTATATTGTGACAAATTATCTAAATTGATAGTATAATTTGACCTGTGGTGTTATCCCAATTATTTTAAAAGAAGAAAATGCTAAAATTACACTTTTTGATATACCATGTTAAATATCTAAATGGCCTTTTTAAATATGATTTCCGATATCTGTGAATCTGAGTCAAACGTTTGGTTGTTTTCTTTTTATCCTGTCTTCTTTATCATTTTCTTTGATGGTTCTTAAATTTAATGGATGACATCTTAAGCATACCAACTGCACATAGAAATAAGCATTCAAAAGAATGCACAGTCTGTCCAACTTCCCTTTCTGCTTTCAGGTTCTGAAAGAAATGTCAGATACATCTTGATTCCCATAGCTGCTCCTATTAGCCCAAAGTAGCACAGTGTTTTGCTTAACAGTGACTGTAGTAAGGTGGTGGTCGTAGTGGTAATGATTGTAACCCAGAGCCTATTTGACTGATGATTAACTTTGAGTGACAATGGCCGAAGTATATAAGGTAATGGATCCCCAGAAGCCTTGTACTTCTGGAACAAAAGGTCCCAGTCTCAAGACAGACTGGAAGAAATGTATAATTTGTCAACAGAACACCCCTGAGGAACTCAAATGTCCAGCCAAGTCTCAATATGCACCATCAGGGGTCTGCATATCAAACAATGGCAATCAAATCTCTGGGTTCCAACAGATTGGATGTATACCTAAAACCCTTGAACTGTCATGCCTGGATAATAGTGATGGTATAGAAAAAACTCTCCGGTGCACACTGCAAAGTGGCATGAGTCTTGCAGGTTGCAGAGTAACAAAACAGAGCTACAGACAGCACAAAAGAGGAAGACAACTTTTGTGGAGAACACAGATCTTCCCAAAAGGTGTACACGACATTGTGTGAAACACAGGAGCTCTGCTACAGGCCAGTGTTTTTTGTGTCAGGAGCCAGCTGATAAAACACCTTCACAAGAAGGGTCTACATTTGAACTTGACGGGCATGTTCGCAAGTGTGCCCTCAAGCTAGAGGACAAACCATTGTTGGCCAAACTTAGAGCAGGAGACTTGATTGCTCAAGAGGTTAAACATCACTCTGAGTATTCAGTCTCACTGTATAATAAGGCAAGAGATTTGACATTTTCAGGGGAGCTGGACACTGATAGAGAAATCATGCTTTGGCATTGGCTAAATTAGTCTCATAAATTGAGGACAGTCGAACAAGTAGTGAATTTGCTCCCGTGTTCAAGATGACAGATCTCTGTAATTGTACAGCAACAGGTTTCATCAACCTGGCACCAATATAACTGGGCGGGTGCATTCCACAAAGTTGAAAAAAGGTATAATTTGATATATTTTTCAGGCTTGGAAGCTCACAAACAAGGCTGCAAAGTAGTACTTGTCTTTAATCAAGATATTGGGGAAGCATTACGGAAAGCATGTGAGCAAGATGCTGATGATAATGCTGTTTATCTGGCTAAAGCTGCTAATATTTTGTGAACAGACATGTTCAAAATGATATCTGTGTTTAGGAACTTATTTGGTAGTCAGTGCCAGGAGAAATCAGTGCCAGCATCACTACTTGCATTAGTTGGTATGATGGTGAAAGGCCCGAGCATACAAGAAAGATCAGTAGGTAACAGCCCAGTGCCTGCTGCACAGCTGAGCATAGCCCAGCTAATAATGTACAACAGCACTCTGCACAGAAGACAGGGTGCATCTAGTACTGCAAGACACAGTATACAGAGAGAGAGACCCCTCTGCCTGTCTATCTTGGTATAATGGCCATACAAAAACTCACAAACGAGGCTGGGTAGACTCTTTGTTCTAATTTGGATTCAGCATTTCATATGAAAGAGTACTGGGCATCTTAGCAGGCTTAGGAAACAAACTCTGCCACCAATACAAAATAGAGAAAGCTGTTTGTCGTCCATGCCTGCACTATGGGCTATTTACTACAGCAGCTGTCAACAACATCGACCACAATCCCAGTTCCACCAGTGCACATGACTCCTTCCATGGTACTCAAAGAGAAACTTAACAAACCTAATTCTGTAAGCCCATGTACCGTTTGAACACTATCAAGTACGATATTCTAAGAGCATATGTGTGAGTTTGATTTATTCCTTTTCAAAAACTAAACTATTGGAACCAATATCAAAACTACATTCTTTGGCTGCATTTATCATGACTTGGTCTTTAGCTAGCATACTACTGCTTGCAACATACATGGGTGTTGATAGCCTCTGTAACACTTTGAAGGAAAATTACTTCCAATTATCAAGGCATCTTATTCTATTCTGAAAGCTGCAAGTTTCCTTTCACTAAGTGTTGCATTTGGTTTTTGTTTGTTTTTTTTCTTTTGTTTTTTCTTTTTTCTTTTCTTTTTTTTTTTTTTTGTGTTGGTTTGGTGATATTTTTTTGTTTGTTTGTTTGTTTTCAATGAATTAAGAACTGAAATTCAAAATGCTGAAAAAATAGAAATACAAAAACTGGCTGGGCATACCTCTTATTTAGCACATAGGTAACAATGACATTGCATGTTGTAATATTTGGGCTGCCTTGATATTGATAATTTTTAATCTATTTATATCTGTGTGTTTACAAATGGCTTGACCATGTTAGTGAGAGGCTGGACACAGATGGAGATCAACTCTCAGAAGATGAGACAGTTTCATGGGCTGCATTTCACGAAAGTCAATATCCAGTCAATGCTGTGCCAGAAAGCAATGTAGCCATCCCCTGTCTTCTACCACTCTTCTATGACCAGGCCCATTCAGAGGCAATGATTCACCATGCCATGGACGCAGTCAACACAGCAGCTGACATTCTTAATCCTAATCAAGTTCCAGTAATTGTATTAGACCAGCCTCCCTATGCCATTGCGAAACAGTTCAGTGGGCATTGTCAGCAACCCATGGTGAAGACCAATTTATTGTGTTTGTTCAAACATATCCAAAGGGCGTTCCAAAGAGATGTTAAACGAAAGAAGCATATATAGCTTCTAATGTCTTCCTTTCAAGGAAGTTTTCAAGATGTTGACTTGTTTACTGGTTTTCCAAGTTATAGTTTGCATATGAGCATTCCACCTAAGGCCCAATATGAATTCAGACCTAAGAGTCTTTGTTGGTCGACATTTGAGTTGACTAGAAGTACCACAGGAGGGTGATCTACCTAATTCAATTTCCGCCAAATTAACATAGCTTCGATTATCAGGATATGAAGGTGACGAACCAGCCCAGAGACCAAGCCACAATGGAGGGGAGGTCATCATTCATGGCAATTGTAGTTAAATTGAGATTTTCACCACTGAGAAAAAGGGAGCTATCATCTGCAAAAAGCTTAATGTTGGACCGAACAATACCCGCAATGTCATTTATGAAAATCAATTTACAATGATCCAATAAGATGCTTGCTCATTCATTAGAGCATGCTGTTGGCGTTTCAACAAATAATTTCAAACCAGTTTACCAAGCAGTCAGATACACCATTGTAATCCAATTATACAATAATCTCTTGTGCCAAAGGTGAACAAACACCTTGCTTATATCAAGATACAGTATACGAACCTCTTTCTGCATCTCGATTGCAAAGCAAAGTTTGTGAGAAAGTGACAGCGGCCGGTTGACTGTCAAGTCACCAGATATAAATCCTGACTGGTTGGCAGATATAATTAAATTATCTCTAAAACACATTTAAAAATGACTTTCTACATCACTTTACCCACCTAACATAAGAGAGAAATGGGTTGGTAGTTATTAAATAAGCTATGACCATCCTTCTTATATAACGGGGTGACATTGGCTTGCTTGCATAAGCTGAGAAAGAATAAAAAAAGATTGAATAGTTTTATAAGTAATCCACTTATGCATGGTGGTCATTCTTTCAAAAGAGGGCACTCAGTCCATCTGGACCAGTGGCCTTTGTGACATTTAGACCTTTTATAATGTCGAGACCTTCATTCTGGTAAATTTGGATAGATTCAGGAATATTGGTAGGGAGTTCTATGGGTGAAGATACCGCATCCTTGGAGATACCAGAGCTAATCAGCGATAACTGATTCAAATGTTTTTTATTACGCAAGGCAGTATAATGACTTGACTGTGATTTTTAGGTTTTAGGTGATGCTCTTCCTTTTTGAATATAGGGGCTACAGATACCAATTTAAGTTTGCCTGGAAATGAAATGAATTGACTGACATTGTTAGATTTATAAACATAGTGAAGGTATCAGTGATGACATTTTAAAGAGCTTCAGGGATATTCCGTCATAACCTGTACATTTCTTGGGATTTACATCTTGAATTTTTCTTTACTACTTCTCGATCCATTTTCTGAAATAAAAATGGATCTTTTTCCCTGTCGGCGAGCAGAAATACGAATGATACTGGTGTGGTTAATGTGCTTGTCTTGCACATTTTCTTTATGACAGTCGGGTTGTAGACAGGAATTAGTGTTATTGTCACCTGCGCCGATGTAAAATTCATTTCAACTTTGATTGTCAGGCATCATTTTTCCGTTTTCTTCCAGCAGGATGTCTGATTTCTGTGTGCATATAGTTGGCAAGAAAGGTTTTATTATGAACTAGAAGCCACGATTTTTCGGTCTTTTTTCTGCCAAATAGTCTTTGATAGCACATCTTTTGAAGTGAGGGCATTTGTATCGTTGATGTTGATTTTTTTCCTGTCCCATGTTTTTCAAACAATGTCCCAGCAAATATTAAAGAGCGCATTTCCCCCGTGAGATTCCTTTTTAAATCTGCATGCACACAAAAGGTGCTTCATGTAAACGTCGCTTCTTTTTGTTCATGTGAAGATGCTCATTTATAAGATTGGCATACATTTTTGAAGGCATATCAGGTCTTTGTGTATAAAATTAAATGCTCACTGGTCAGCGGTAATGTACACATTTGGCCTTCAAAATGCTTGATTAACAGGAATGAGCGATATTTGCAACACTGATGTGTAAGTATGGGACTCAGTCTTTTGATAATGGTGTTTTTGACACCTAGGTCTAATTAATACATAAAGAAACTTAAAAACCTAAATCTGTAAGCCCATGTACTGTTTGAGCAAAACCAAGTCCGATATTCTAAGAGCAGAGTCCTATTCCATGCCATTCACTGAAAAACTGCATAGTTCTAAATCATTATAGCAAATTAATTTGTGACAGGAGCATATCATATTCATAAAACTTGAAATAAAGAAGAAAGTTTTAAGCTTCATTAGCCTTTATAAATAGGTCGTCTCTGTGCATCATATCAGTCCAGTGACTTCATTCAGGTCTATAACTGACATGCTGACCTGTCTAGGAGGTCAACAATATTGTCCACATTATCATATAAACCAGGCTGATGTCAATATAATCCATGTCTGTGTGGCTCTTTCGGTTCCATCTCCTAAGCTTTAGGTGATGGAACATAAAAGCTCCAATATGAGTTTTGTAATGTTCAGAATCCATTTGTTCTTCCCCTGATTTTGCACTGGTGTATGATTAGACCAAGTAACCATTTTTAAATTTGATCCTCGAAAAACAAATTCCTGAAAAAGATGATATAATACAAGAACTTATGCTGCTTGTGTCCAGCTACATAGTATACAGTATTTTCACCAAGCCTTGTTTTGGTGAATGTAGTTTCTAAGCGTTGCCTTATGTTTATCGTTGTATTTTTCTCCTGCAAGTTCTAAGTGCTCCTGATTCGTTAAGGCAATCTGTATAGGTCCGTACACTGGTTTAATTCCACAGAAAAAATAAAGTTTCATAAGGAACTTTGATTTTCAGGTTTCAGGGACCATGTCCATTTTGTCAAGAAACTTTTGCCGAAAGTCACATGGCAAAACGATGATGCATATAACAAAAGTAAAATGGTTTAAGCACGTATATGTACAAATGATTGAGATTCGAAACATGGTGAAACAATACATAAAGTGTTATAACACCAAAAGATATATAAAGAGCCATAATAGAACTTGTAAAAAATAAATATACCCATATATGTGTTGTACTTCTAGCTCCCTAAAACGACATTGAAAACGTTGGCAATGCACGTCAAAATATACAAGTTGAACGCTGCACAAACAGAATGTTTATCTGTTATACGCAGTATTTGCAATGTTTGTGTGTGTGCTTAATGACTAATAATTTATACATCAAAAAGGATAAAGGTGCTATAAAATTAGATAATGAGTAAGAATTAAAAATATTTTGACAAGTTTACAGTTAAAGTGAGAGTTTTTGGAGAATCATATATAAAGGATATAGGACACAGTACGCCATTTATAAGTATATTCGACAGCCCATAATATAAGTATTTTCATTTTGACAAACAACTCTATTGAGTAAAACATACATGTGTGTGTAAAACACTGCAACATATAGAAACATCTTCCTTAAAACTGCGTGATATAGAAAACCCGGACGTACAGGTAACACCAATACAAGCAGACATTTCACAGCTTTAATTAGGTATCTCACATGATTTTTTTTTTGACAGGAAACTTGTGTTTGACATTGTACTATCTTTAATCTGCTTGAAATAGGAACTTTTTAAATTTTTAATTGAAGCAAATATCTCGAACGGTTGGATTTTTATCAAGTAAGAGAAACACAACTCCACATATCATTTATATACACAATATACATCACATTTATTGAAAATCAGCTATTTCACACGTAAAATGTACAATTTATTCATACATAAAATGTGCTTTTCATTTAGTATGCATGTGCCGCAAAACTCCACAGTTTGAATGAAAGTCCATTTTTGGAACTTAAAAAGTAATAGAACTGTAGCCTTGAATCTCCACATGGTAGTAGTTGTATACACTTAGAGCTATTTTTTCAGGACTCTATTGTATAAAGTTTAGAAAATACAGTTAATAAAAAATGCAAAAAATGATAATTTTGTGTATGTCCGAAAGGGTCTATTTCTGCCGAAGAACACACAGATTGGCTTTCACTTCAAATTCACCGTATGGTCTTATCCTTCACCTTAGGAAATTGAAATTTCATACATAACCATTTTGAGACATGCTCTTTCCAATGCATTCAATACAAATGAGCTAATATGTACATGATTTATCCCAAAAGGTCAAAGAAAGTGTGTATTTCTTTAAAAAAAATGTCCCATGCGTGACAAATCAAGAGTTAGCCTTAAGCTATGTGATCAGTGTCCAGCATTCTTTTTGTATGTCTCTTTTAGCTGAAATTTTACTTGATTGAATCACAAAAGTAGATTTGCTCATATTGCTGGTAGAAATCTCTTATTTCAGGTGCAGTCAATGTACGACCCTTGTTGCTGGATTCCATCTCGAAGTTGGAAAGAAATACAAACTTGGACTGAATACATTCCACATCATCAACATTGGGCCACCGGAATACATCTCTGTAACCCCTATTTAAAAACTGCACAAGTGCAGATGTAGGATTGTAGATTTCTATGACTTCCCCAATAAAGAAATCTTGTTCATATGCAACTGCTACCCATATCCCTGGCCTGTGAAACTCAAACTTTTCAAACATGTCAACATTTCTCACAGATCTCCTCTGCTTTTTCCTTTGGGGCTCCAGTTGTACATCACGTGAATTTATTACTCTTTTTCTCTTTCCACTGGAGTAGACTGAGAGCGGGACTTCATCTAACTACGATCTAATTCAAAGTCTGATTCACCGCTGCCTTCAGAATTAAAACTATTGTTCATGTTATCACCTACACTTGAAGATATTATCTCTGCATTGTTCGCAGAAGATAATACCAACCTAACATCAGAGGCAAGGACACTTGAGGTTTTTTTGCCAAACACAAGACGGCTGTCCCTGATTCCAAATATTTCTTTTAAGTACCTTAGTTCATTCTTTACAGCCTCTAGTTTTTCCTTTTTACTCTTGCACCGACTAACAACTTTTTTAACATGACCACCAGATTTACATGGCCCTCCATGTATTTTGACAGCTAAAACTATTTTACTCATCTGGATCTTTTTTGCAGCTTCTTTTTCTTCAAGCTTTCTGTTTTTTCATGTAACCTCTCTCTAGTTTTGAAAAGTATTTCTTTCTCTGCTTCTCTGTGTTTCTTTCTTAATTCTTTACTTTAATTCCTTGCCATGTTCAGGAGTTAAGTTTGTTCTTCTGAGGGCTTGGATTCTAACCAGACAGATATAGTTTTATTTTACTTTATCATTTGTATGCCTGAATGGTAGTGGAGAGAGGCATGCCGGCGTCAGAACTGGCTAAAATCCAAGTCCCCAAATTCATTTTTCCCCACCAAATTCGTCAGTTTGCAATGTGCCATCATCTCATGGACAACAGGGTCAGATTCTATCCCGTACTTTCCCTCTGGGAGAAAATCAGACAGGTACCATTTAGTAACATTGATGAAGGACACCATCAACTTCTGAAGTGCATTTGTTGCAAGTAATTCAATTTCAGGATTGGAATGAGATTGGGCAAGTGAAGAGGAGACCTGGTCTGATGGTAGGACAAAATCTGGAAATATACCAGGCTCACCTTCGTTCAACAGGGGTGTGGCATCATCAGCCCATTTCTCAAAACAGGCAAACATCTGCTGAACATACTTGTACAGGTCTAAATAGTTTGTATTGTTGTGCAGTAACTGCCAAAAGGGACCTGTTATTTTATAATAGATAATACCTAAGGCCCTTGCAAGAGCTTGAAGCTCTTCACACTTAATATCCAAGAGCACACTCTGCAGTTTTAAATTGAGCTTGTCTTTGAAATTACTTAAAAAGTCCCTAATGTCTGTCATGTGGTAATAAAGACCAGCTGCTCTCTGGAAAAAATTTTTAAAGCGATTTGCTCTAAAACTTGTTACTTTAGACTGACCATTTAAAAAGCCTGCCACTCATTCCAATACCATTTTTTTTTCATTGCCTCTTGGCCCAAGCACATCGCAAGCAGTTCTAATGTAACGACCAGACATGAGTGCAAACATTTTCTTTAGTAAGCTTTCATAAATACTGTTTTTTTCAACTCTGAGTGATTTGAATCACAGTCATAAGCGTCTGATAATTCGGACAGCAAAGCAATGGCTGCATCTAAAGGAGTGCAGCTGTTTTCTGTGTCCATCCCTGTGAAACCAGCAGAGAGCGTTTTCCCAGTATCCAGGTTTATCTGATGACCCAGATCTCTGCTGGTTCCATCAGAATGTAGGTCCCACCAGCTGCTAAAATACTTTCTGTAACTTGGTACTTGCTCAGAACCTGAGCATTGTCCAACATATTTACACATGTGTTTGCACTTGGTAGATCTTTTGTAGCTATTATCTGTTTGAACAAACACTGTGACACAATTTGGATAACCTTTGAACACTTGGTACCGGGGACATCACACTCCCCCAACAATCCCATCACACACTTCTCAATGTCTGTATTGAACGAATTGCCAGATTTTGTTTCAGACACACAATTTTCACTTTTGAAAGAGTCAAGCTCGGTTTCAAGAGCCAAACAGTGGGGTCTCAGAGCTTTAAGTTCGGTAAACAGTTTATTTTGATCTGACACACAGGATTTTTTAAGATTGACTTATGTGATAATGATGTCTGTAATTTTTTTATCTGAGCCTTTAGACTGGTTTGTTTTTGCGAACACCCAGAACAAAGAGTCTCCTCTCCCTCTTACTAGCAGTAGCATCCAACAATTTTTTTCTTTGAGACATTTTTCTCTGCGTGTGAGTCTTTTATACATAGGTCCACTCTTAAAACATTTCATTTCTTGGTCTTTCACTGCCATTTTCTTTTCGTAAACATTAAGTTTATCTTGAAGTGTAGCAATTGTCACTTGTTTTTTCTCTGATTTATGCAGAGACTCAATATTTTTGACCATTTCACTGATTATTGATTCTTTCTGTGAACACAGTTCTTTCAGTGCCTGTACTTCAGTTTGTGCATGTCCCAGTTTTGAGTTAATATTTTTTTATTTCACCACTACGTTGTCTGACTTTTTGACAATTTTCCCTGGCAGTGGCATTCTCTTTGGCAAATGATGGACAGTTTCAAGCATTTTGTGTTTGCTCATCTTCTCCGACACAGACACATTGTTGGTTGCAGGCTGCTCACACTTACATATTGTCAGTTTGAATTCACACAGTTTTGCAGAGTTTTTTTACTTCCGCACTTTTTTAAGGCCTGTTTTTATCCTTGCAACATAGGATTTGTACAATGACACAGAAAAATAATTTGGCCACAGGCAGTTGACAATGTCGAAGGCACGGTCATACGAAGATTCCAGTTCAAGTATAATACTGTAGTTTGGGGGACTGCTTCGAAGTTTCCCAGCAACAGGCTCTCTCACTAGTTCCCGATCTGTCCCTTTTACTTCACAATATGGACCTGTAAAATAAAACACACGATGTTTCTTCAATCTTAAGATTTAATTTTAATTATCAGTACATATAAACGTATCGCGCAAACAGCATCAGCTGATAGAAAAACAAAATTCAGCTAATCCAATGTAAAAATGGATGAAAATCAAAAGCAATAAATTTATGTCTAATGAAAAATTTTAAAAGCATTTCACGAGGTCAGTAGTGCTATTACATGTGCCTTTCACTGGAACAAAAAGTTATCCCACAATTGTGAAGACTTGCAACTCAAAGGTAAACAAGAAGTCACTTTTAGATGGCCTTTTAAAAAAATGTATTGATCATACTTTGAACACATGTTGTTTGCAATATTTTTATAACTTTAATTATTATATTAGAATTAATTTCCGTATACACAGCAATTTAAAACCTTCACTCACCTATCTGTTTGAAATCTGTCTCAGTCCTGTAGTATTCTTGTCTTTTTTCATCCTTTTACTTTTCCACACCATTGACACATTTTTGCATTAACCATCTCGTTCTGCTCTTTGGGTATTGTGGGAACATTAAGCCCATCCAATTTGACACAATGTCCCAGGATGTGCAATTTTCCAATTTCAATTGATAGACTTGTATCATTAGAAAGTTTGATAATTTCTCTTGACAATTTGGCATATTAGGCCTCCGCCCTCTGCCTTTGGCACAAAAGATGCATCTTCTTGTTCTCCATCTGTGAAAAAATTAAAATGAAATCACAAATACTTTTTCCTCGATGTATCACTATCATTGCCAATACATTTATGATCCACAACCACTCATTTATTTTATAGTTTGGCTATCTGAAGATTGGTTATGTTTGGTCGTATATGACATATTATCAGTCACAAAATTGGGTTTTTACTTTTCTTTTTACATCAAGTTAACTTCAAATATTGTATCATTTGCAGAATTACCAAACTGTCCAACAGAGGAGTGAGCGTTAATTGCAGTCCGCCTCGGACAAAACATGCAAATCCGCAATTTTGCTTTTTGCCGGTCGACCCATAGTCGAAATTTTATATCAAAGATTTGGTACATAAATACAACCAAATTTTACTTCAAACTACGATAGTATGACTCAAAACATCATAAACCTTTGCTGTAAATTATTTCATGCGATTTGAAAGAGTACATCCGCGTATTTTGATGATCCAAACAGGACCACCGATGATCGAATCTAGCGTAAATTTTGCATTGTGGTATGCGACGGCAAAATCAGTCACAAGTTCCGAGTGGAAAATTTTAAAAACGAAAGCAAATATGTTCAAACCAATTCACCATTACATTAATACATTTGTCTCTTATTATTTACTTACTAATTTCTGTCACAATACTGCTGCTGAATCCCTCTTCTGGGTCCATTTTGACGGGGAGTAGTATACAAGGTAAATTGACAAAATGGCGCCACACACAAAGTGCGCTGAAGCAGAGATAGCCTGCGGGGTATTTCAATACGCGGTCAATACCATTCGTTTTTGTTTGTTTTCATCTATTGAACCAAATAGAGGACAAAATAAGCTTTCCAATGATATAAAAACTAAAATTTAATTGTAAACGGGCTGATTTTGGTGTAAGTTTGAAGTTTTCAAACCGATTTTTAACCAGGTTACTTTCGTAATTGTGGTAATATTTGTATACCAAATTGCAGCTCAGAATCTTCTCTGTTGACTCATCATGCTTTTGAAGCTGTACTTGCTATGAAAAAGTCCGCACTGAAAATTGAAAGTGACCGTGCGAGCACTCTGGAGATGCAGCCGAAAGGTGTGAAATGTATAAAAACACCACAAAAACATTCTCTCATCACAAAAAAACAACACATACACTGAACATTATAAACAACATGAGTCAATTGTTCATATAATGACCTTTATTACAGTATATTTTGTTTTCAAATTGGATGAGAATTGAATGAATGGTAACAGTTTGAAAATGGGCTTTTGTGCAAGTGCATTCATGCATTCCCAGTGCCTGATGGGCTCCACTGCGATGCCTACTTTAATGCAGCGACTAAAGTAATCTCGAAAAAGTACAACCAAGCACTTCAATATCATATAGGTAAATACATATGCAAATTTGAAAGTCCCAACACAGTACAAAAACATAGAAAACATGCAAGAAAAATATAAAGAAAACAGTGTATTTGACAAACGGACACAAATGCCCACGAGGAAACACGGAAAACATGAAAACGAATAAACAAAACTAGATTGTGAATTCGATTTTGAAATGATGTTTTTAAATACGGTTTTACATAAACTGTACCAACAATAATATGAATAAAAATTAAACTCTTTATGCATGGAGGACATTTTGTCTATCTATCTATCTATCTATCTATCTATCTATCTATCTATCTATCTATCTATCTATCTATCTATCTATCTATCTATCTATCTATCTATCTATCTGTCTGTGTACCTACCTACTTACCTACCTGTCTATCTATCTATCTATCTATCTATCCATCTATCTATATCCATCCAACTATCTATCAGTCGTTCCATCTGTTTGTCTGCTTGCCTGCCTATCTATCTATCTATCTATCTATCTATCTATCTATCTATCTATCTATCTATCTATCTATCTATCTATCTCTCTATACATATATATATTTATATATGTTACTCTCATGTTCGGAGCTTTCTTCTAATGCACATACAAGAGGGTAAAGGTGGGGTCGCCATGTTCTTTTTTTTCTTTTTCCAAAAGCACATACACTTTATGTTACTGTTACAAGAGATAATTACATGATTGCACCTGCTGTTTTGAACTAAGCACTGATAGGCGATGGAAAAACATTTTTGTAACAGCATTTTTTCTTTATTCTAACTTTCTACTGGCTGTATGGAAACCTTAGTACGTAAAATGTGATAAAGGGCAACATCTTGATATGTCTGATCATAGATCTATTGTAGCAGAATTTAATCATTTGAATGTTACAAGGCAAGAATTTGATTGCCATGGAAGGTATCTCTAGTGGTCAAAGCGTGATGCCAATCTGATAGACCAGTTGTGTACTTGGAACATAAAACAGAAAATACTCTCACAAAATCTGTGTAATCGTGATATTGTATGCAAGGAAGATATAGAGCTAATGATGTAGTTGATATTATGTGACAGACGGCTGATGATAATATTCCTAAGTCTAAGTATAGAAGCTATCAAAAACCGTTTTGGAACGAATATGTTAATACCTACAAAACCAAAAAAAGTGTCTTGGTGTGAATACTAAACCGCCAGTCGGCCAAAAGATCCGAGCCACACTGTCTATATGAGGTATAAAGAAGCGAAATGAAATTTAAGGAGACAGTTACGTCTAACTAAACATTGATAATAGAACATTTCCTAGTGAAGTAGATATAATGAGTGGGATTGACCAAGAGTTTTGGAGACTACTAAGGAATAGTAGAAAGGCAGGAGCCCCCCCCCCCCACCCCCCGCCAAAATCCTTAACAGTAGACAATGTCATTATACCTGACTACATTGATATATGTGATGCCTGGGCAACCTAGTTTGAAAATATTGCCAACCACCAACAGTAGGAACACCTATACCTTTTGCCCTTCCGAGGTATCCCATATGTGCATTTAAATCTCCCGCCCCTATACTTTACCGTTTAGTGATACGTGATTGGATACTTTCTTCTAAATATGAGAAAATGAATGAATACGATAGAGAAATTACCACTTTATTGAAAATGCTATAGAACATATTTTAATAGCCCCAGCTCGAAAGGGAGGGACGTTGATACAAGTGATCCTTTATTCTTTCCCCCTGTTATCCAGGATGAAGTAGAAAAGGTGTCCTCCACTTACGAATAGGATATGATAAGCTAAATGGTGAGAATATTAGATACTGAGGGACTGAAATGATAAATGTATCAGTCGTGGGAGGGGATTTACACCTTGCTGGCCGTTCTGCTTGTAGCATAAGTGACTTTTGTAGTATAGGGAGACGTGGCTTTTATGCTGCATCAGGAACAGGCATCAGACAAGGTGGTTTAAATCCGTTTTCGAGTTATAAAAAATACAAAACTGTATGCTTACCCATAACGTCGTTATATGATAGTGAGGTGTCACTCATTGCCAATTACATGCTTTTAGTGTGTCTCATAGACAGGCGGCCAGACTGGTACAAGGATTACCCAAGTAAAACTGGCAATGGCAGAAAGCTAAGCACCTTAGGGTGGTACAAGATGGAAGCTGAAATTGTCATTTACAAACTAGGATACTGTTGTTGTATTTTAAGGCTACCAACTAGGTAGCAAGAACGACAGCTTCTGGTAACCCACTTAAATATGTACAGATATGGAGTCCCCCAGCTGTCAAATTGTGTCGCATGTACTATAATTAGGTACTTGATTATGAATCACCAACTAGAACTTATATAAGAGTGTCTTGATAGTTTGGTTGTCGAGTACTTATACGTGGATGTCGGAAATAAAACAGAAGGTTTTTCAGGTACAACGAAGAAAATATCATAGGGATATTGGTAACTGGATGTCTTTAAGCATGTGGTGGGTACCATTATACCACATCAATGTTGTATATTGGCACGTGATAAACCATGGCTACTGAGGCCAGTTATCACAATGATATAACTTGTTTGGGGGGAAATTAAGAATCAATACTGGAATGAAGATTTCGTTTCACCATCATGGTAGGATATGCAGTTAATGCAATGAAGGAAATGCAGAGGATCTGAAACATTTCACCCTTCAATGTGACAGATTTTGTTATGAGACAGCTTATGATAAATGAAATATGTAAAGTTTTTATTAACTTTTCGTCACTGAATGCTGAACAGCAACGTTATATTATATGTGGGGGTGCACATACCTGCTGCACAAATGCGTGGCTTCTTCAAGTATTGACAATCACATGTATTGATGTATCATATGTGTATAAAGAGAGAAAGACAAAAGTACAGGAAATGAGGACCAGTAGGTACAAGTGAACAGTGAGAGATATATACTAAGATTAGTTTTTGTACACTAGTGTGTTCCCTGTGGGTGATATAATATTTCTGTGGTACTTGGAGATGTACACTTTGAAATTGTGAATTTCTGAAATGATGTTTCTGATTGATATTTTTTACAATTTCTGTAATGTGTTTTGATGTGTTACTCCTTATTTTTGTGTTGAATGTAATTTTTATCTCTAAAAATGGAGGAAATGAAGAGTATACATATAAACATACTCAGGAGGGACCTGTCTCACTCCTTTAGGGCCAGTCCCAGCAAAAGCTGCATTAATCTGAGTTAAAGCAATGATTCCTGGTTCAAAATGAGCCTTAAGGAAGCGTTTCATAATAGTCGAAGCATAAAGACGCTTCCAAAGACAAAAGAAGAGTCCAGGTCAAAAACTGTCTGGTGCACTGCACTTTGTGCTTTACATTAGGGCTACCCCTAGAAGTACAGGTAGCCTGCTGACTCGGTCTTTAACTTGGCACTGGAGGAGTTAAACTCCTACTGCATAAGTTATAAATGATAAAAATTTACAATGATAACAATGCACGGAAAGTGACCAACTTACAATAGTGTAAATTGAGATTGAGAAGATATGATAATTTTTTGCCGCTACCCTGGATCTCTCTCTCTCTCTCTCTCTCTCTGTATATATATATATATATATATATATATATATATATATATATATATATATGTATATATATATATATATATATATATGTATATATATATATATATATATATATATATATATACTAAGTTAGAAACCCGATTGCCATACTGTTAATCTTGTTGAGAGCTTGACATGGAGATTATTCAATCATAGGTATGCTCTGCTTTAGTCATGCATTGGTGCTGAATAAATCTTATTGATTTCTAGCGGTTTACATATGTGTGTATCCAAATATGATTTAACGAGAATGTATGTCACATTAGTTTGTAGGTCGATATAACCTTAACACTAACGAGTGACACTTGCTACAGTAAATAACAGTAACGCAGAAATGATAATATAAAAAAAGATCGAGAGCTGATCATACTCTTGACATGCATCACTGATATCAAGACTAGTAGTCGATATTTTGGACCCATGAAGCAATCACCTGCTTGACATTGAAGAACTTCGCACTTTTGAGTGGGATCCACTGGCACGACAAATAAACATATATCATGATAAACACGTACATTTGGTGTAATAATAGTTTTTCCACGTCATATTTACTTTTTTTTGTCTTCATCGACAGGTGATTTGTTAAGTCCTATCTCTTAAAAATCGTGTGGCACTTGAAAGTAATATCAATGGTCTGCATGCGAGGTCCTGATCGCTGGAGGTCTAAGCCAATTTCATGGATGTTCAGCACAAAATTCGGCTTTTCGTACTTCACCCCATACAGACACCCCTTTCCCCACCCCATAATACTCACTCCCCCAAATGCCGCCTCTCCATCTGACTGTCTGATGAAGGATATAAACTTCTCTGCCTCCCCGAGATAGTAAAAAAAATGCCCACTGTAGGGAGGTGCCCACTCCAGAAAGGGTGAGTCGTTTTAAGCATCGATGATTTTGTACATGGAGAAATATACTTTGTTTGAACACTGATATATAATGTATGTATATTATACTCCAAGGGAAATTAGCAACATGTAAAGCATTAGTATCATTGTTCCTTTATCACATGGCCAAAACAAAAGAGAAAAAACACAAATACAAGACCAGATCAGATACAAGAGTACCTATGAAGAACATGTTTTATTTCACAGTTTACAGGAAGAAAAAGAAACAGCGAAAGTCTACCACTTAATGCTGGAGGAAATCACCAGGACGACAATGATATATATATATATATATATATATATATATATATATATATATGTTTGGTGCTCCTCTGATGCTGATGGAATTACATATGTACAGTCTCCAATCTGGGACAACTTCGAATACAGTACATGTATTGGAGAAATTATAATAAACTGTGTCATGTTGATTATGGCATTCGTGCATACCAGCTGCAGAACAAATGAGTCTGTATCAATGGATTAAGCCAAGGAGCTGCACTGATGCCATGCTGGAGCTAATTGTGCTTTATATTCCCGACTATCACATCTGATTGCCACCAGATGGCAGTAGCTGACAGTAACAATATATGGATTTCATTTAAGAGTCAAGACCACATTAGTGTATATAAAGTAAACTAATATTGCCATGGTACAGCAATATGCTACGTCTCTCCTTTTTTTTTTTTTTTTTTAGAAAACAACTACTTATTACTAGAGTAAACGTCCCAAAATACGGAGAAGTAAGTTCCCAGGCAAGAGGCTAAGTCCATGGCAAGTAAAAATGCCTTTAAGTGTCAGAAGTCGAGTAATGCTACCTAAAGTAGTTTTAAATGTCATACGACGCCAGCTTGTATCCATGTTTTCATTCGCTTTATATATATGTATTTTACTTTTCAAATGCTCATTACTAGAATACAGCTTCCATTACAGTTTTTTTCTTTGTACTATTTGAGAAATTTTAACTGCAAAACCCTAAATCGTATGTTATGCAGGTCATTTCTAATTTCACTTATTATCTTGATTTCAAAGTGGACAATCGAAACTGGCCAAACAGTTTTATATAGCTATGAATGTTGGTATGCTACTGATTTTACAGAAGGCAGCAATCTGCCAACATCAACTACAAAATCATAACATTTATGTTAAATATATGACTAAGTGGAAGGCACACCTTTTACCACAAAGTCGTCATATTTCTTTGTGATGAAAATATTTCTTAAAGGCCTGCCCAATGCAAATCACACATTTTTTAAAGGTGGTGTCTAAGTCACATTTCCACTCTGCCCTGCATCACTGACGTCTGGAATTTTATGCACTTCTATTTTCTAGGTTTCTGCTCTCTGATCTTGGGCATTGCTTCACCAATGTACTATTTCATAAGTGTGCTGTTACGTTTATATTGCTAGAGGTGATTCAACAACCACTCTGTTGCCCTGTTTGTTAATGAGGGTTCTGCTTTATATGTTGTGTCCAACTTGTTTTTCCTTTCTTGTCTCATGCTCAACTTGTCAACAGGCATCAAGTCATCTCATTGTGCATGCCATCTTTGATCTGCATAATCTTTCCTGTTTTGTTTGTGTTCATTTTCTTTTTCTCTAACCTGCTCATCCAGGTTGTTTCTGGCCTGTAACTCAGGCTGTTTTGTATGGATTTGCCTTCTGAACTCAGTTCTGAAGGACTGGTTCAAGTTGTGTTGTGAGGTGTGGTACGATATTTAATTAGATATTTCAAGTAGCTTTTTAGAAGTTTTGGCCTTCTGATTGAGCAATCAATTTTTTAACCTTGTCACCATATGTTAAGTTTATGAGTATGTATCAACGAATTCAACCCAGGAGCTGCACTGCTGCCATCCTGGGGTTAGTTATGCTTCAAGTCTTTATTCTTCAGACTAGTACATCTGATCGCCACTGGGGGGCAGTAGCTCACTGGCACAACGTGTGTATGTCATATAAGAGTAAAGAAAACAGTAGGGCATATGAAGTATGCTACTGTTGCTACGATTATAGCATTATACTACACCAGCCTCCATTGAACCATTCTTTTTTTAAGAATTGGGGATTTGGTTCAATTAGTATGTGCATTTCCCATTTTCAACTGGGTGATTGCTGCCAAATGTTGCTGTTTGAGATCCCTCCATTTTGTGGTCACAAAATATATTCAGTTGTTCTAAACTCCAGTTATGTAAATCCCACAAAGGTGTCAAAATAAACAAGTGAATTTGAAGACTGCTATACTTTGAGTGTTGGAGCCAGCTGGGTAACCACCTCCATTATGTGATGGGGGATACAACATTACAGGCCTCTACCCAGCAATCCATTGGTGCTTGCACCCATGGGTTGACTCAGATAGCATTGCACAATGCTCTTAGTGCTACATGTATAAATATAGTACTGTACCTTTGTGATGGTGGCCCTCGGTTGTTTAGGCCGCAGAGATCTGCCCAACATGAACAGTGAACGTATAAGAAGTTATTACACAGTTTTGGGGAGTTTTGCCTTATTTGCTGACAGATATCTAAAAATGGATGAACATGTTTCAAATCTCAGCAAGAATGCATCCTGGCAAATTAATGTACTACAGCGTTTCAGTTGGATCTTGGATGTCAATAGTGAGCTCTGTATTTTCAAGACTTTTGCATTGTCCAATTTCCTTTATTGTCCAATTATCTGGCATTTCTGATCCCAGGAAAGTTCAAAGAAATTAGAGATGGTTCAGGAACGTGCCTTACGTTTTGTGTATAGCGACATACACTCTACGTACGAAGATCTTCTAGCACATGCAAAGGTGTGCACTCTTAAGGTACTTAGACTTAGGGCAATGGCCATTGAGGTCTACAAGATCATAAATCACATCAACCCTCCTGTTCTGTGGGACCTTCTCAAAATTAAATATCAATCATTCAATCTCATGGTGGTACAGTGCTTGAACGTCCAAACTTTAACTATGTTACGTATAGGGAAGCGTTTTTTCAAGTATGAGGGTGCTAAACTATGCAATCACCTTCCAATTGAAATCAAATTAAGTGAGAATATAAAAATATTGAAACAGACGAAAAGTAAATGGCACAGATGTAAATGTTTTCTGCATACCTGAAGGCAAATTTTAAAAAATGCTTGTTACGTACAATAATGTTTTTAACTTTCTAATATTTACGGGTATATTATATTTAAAACTATTGTGTTTTATAAGGTGTGTATCGTTATATCTTCTACTCTGAGTTATTGTAACCAGTCGGCATAAGTAGCCTCTGGCTAATGTTCTTGTACCATACCCGACTTTAAATAAAGATATGTCTATGTCTATGTCTATACCCTGAACTGCGTTTTCACCCTCCAGATATCACTAGCTGCCAGACAAGACCAGTGTCTTGCTCAGCAAGCTTGTCACAGCCTGAATCAAGCATTTTTCCCACCAGATGTTCCCAGCTACCAGACCCCTTTTTCTGGGCTGTGAAGATTCAAATGGCCCTAATCAGCGTAATTCTAAATGGCTCAACTTCATTTTAGATCCATAATTGTACCATGGTTGGAATTTCTAATTGTAATAGTGTCCAATAAAATTGTTGGACAAAATTGCTGGTAAAGAAAAACAATCCAGAGAGAGGAAGAAACTAGAAAGAATATTCGCTGCAAAGCACATCTGTCTGTGTACCTCCAAAATATGCATATATTTTAATGCTATAGCTTTTACTTTTGATTCATTGGATGCAACGACAGCAAAATCTCTTAATTAAAGTTGAAATGGCAATTCTACTTATAACAGTTTTTAAGATATTCAACAATTACACTGTTCAAGTACCCCTAATTAACATGAATTAAAATGTTACAACTTTCATTTGTGGTTCATGGGATGCGTTTACATCACAAACCCGTAAACAGGAATTGGAATCGCATCTATAACGATCATAGTGTTGAGCAAATTCATACACACATATAACTTTACATCTATCCAAGTACCTGTTATTGGCATAAACTAAAATTGTACAACTTTTGCTTGTGGTTCATTGGATCTGTCTATAGTTAAATTCCACGAATACAAGTTTGAATGGCATCTCTTTCTATAACAGCTGGAACATATTCAACATTTAAACTTTTCAAGTGCCCCTAATTTGGACAAATTATAATGCTGCAACTTTGGCTTGTGGTTCAATGGATTTGCCTGTAACAAAAATATACAAAAGAAAGTTTGCATGGCATCTCTATCTAAAGGTTTGGAGATATCCAATATTTAAACTTTTGACCCTCCCCCCCCCCCCCATTTAGGAATAATTAAAAGTCTACATCTTTTGTTAGTGATCTATTGGAAGTTCGCATTGCAAACCTGCATAAGAAGTTAAATGGCATTTCTGCCAATAATACGTTTGAAGATATTCAAGATTTGAAATTCCAAATGTGGCTTATTTGTATAATTTAAAATGCCCTGAACTGTCCATGTAAAAAGGCTGGACTTCGTGTATGGATCTATCACCAAACAAATGGGGCTCCTAAGTTTAATGATTTCCAATAAATTTGTCGGATAACTGAAAGAAAGAAAGAAAGAAAGAAAGAAAGAAAGAAAGAAAGAAAGAAAGAAAGAAAGAAAGAAAGAAAGAAAGGAAGGAAGGAAGGAAGGAATGTGTGTGTTGGCACACAGGCATAATAAATATGTTTATAATGTAGCAGTAGGTGTCCATAATGTATATTCTTTTAATAGATTAGTGAACAGGTTTCTGTTTTTCTCTTATTAAAGTAAATAGACCCGAAAATGTAGAGTGTACTGTAGATTATTATGTCGGCTTGCGTTGGATATAACATGTAGAATTATTCTTAATGATTCTAAACAATATGACAATAAAAAATAAAGATGGTCAATGTGACAGGACATCTTTGTCTCATTGACCACCAAATTGCAGACTCAGTCAACCGCTTTCTGCGTTGCGTCTTCGTCCCAATGGCGCCGAGAAATTTGTTGACGTAGACATAAATCTATTCAAGTAGACCTTTCTTGTTGCGTGGGAAATAATGCCGCAATGGAAAGTGTTTTGTTATGAATTTGTATTTGTGATTATCATAATAATTCACCTGAGTATAACTTTTATGATATGCAGGAAAGGGGCAAGATTATTTGTCGTGTTTAACTCACCTGCAACAAAATATCCATGGCTTCACAGAAATGAAACTATCGCATCATGATGGAATATGAAATGTCCTCCAAGGGTCATCAGCTACAAATGGACGTAAACGCTGTCCTTACGTGAATATCAAACGTCTTTCAAAGTCACAACTGGATTAACAGATAGTGCGTCCTCTGCTGGCTGGGTAAACATTCTGACAGGAAATATCAGTTTACACAAAACCAATAACTGAAGTTCAAGCCGCTCGATGACATGAGGTCAAACTCATCATGTCCTGCTGACTTGGTGTCCATTATCTTTTTAAAAATCAATGACCTACACTGTATGCTCCCAGACGGACGGACGAACAAGGCCCTTATCAACACTAACTGTATGTCCCCCTATGCCCCCTTCGGTGGCGGGGACAAAAGCGAAGAATTATATATAATCTGTACTACAGGGAGGTATGATGCCAAATACTGGAAGTCCAACCACTTAGATTTACAAGATTTAAAGTTGAACATCTCATACAAAGACTTCGGTGCTTTCAGATGATTCTGTTGCATGTCCTGTTGACTTGGTGTCCATTAATTTATTTAAAATCAATGAAACGTTTTGAATGAATTACCCTATATTCTGTATAATTTTGGATAGGCTTAACAAAGACTAAATATCAGCTTCATTCGCGAATTTTCTCTGCTCCGAGAAACACGCTCCATCACGAATAATGGTCTCGCAACTATGCGCATCAACTCAGTTCTCCTTTTTGAATATACCCATGTCGGTCCTGACGCGTGAAATACTTAAAAAAAGGGGTATCATTGTTTTAATTTTTAATGATGGTCCTGGTGGGCTACAAAGTTGCCAAACATACAAACCAAACTTAAAGATTGAACATAGGTTTAGCTACAATATTGCTGCCAAAGCTAGATCTGTGACCACTGTGACGGCGAGCCAGGTCAACTTTTATTTTATGTAGCATCACAAAACAACCTATATCAACTTATTTCTAACCCCATCCGAGCCGATGATTGTCCCAAAAGTCTACTGGACCGTGTGATCACCGACTCACCTGGTTATGTTCTAAATTTTGGTACACTACCACCTATTTCCACGCCAGACTATGCTGTCATATTCTGTATTTTATCAGTTTTGCATACTTCTGACAAGTCATATAAAAGTACAATATAGGACTTCAAACGGGTAAGTTTAGCAATTACAATACTGCCTTACTCGATGCAGCATGGGACACTGGTTTCACCTCTTTCGACGATACTGATGATATCACTTCTGATTTGTCAAATATGTTTATTGACACTTGCAAGCAATTTATTCCATGCCGTGATGTGTTAATAAGGCCCACAGACAAACCCTCGGATCACCTGTAAAATCAGAAAGTTGTTGAGACATTCCAATCGTGAATGGAAAAGATTCATACGCATTGCGAACATAATGCGGTCCCTCACTTATCTGAACACAATAAATTACAATAGCTTCTTCCATCACTACAAACGCAAGCGTACTAACGCTGTAAATGCCATAAACATATCTACTCGATCCCAGTTTTCAAAACTACGTTCAACTTACATTAGAAAAACATTGAGCCGAAAATGTGGTGGAGCCTTACTAGATCTGGGGCCGTATTCAAGAAAACCGACTTAAGCTCAAGTTCAACATTCCACCTGAAGTCCGAAAATCGAACTCAGCAAAAACACCTCGAAATCGGTATTCACGAAGCGACCTTAAGTCGAACATTGCCAAGTCGAAAATGTGAGCGCTATTTAGTGCGAGACTACTCTTTGAGACATCTTTGTTGAGATTTGTTCAGTTTCTCTTTGTATTAAATCTGTCGGTTAGATCTCAAACTATTTTAGCGCCATTTTGGGGGAACTTTATGAACAATAAATGTAAATAAAGATCGTCTGCTAACCACATGATTCGGGTGCGAAATAAACATTGCAATTGATTTGCGGGCATGGAGGGGAATAAGCGAGGACGAAAACTAGTCCATAGAGGAGCAACCCAGGCTCTTAATGGAAGTGGAAATTCGCTTTGATGCAATAATTATGATTCAATTTTGTAGGCCTAATCATGGGTGTTAGGTGTAGACTTATTCTTTATAAAAGTAGTTTCATTATATTTATGTGATGTGGGCCACATTTTTAAGTAGGCCTAGTAACAAAGGAGCATCATATTCGCTTTATTCCTTAACACATCGGCTCGGGATGTTTGTGATTGGAAATGCAAACATGGTGCCGCCAGTTAGCAGAATGACTTGTCCGGGGATTAGCCTAATGCCATAATGGCACCGAAACACACAGGCGCTCCCCTTACCGAAATTAATGGCGGGTTTTTGGTGGGAATAGGGTGGAAATATGATGGCACGTGAAACGGTGGTCATATGGCGGGAATATTTGTATTCCCGCCATGTTTCCAGAAAAAACTTTGAAAAAGGTTATGGAGTTTTGGGGCCGTATTCACGAAAATCGACTTAAGCTTAAGTTCAACTTTCCACCTCAAGTCCGAAAATCGAACTCACCAAAAACACCTCGAAATCGGTATTCACGAAGCGACCTTAAGTCGAACTTTGCCAAGTCGAAAATGTGAGCGCTATTTAGTGCGAGACTGCTGTTTGAGACATCTTTGTTGAGGTTTGTTAAGTTTCTCTGCATTAAAGCTGTCGGTTAGATCGCAAACTATTTTAGCGCCATTTCTTGGGAACTTTATGAACAATAAATGTAAATAAAGATCGTCTGCTAACCACATGATTCGGGTGCGAAATAAACATTGCAATTGACTTGCGGGTATGGAGGGGAAGAAGCGAGGAAGTAAACTAGTCCATAGAGGAGCAACCCAGGCTCTTAATGGAAGTGGAAATTCGCTTTGATGCAATAATTATGATTCAATTTTGTAGGCCTAATCATGAGTGTCAGGTGTAGACTTATTATTTATAAAAGTAGTTTCATTATATTTATGTGATGTGGGCAACATTTTTAAGTAGGCCTATTAACAAAGGAGCGTCAATTTCTCTTTATTCTTTAACACATCGGCTCGGGATGTTTGTGATTGGAAATGCAAACATGGTGCCGCCAGTTAGCAGAATGACTTGTCCGGGGATTAATGGCACCGAAACATGTCTTCCGCGCTCATGACCTGATTTTAGAAAGGCAAATAATGCCTAAAACTTTCTTCTAAATTTCAACTTTTATTACTATGATATGATATCAGTTTTCAGGGGAAGCAGTGGAAGTTTGTTTTTAACCAATTGTTATAAATTTGTCAGTCTGGATATGTTCTATAACATGCAAATTTTGAATTGAAGATAAATATCTTTAAAGGTTGCAATGTTTTGTTTGTTGTCAAATTGTGTGGGTGTTTTATGCTTGTGCAATATCGTTTGCTTTCTCCCAGGCTTTCTGGCGGCGCCTGTTGTGAACTTGTGGATGTATAGGCTTGCCCACCATTTATTAATTGTTCTTTACAAAGATTCTCGGGGCATAAAGTACATGCTCTCAAGTCCCTTGGCCTAATAATTGCGCTGTCTTTCTCACGCAATTCACATATGTTTAATGTATGCGTTCTCTCTCTCTCTCTCTCTCTCTCTCTCTCTCTCTCTCTCCTCTTTCTCTTTCTCTCTGTCTTTCTTTCTTTCTCTCTGTCATTCTCCCTCTTTCTTGCCTATCTTTCTCTCCTTTCTTCCATTCTCTCCTTTCTTTCCTTCTTTCTCTCTTTATTGCTTTAAGAATACAGTACATACCTATTGATTAGGCCTATTATGTAAGTCAAAAGGGATTGCGATTGTAATTCACCTTTTTTACATCTTCAAAACAATTAGAAACATCCATTTCAAACTTGGTACGCATGTACCTTGTAGCGTTCTATACTCTATTAGAATCTTAGCAATATTTATACAACGAAGATGTTTGGATTTTTTAAGTTTTTTTGCGAGGGGATCCTTTTTGGACAAATTATAGTACTCTCTTAAACCGTTTATCACATTGCTTTAAATTGAACAGGGACACTTCTCCGTATGACTATGAATGTAATGCTATTGCATTACATGGGTGACCTTAACTCCATCTGCTATAGGTCACAAGTCTACCTGCATGCAGTTTATTTTTCACTTGCTAGACATTTTATGTCAACTTATTTTTATGTATTGTTGATTTAAAATGTTTTCAGAGGGTTGGGTTAGGCCTACAACAGGAGCCTTTATCAGGAAAATCAACAGGGAAAGGAGGGGGGGGGGGTCACAATACATCTGTATCCATTTATAAATTATATGCTCACATCTGGCTGTACTCGTAAAAGTTTTGGGGTCATAAAAGCACGGAAGGGTCATTCCAATTTTATGACTTCCCATCCTCCCACCCCACCCATCCCAATAAATAATGGTCAGCCCCTACATACATTCATATACAAGAAAATAAATGCTAAAAATTCGATAATACTGGTTATTTTTATTGTCCAACGCAGCAGAAAATTAAAATAATTATTTTCATTTTAAGAGGGAAATAAAAAATAAAACATTTGTATTATATATATATGTATACAGGACCTGAAATTTTGTATATACATTTTCATGATTAGAAGGGCAGAAAACATCTTATTGGACAGGTTAGTGTCCTGTAATTCCTATTTTCTTCCTGGCCATTATGGAAAAATGAAAACAAAACATTCATGATCTCTGCCTTGCTCTTGTTAGCAGAAGACGCGTAATAGAAGTAGACATATCTACAAAAATTATGTATTTTTAGTTAAAACGAATAAGGGTGGGTATTTTTTTCTATGTAAAATATCGTAAAAGAATATTATCACACTACAGGGTGAAGTCGTCTGTCATTAGAGGGAAAAATCACTAAAATCCACAATTTCAAAATCTTAAAAGGTGCGAAAAATAGGTAGGCCTAGGCTACATCTTACATTATCTTATGAAAAGTCATACTTCGCGATTTCAACAAAATAATTATATTATTATAATCATAATTTAGACACTGTAAAAAAAATCCAACAATTGGGAAATATATGATTGTAATCTTAACAAATATGAATTAAATCGTTAATCAATTTGATCATAATCATTAAAATTTACCAAGAGATGGCGGCAGCATATGACAGCGGGAACATTTTCGTTAGAATTGGGGAGCAAATGCTCCGAAATCAAAATTTAATAAGGGGATTATTTGGGATACTGATGCGTTGACTCGGAAAAACTTTTTTTGTGAATTTGCACAGAGAGTGACTCCCCTGTTGATCTATTCTGCAATCGAGGTGTGTCACAACAACAGCTCGTTTCAAAGCAAAACAGACTTCACTTGTGCGTGCGGTCAGTGACTGGATTTACAAAAGGAATCGTTTTGAATGAGGTCATCATATCATTTTCATATTACAATAATGTTTCGTGTGATCAGGGAGAAGGAGTTTACCATCAATGCTCCTGACATCTGGAAGAAATCCAACTTAACTGTGTTGGCCTCATCACCGCCAACGGTTGGAAAGTTTATTTGATGGGTATCCATTACAGCTACCAAACAAATTGTCACTGTTCGGGAAGTAGAACTTTGGGAAATGTGGAGGAGTTTGCCGACAAGGGACTGAAAATATCCTGAAAAATTTGTCACTGTCCGGGAAGTAAACTTTGGGAAATGTGGAGGACCTCGCCCACAAGTTACTGGGAAGATCCTGAGCTGATGCGAAATACCTCAGGGGCACTAAAATTTGTAACAGTGGGGGCAGGGCATTTGATCTGTTCGTCTGATGTCCCAAGGCATCCTCGATTTCGCCGGCAATATGGAGAATGGTTTCCGGTCTGAACCGGTTGGCGGTAGAACTGCCGGGTGGGGCCTTTGCATGTTCAGCGGGTTTGTCCTATCTAGGCCTACATCATACATGATCTACGAGTGGTCTTTCCAGCATAAGACCTAGCAGTCGACGCCGCCAGCGTCTGTGGAGCCCTAGCACGGCCGCCATTTTGTCGCCTCAAAATTCGACTTAAGCAAGGTACAAATCGGACTTGAAAATTGAACTCAACAAACTCGACTTAAGGTGAAAATCGATTCTTTATTTCTTCGTGAATACCAACAAAACTGAACTTAAGTTCAATTCTGAAGATAAGGTGGTTTTTTGAACTTAAGTCCAAAATTATTTCTTTGTGAATACGGCCCCTGATCTGCAAATCAGACATCTTTTCCGCCAAAATCCAACCATTGTGGTGATGACGGTCTTGTGTCGGCCAACAGGAATATTGCGGATTAATGGCGGGAAGATAGCGTGCTTATGCCACCCATAGGGGATTTGCGGGACAATGATGGCTGTATCCACCATTTTTCTAATCTTGGGAATATAGTGGGTTTATGGTACCTGGTCTAATTAAATTCCCACCATAAGGCCACGCTTTTCCCGTTAGTGGAAACATGGATTTGTAGCGGAAGGATGATGGCTGTACGTCCACCATAGATCCACTAGCGGGAATATTGTGGGTATGTGGTGGCCCAAATCCCCACCATTATTCCGCCCTTTTCCAATTTGTGGTGGAAAGATGATGGCTGTATGTCCGCCATAGTTCCACTAGTGGGAATATAGTGGGTATATGGCTTTACAACCACCATAGATGCATCAGCGGGAATATAGTGGCCCCACTTTCCGCCCTTTTCCTGTTAGTGGAAACATTACAGGTTTGTGGTGGAAATATGATGGCTGTGCTTCCGCCATAGATCCACTAACGGGAATATAGTGGATATATGGATGTACGTCCACAGTAGATGCATTAGCAGAAATATAGTGGGCATGTGATGGCCAAAATTTCCACCATATGCCCGCCCTTTCCCCATTAGTGGAAACATGATGGGTTTGTGTTGGAAGGATGAAAGCTGTGCATCTGCCATAGATCCACTAACGGGAATATGATGTCCACAATTATAGCAGGAATTATGGTGGCTCTGTGTCTGTGGCATATATACATATATATATCCATCGAGTTTCACACCACCTGCAAAAACTATAAGAAAAAAAATTGAATTTGCATGTGTGTTATTTATAGCTATGATCGACTAATCTTCATGTTAAATATCCAAAAGAAAATTCAGTATTGTCTCATAAGTTTGACAACTGGCACAATAAACAGTCCTCCAAGAATTATCCATTTTACTATTTCTCATAAATCATTTATTTTCATTGCCCTCAAAGCTCCTTAAAATATTCAAGGATATTTCCACACTTTTTTCCCCCAGCAAGAACAAGTGTATCAATATACTGTAATCCAAGAAAAAACAGGCATGAAACTCAACGAGTGGCTGAGAAAAGCAGAGGACCAAGAAGAATGGAGAGAGCTGGTTGCTAATTCAGCAGTGACGCCCTTAAAGTCAAGCTTACTATGCCGCGATGAGATGAGATACTGTAAATTCAACCTTATTTCACTATTGGCATTGGCAAAAAACTGAAAGTAAAAATTTAGTGAAATATTATTTGACCATGGGTTAAACCAAAGGATTGTTCAAAATAGTATTAATTTAAAACTCAATCAAATGTCTGAAATGCAAAAAACAAGAAAAATCATGTGAAATAGGTACATTCACAGTACATATACATTGTAATAATATACACACACAGGGCCATATGTGTGCACATTTCCAGAATAACACAATACTTTTGCTAGCTGGATCAAGCATGTTATTTATTCAGACTTCTATATCAAAAGATCTTGCTGGAATGTCATTGAGAGGTCGATATATCATCAGATGCTGTTTCCCTTTAATGCCTATGTAATTACTTTAATTAAGATCATTGTATAATATACCAAGTCCACAGTAAGTTACTTGAGCCTTTGAGTCTTGTATACTCATAAATATTTTTATGAGTTGGGTTGTACCAGGCAATGTGTGGGCAATCAAAAGTCCAGCACAAAACAATCAGAGCTAGGCTTCATTTCTGCTATCAGTTGAAGTTTGCTTCAGCCACCAGTCTTTAAAAAAAAAAAAAAAAAAAGTCCAGGAGTTTCAGCTCGAGATAAGATGTGATGGCCTGTCTTTATCTGTTAATTGATGACCTGTGTGAAGTCTTTCAGGCATATCTTCAGTTTTGTAGTTGCCATAACTGAAATAACAAAATTTATGTTTCAGGCTAAAGAACATCCAATATTTGAAAATGTTTACCTAGACATTACTTCATTGGACCCATTTTTCAATTAAAATGATCTTATCATCAGGGATATATATTGAAAAACATCTTTGTGAGAACTACTTACATGTACTTTCCTTCAGTAACACATGATACAAATGTTCAACCCTTGGTCTTAATCTTATCTTCATGACATTATTATTCCAATAAAGTGCTTCAGTTCACCTTAATTTATGTCTACAATATCAGGAGAAATGACATTGCTAGAGGGAGGGACAAAAAAAGGTAAAAACTTCATGTCTCCCACTGACAAGAAGACTTATCATGGAATTTCACTTCAAATTTCATGTTTGCAAACCAATCATCCATTTTGCTAAGTTTCATTAATTTTCTAATTAAACACCCAGCAAATAATTATTTTCAGTATCAGGTATATGTATTTTCTGGTTTTCAAGTAAAATTTGATGACATATTGCCACAAAATTGTGTATATATGTACATATAACTGAAATTTTGCCAGAAAGAATTATGTTCATATCTCACCTTCAGGTGTTTCACACACAGCCTTTTTGTCTCAATCCCATTTTTTAAAAATCCTTTGCTGCCGCCTTTAATGCCATACTTGTGTGGCTGGAGCAGTCCTCCCAGTAACTTTACCACAATGACCGATGGTCTGGAATTTCTCAGTCTCCTCAATGTTTTCAGCAGCACTCTTCTGGCATGACGATAGCAAGCAGCTTGAGTTCAGCTGGAATGGGCTGCCCTTGATTTACATGTAGGACAACCTGCAGATCCAGACAAAATACACAGCCAACTACATATGGCAATATGTACTATGTATGTATGCCACTGAAAATTTTTCAACCATTACTAATAAAACTTGCAGTGCACTATTCAATACCAACGTACACTGCAAAGACTGTTTTGTGATCATGTCTGGACCATTTGGGCCCACATAATCTCAAAGTTAACTGGTCCTTTTAAAAAATTATGAGAACCAGTTAACTTTGTGATTATGTAGGCTCAAATGGCAGACAAATTATGTAACTGATTAACAAAGCTTACATTAACTGAACCATTAAAATGAAGTTTGGGGGAAGCAAAACATGAAAATGTACTGGCCCAAATGCCATGTCAGAAAAAAATAAGTGGTGGAGAAGACTACAAAATAAACAATTTATAAAAAAAATGCTCTTAACAGCTCACCACAAAACAAATTGGCCATTAATTTGCATGAAGTTCTCATGAAAAATGAGAAGAACAGAAACAGGGATGAAAGTGACTTTGCTGAAAAAAAAAAGAAACCACAGCCCACCTCTTCATTATTTACCTGAATAAGGCTTTCTGGGCAAAAAGGATATTATTTTTTTCTTTGTCTTGGGAAAAAAAAAACTGAATTCCTAAAAAAAAAGAAAAAAAAAAATTTGAAAACAAGCTTTCATCCCTGCAGAAAGAAAAAATTAAGGCAGAGGGAGAAGAGCAGAAATAGTGAAGAGACAGAGAGAGAGAGAGAAGAAAGAAGTAGAACTTTTTTAACTTGGCAAGTTCTCCACACACTAACTTATAACTGCAACTACAAGATCTCTTTTCAAAAAAATTGCATACCAGTCAGCTGGATTCCCTTTTTAATTTAAGGAAACTAATTTACATTTTTAGTCAATATTCTGACATATAATCTAATCAACATAATTTAAATGTAAATTTTATCAGATAAGGAGGGACCGTTTGATATGGGGGTGGTGGGGGGTGGTGGTGGTGAGTTTTTTGTTCGGCCAGTCCCCAGATTTTTCGTAGGCCTATTCTATGCGGCCAGATTATATTTTTACAGGTCGGTCCATGCAATATTTTCTTCTCTATATTTGTAATGATGAGGTAAGGAGCTGTACATGTATACTCATGCAGGGCTGTCCAACTGGAGCATTGTAGCAAAATAAGTGTTTCTCCTGCGAAGAAGTTGAAAAAATGCTCCAGGGCATCTAAATTTTACTACAGAGATTTCCAGTAGGACAGTAGTGATACTTCAATTGTAGCCATATAGGGTCAGTAAATTTAAAAAAAACAAACAAAAAAATAATGTACAACTACAAGATGCACAAGTAGAAGAATTAACATAGTTAACGCTGTGAAAAGTTTTGACAGTTTTCTGTACTTCTATTAGTATTATCCCTCAGACGGCAATATGCAAACCCTTGCAGTTACCCACCTCAGCTGGGACTTGGTCCGCCACCTTGGGCTTGGCTGGCCACTTGACAGCCGATTCCAAGTTTCAACAAAACATGATCAGTTGGATTCACAGGCTTCACTGTCGATACTGCTTGCGTGATGATGGACTATCACCATCATAAAATACTACAACCCATTCTGCATTCATCTTGTGATCTTCTCTTCTATATTTTAACAGTTCAATAGAATCCATACCCAATTAATCGATGAAAACTCCCGTCTGCAGGCCAGTTGTCATTAAGTCGTTCACAGACAGCAGTTAAAAATGGCGCCAAACGGAAGTAGCAGAAGTCTTGCACCAATTCGCTACCGAGCAGTCTTACTTGCACTTAAAAATCTTCACATTATCAATTAAAAAATCAAATATGTTTTTATAATTATCCTGCATGTTTATGATAACATTTTAAGAAGATGAAATAACAATTTTCAGTAAATAGATAAATATAAACAGACAAGTCAGTGCGCTATGACATGCGCCGTGCGGAATACGGGATCACGTGATACATCATCAAAACTTGCATGGTTCACACAGTTTTCTGTTGATCAGTTGTTAATACCTGCATGCTCTGGATCCATTGCTCATCCTTGCTGTTGTTTTAATGGAAGGCATATGTTTACAGGATAGACTAGAATTCGCCAGGTTAGTTGAACGTATACTCTGTTGTTTTACAGTATGTAGCACAGTGTGTATACGCTAGTGGGCGATAAATGGTTGTTTAAGGAAACCTGTAAGAACAGCTGATCGATAAACAACTCTGAACAATGCGAGTTTTCGATTTGGGGAGTAACTATAGATATACAACAACAAACCTGTACTTTGCTGGTGAAATAAAAGCTGGACTTTCATGGTTGGATTTGAGTACCAAGTTTCAGACAGAACGGTTCAGTAACTTAGCCTCATATTTAAACATAGAACTACTATTTGAAGCCGTGTGTGCAGTGTAGGTACCTCCACACGTGCAAGTGGCAAGACAGAAACTGTGACCCGTTGGGTGTGCCTCAGGTCAGACCCCAGTGCAGACTAGGTCATGCAAACAGAGCGTTACATAAGCAGTCTGCATGAGCAGCGTCACTTGTAGCTGCTTGAGTTGTTGATTCAGTCGATGTGTGTCTCTGCTCTACCCCCTCCCCTTCAAAATGCCATAACAAAAATCTAAGCCCTTTTCTTTGTCACAATCTTCTTTGTGTAATTGCTTCAAGCTTTGGTGGAGGTTGAAACTTCCTTTCCAAGCTTTCAGAACTCTGTTACTTTAAATTTTAAACAGGGGAGGGTAGTACATAAATAAACAAAATGTCAAAAGTGTAAGTTTGTGTGTGTGTGTGTGTATGTGTTTAAAGGCAAAGATAAGTATATTTGAAATCATGCACTATTATAGTTACAATGGAATTTGTTCATTTATGTATTTTATACATTTAGTATATGTAATTATTAATAGATTTATTATTTGGTAACTTTTAAGTTTAATTTATTTGTTAATTGTGCAAACAAATGACTGAAAATTAACATCTTTGTATAAAAAGGTGTCAGAATGATAACTCATGTGCTTCCAGTTTAGATTTTGATTATTAGCACAGCTGATTTATCAGTCAGCCTAGTTTATTGAGGATGGTCAGTCATCCGTCGTCTGTCCGTCCACAATTCACATTTTCCACTCCTCCAAAACCGTCAGCCAGATTGACTTAAAACTTGGCAGGGATGTACCTTTGGTGGGTCTCTAGAAAGATTGTTCAAGTGGTCATGTTTCAGTGATTTTTGAATTTTTCATGATTTTTTTTCTGTTCTTTTGGGGACAAATCCTAAAAAAATCTCTGAAACCGCTCACCCAATTACTTCGATATCACACAGGAACACTCCTAGGGACTCTTTACTTCTTAATTTGTTTACCAGGTGGTGCCTCTTTTTTCTTTTTTTGGTGCTTATTTTTTTTATGATATTATGTGTGTTTTTGCTATTTTCAACTTCTCCAGAATCGTCGCTCAGATTAAGCTGAAACTTGGTGGATATGTTCCTTGTGGAAGGACCAAACACAGTTGTTCACTAGGTAGCACTGCTGTGGATTCCTGATTTTTAATGATTTTTTTCAATTTGGGTACTTGTTGGTAAATGCTCCTAACCTATTTATTACTATGCAAGTCAATGGGCATTCCAATGAAAATTCCAATTTTCGACTTTTTCTCCAAAACCGTCGGTCAGATTGACTTCAAACTTGGAGGCAATGTACCTTGGGTGGGTCTCTAACAAGTTTGTTCAAATGGTCATGCTCCAGTGGTTTTTGGATTTTTTTGCAGGAAATCTTTCAAAAGTTTTTATAGGAAAGTTTAGCATGAGAATTTCTTGTAATGGTTATAACTTGAATAATTTTGACCAGATTTGTGTGAAACTTGGTCAGGGATGTACCTTTGATGATTGTCTACCTATTTTGTCCTATCCCAAGTTCACAGAAGCACAAGTGTGATGAATCTCTAGGTCAGCTGAGCTTTGGACTGTTCACACAGCCCACTTGTTTTATAAGCTTTAAAGATTAAAGTTAGTTTGACCAATGTACTATCAAGTGTTTTTTAGCTCGGCTGACTTGCTAGTCAGGCTGAGCTTTTTGGAGGCTCAGTCTTCAGTCCATTCACAATTACATTTTCAACTTCTCCAAAACCGTGGGCCAGATTCACTTCAAACTTGGTGGCAGTATACCTGGTGTGGATCTCTACCAAGTTTGTTCAAATGGTTACGGTCCAGTGATTTTTGGAGTTTTACAGATTGGATTTTTTTCAATTTTTTACTGATTTTTTGTGTGTTTCGCTATTTCAATTTCTCCTGAACAGTCACTCAGATTAAGCTGAAACTTGGTGAAAGGGTGACACTGACTTGTTAACTAGATGACACAACAGTGGATTCTTGATTTTTGACGATTTTTCAACTTGAGTACTTATCTGTAAATACATCATTATTGATTACTATGCAAGTCAATCGGCATTCTAAGACTAATTCATATTTTTATGAATTTATGAATTTTTTTTCAGGCAAATCTTAGAAATAATTCTAAATGTCATATGCACTCAGGTAGAACTCAACACAGGTCTACTGAGTTACAGCTTTAATTTTGTGAACAAGCTTTGGTCAGCTGAGCATGGGCTGTTCAGTCAGCACTCTAATTTTATTGTAACTGAGATGAAAAATATGATTAACTGTGCAGCAGATATAAAAACGTTTTTGCTTAGGATACTTTACACATGTGTATAGAAGAAAATTGTTATCTGAGAAATACAGGGCACCCCCCCCCCCAATAAAACAAACACAAAAAGTAAAATGCTGTAAAAGCATGTGCAACTTTACTCTTGTTGGTAAAATATAATCATTTTAGTGTTTGAAACTAGATTGTTCTAGTGATCACTAATGCAAGCCATAAATCCATATTCACCAATATGCAAAGAAGAAAATTATAAAATACAGAAAAATTGTATTATGCAACTGTATTTATGTTTGTAAACAAAAATGAGAGTAACTGAATTCTATGAGTTCAGAAGTGAACAGGTCTGGAGAAATTGCCCATGCTCTGTATGCCTGACCAGCCGATGTCACGTGTGGCTTATCACACCCAGTAGGTCACCGCTTTGAAGGTGCTACATAATGCAGCTACTTAATGGGAGGGTGTGGGCATATCAGGAGTGCAGTTAAATTGCAATATTTTCACTAGTTGTCACAAAGACAAAATTTTAAAAGATAATGTATTTTTTTCAAGATCTACAAGATGACATTTTCTTCATGATATTCCAATTTTAAAATTTTGTGTGCAGGTCCCTACTCTATGGACTAAAGGGGGTATGGACTATGGTCATAGATTTTGGTAAAACAACTTAAATACAACAAAACAACAAAAATACATGAACAAATACATATTATGTGTCAAATTGAAGTGCATTCTGTCAGCCCCAAGGGACCTCCATCCACTATGTCGCACCCTAAATAGTGGGGGAGGTCCCTTGGAGTCTAGTATTCAGTGAGAAATAAAACAGTATATATTTTTTCCTTTTTACATCATCTGTATAGTATTTAATGGGCTGTCAAAATTGCTCTTTTCTATGCAAATCTGCCCAAATTATTAATTTAAAAGGGATACAGGGTTATTCAAACTCATGAAAATACAGATGATAAATATTTTCCCAGAATGATATCAATTATTTTGTCAATTATGACTATTTGCAATTGATATCTCTAATATTTATAAGAATACAACCCAGTGGACATTTTTGTATGTATTATTATGTTTGGCTTTGTTTTTTGTATTTGTTTTAGGTTTTTGGGGGGTTTTGTTTTGTTTTATTATTGTATAGGTTATTTGTTGTATGAATACACCATGGTAAATGTTATGGTGTATTTCAGTAAAGTTGATTCATTCATTTACATTACTGCTCCAAGACTTTGCTATTTTGGGGGGGGGGGGGGGGCTGGTCACCAAGATTGTGCCACTGCCATATTTCTGTCATTATGTGGACAAAAAAAATAGCATGATTTTGGATTTCTGCCATTGTATATAATATTTTGACAATGTACATTGCCAAATCTTAATTCATAAAACGGCTGTCATATTTCTGCCAATGTGTTTGAACAAACTTTCTTCACTCAAAAAAGCCGCCATATAACCGCCATGGTGTTTGACCAAAAACATTATACCAGTAAATTTCCACCATAGGACTTAAGAAATTTTCTGAAGTGCCACCAATTTTAGGTTCACAAACCGCCATATTTCCGCCACTGCCTTTGACCAAAAATGCAATGCTGGTAAATTCCCGCTATAGGACTTGGGAATTTGGCATATAGAAGCAAACTTTTTTCTCAGTCGCAAAAAAAGCCACCATATTACCACCATTGTGTTTGACCAAAAATGTTATGCCAGTAAAGATCCGCCTTTGGACTCTTGACATTTCTACATGTGCCACCATATTTCCGCCAATGTGTTTGACCAAAAATGTTGTGCCATTAAATTTCCATCATAGAGTTAGACATTTTTACAACTGCCTGCAAATGTTCTTTATAGTTAAAGAACAAGCCGTCATACTCCCGGCATTTTGTTTGAGGAAAGAAGCAGATGCCGTTAAGTTCCCGCCTTGGAACTTTGGTTATTGTACAACAGTCCGCCCTGTTCCCGGATTGATCCATGAAATTCCCATCATGACCGCCCAAATCCCGCCCTTTTTGGCCCACCGTTGCCACATGGCCACCATATTCCCACCATGGTGTAAGAAACGTCCGTCAATTTTACGCCATTGTCCACCCAATTTCCGCCCTAAATACGCCATTTTCCCGGATTGTCCACCACGAATCCGCCATTCCATCATATTTCCACCATATTCCCGCTAAAAAAACGCCTTAAATTTCAGTGAGGGTCGTAACGTTCAGTCAGTCAAGCTTCCGTGCTAATATACACGGTGGGAGGGGGGGGAGGGGGAGGAGTAGTGGATTAAGGGAGTGGACCTGGAACATCTGTGCGTTCAATAACCCACATAGGGCCATATCTGCAATAAAATATTGTGTATTCATCTGTGCAGTCAATTATTTGTGCTAATAAGATGGTGGCGGATGGGCCTAAAACCACAACGTCGTCACATGGAGCTCCTATATAGAAAGGTATGAAACGAGGCTCACATCTGGACCACCACCCCGCTTCACGTTTGGCATGATTTCTCCGTTTCTGAACACACCGACAAGCTGTAACTCACCAGTTTATTCCAAAACTATTTTCTACAGGTATATCACACAGATAATCCATTGAAATCCGCATATATCCACAGCAACACGCCTATAATTGTCGAAAATGTCACACAAAATCCATTTCGGGCAAAAAGTCCGACATTTCAGCGCGATTGTCCAGTTTTTAAAAAAGCTTACAGACAACACAACGATAACTACCATGCAATACATACCATTTTTTATCAATGTTTCCAAAGTTCTTGAAAGATTCGTCTTTAATGCGATATATATGAGTATTTAACATGAAACAATTTATTAACTAGCAAAATTCCCGGCTTCAAAAACAACTCTAATGTCTGCCAAATGGTTTGCATTGTTCGTGATATCTATGATGGTTGCGTGCTAAAAAGGACGCTAGAATGATATTTCTGGACATATCCAAAGCTTTTGGCTGTGTTTGGCATGAGGGCTGCATACATAAACTTCGTCAACTACGGATCTCACACTACCTGTAAGTTGGAGCACTGGTTACCTCTCCAATCGCTACCAACGGGTCACACTGTGTGGCCAAACCTCTTCCTGGTTACCGGTACAGGCTGGAGTTCCTTAAGGCTCGATCTTAGGCCTACTTTGATTTCTCGGCTACATTAATGATATAATGGATGACATAACATGTGGTATCAAATTATTGGTCGGTGTTTGGGGAGATCTTTGGAAAGTCATATTTTAAAGGACCAAGTCAATTTCTCTCATAATTTCAGGGAAGCGTCACAAAGCAGCCCATCCATCTGTACATTTAAATAATACCGTAAGCTCTAATTAAACTATACATTACCATGGTAACGCCCATACTTGAGTATGGGCGTGTTCTATTTGACAACTGTACTATACAATTGTCCAATTCCCTTGAGGCAGTCCAATACGAGGCAGCTAGAGTATGTACTGGCATACTTAGTCACCACAACCACCACCACCCCACCCAGCCCCTGCCACCTTTTCCTAAACAAATTGGGCTGGCAACCCCTAGCCACCAGACGTATTTTTTCCAAACTTATCCAACTGTACAAAATGATTCACAACCTTACCCTTGCTTACGTCATTACTACAATCTAAATCTGCACTATCTATCTTACTCCTGTCCCCAAACAGCTTCCTAAAATATTTTGTCAAACACAGCTACGTCTGGGTCGCTCTCAGCTCAACTACAAGCTACACAAAACAAATGCTGTTCCTTCACCCGACTGTATATGATGATTCTTTATTTGCTGCACCTCAACTTACAGATGGAGGCATTTTGCCAAATACAAAACACAACAACAAAATATGTAAAAGAAACAGAAAAAAGAAAGAGGAAAAGTTAGGAAAACTAACTCTTGTCCATCGTAAACAACCTTGCTTCGTATACAGATTGGAGAAAAAACTATAGATCACCCCTTATTTTAGTGGTTTTGGTTAAATATTGAGCCAGAAGAGTTATTATTTCATTATCGTCACATTTCATAATAAAAATAAATTTTTCTTCTAAGTCCAATTCTCCAAATGTAACAAATATCTCTGACAATTTGTCTAAAAATCGTTTCCGGGGCTCATCAAATTTTTCACATACTAGAAAATAATGTATTTCATCCTCTTCTAGGTTACAATAGTTACATAGTCTTTCATGCACAGGTACTTTCATAGGTCTTCTGTGTCGACCTGTTTCAATATATAAATTGTGTGAACTAGTTCTGAGTCGTACAAAATTTTTACGGATATTAAAATCCTTTATCATAGTTAGGTAAGGCTCTATTTCCAACTTATTTTTAAATTTTACATAGGTTCGTAATTTTTTATCTGATAACGACTGCATTTCCATTGTTTTTTCCCACTGTATAACAAATTTTTCTTGCAATAAATTTTGTATTACGCCGGCAGAAAAATCAAAAGTTTCGTAAATAGTTCTGTTCCAAGAATCTTCACAACTTACAATGATTAGTGTATTTTTAACTGACGCTAACCATTGGGATTTATCGGTCGTCAAGTCATAGTTACATTGAAATGTGTCGCCCAACAAACTTTCTGGATCAATATATCTCATTCTGTACCGATTTTTACACACGCGTGTTAATATTTTCAAAGAATATGGGTATTGTCCTAAATCACCTATTACAGTATATGTAGTAACCTCCGTGAAGACAACCGACAATACTTCCTATCTAGTCCCCAACACGCTCCCAGGGAAAATCGTCTCCGTACTGTGGTTTATAGCACTGGGTGTTAACCCCTCACTTCTCAAATACTTGGCTAATGATTTTTGATTAGGTTCTTTACAAAAGGAACCCCGGATTTGGCTGACAATAAAAACATGATAATGTTTGATGCTGTGCAACTTTTCATGAAGGAATCCAGATGCTTTGTTTCCTAAATCATTTAGTGTTACTTCCGGTGCTGGAGATACATGGTTTGCATTTGCAGCTAAGCTTCTTCACTGAAAATCCTGCCCAATGCCTTCTCCTGTACTGTCCAGTGTTCTGTGTACATAATTCGTGTGTCTCCTTATGTACCGGCGAACCTCCAGATCACTACTCTTAGCACTTCTATGTACTGTTGGGCAATCCAGTAAAAATAAATACGTTAACAAATAAAGATATGAAGCATTTCACAAAGAGTTGATCGGTATCGCCATCACAACTCCAGCATGACAATTTACCATTGATTTACAGAAGCATAATAGCAAACCTGAAATCTTGATTGTTAGAATGCCTTAGGAATCTTTTGGATACATTTCACTTCTTCCAAGGGAGAAAGTTGGCGAAAGTGGATTATTTTGGGGTTATTCCTGGTAGCGTGCAAGGATTGTTGAGGCAGTGATTCTGTGAGAAGTTGCAGTCAAGGACGAATGCTTGTATTGCATGACTACCCAGCTTCCCCCACGTACGTAATTCAATACGATACTATCTAAACCACCTTTAACATCTATATACTAACATTTATATTAGCAAGACATTCAATTGTGAGATCTCAAAGCACATGACAGAGTATTCCTAAACAGCTAGACTGGTTTGCTGAATGGGCAATTTGCACAGACGGAAACTGCTAAACACGCAAATGGAGGACTGACCATTGAGAACTACACGCTGCTTTCGATCATAAAGATATTTTTCAAACCATATCAAAAAAGTTATCAACTTTGACAAAGGCCTTGCTTATAGTAAGAAAAATGATTCTAACTTCTTTTTGTTGGTCATCAGTTTAGCACATTTCATGATAAAGAGAAAGTAGCTGGTTGACTATAGAGTCGCCAGGTATAAATCCCAACTGGTTTTCAGAGATGACTCGGAAAAGTTATAAATAAAATATTACTTTTCCAATACTTTCCTTGTGCAACTTAAAAAGAAATATAGGGCGATAGTTGTTATACAAGTCCTCTTTGCACTCTTTATGGAGATGTGTAATATGAGCCTCCTTCCAAGTGGTGGGAGATTGTGTCTGATTTAGAGACATATTAGATAATTTAGTTAGATATTTGTAGATACCTGCAGCGGCTTCTTCCAAGAGTCTGGTACTGACACCGCAAAGACCAGTTGGTTTGGATGTGTCGAAGCATTTGAGAATGTCCAAAACTTCATCTTCACATATGTTCAGATTTCTTATTGTATTTATCGGGTGGTCAGGTCGTGTAGGGTTTAGGACCGAAGATGTATTAAGGTTGCTTTCGCTTAAGAAAAAAAGAATTAAAGATTTGCGCATTAGATGCATTATATGTTACATGTTTGCTGTCACTCAATAAAGAAGGTACTGTCTGAATGTGATTTCGGTTCAGAGAGTATTTCAGTTTTCCACCATGATTAGTTTTTTTTTTCTCTTGAAACTTTTAAGGGAACCACTTAATTTATTATCATGTTATTTTTCAGCTTGGTGAAGATGCTCTTGATAAAGGTTGCATGGCGGGTTGTAAGTAGTCCATAATTCGTGGCTATGAAGGCCATTTTCCGTCCTTTGCACTGGGGGAGGCACGCATGAGTTTATGCTTTTTCACAGCGCAAAGATGACGTCTACCATGGTAAGTCGTCTGGACGGATGGTTTCTTCCTAATTGGAAATACATTCCTTACCAGCCTGCAGGAAGCCTTTAGTCCACAAACGACAACAATCGTTCACATCATTAGAAAAAAAAAGAAACTGTCCAAATGAATTAGGCTAAGATAGAGACGAAAATGACTAAAATTTGCCTTATCATATTCCTATTTCTATCTTTTACAGGCGAGTTCAGTTTTCCGCCGAAACCAAATGTTAGAACACACCACACAATGAATGATCACAATTGGCAATCGGTGAAAGAACACGTGGTTCGAGAATATATTTCGGAAAATTGGAAATTATTTGATCTAAGCGGCGTGAAGTATTGTTAGTTAGTGTGGGTTCTTTGATATCGGGGTAATGCCTATGTCCCACTGGCGAAATTGGCCCACTACAAGGGGCGAATCAGAAATCCGCGATAAAGCCTCGACAAGCCGCGGTATTTTAGGATTCGGTTATTCTCCCACGAACAAGACATACGATCCTGTAAAAATTGGACGACCATGTACGACATGGGTGTGACTATACACGATATAACCTCGATTAACTTCGCCTAAAATTTTGTCGTTGGCAAATTTTAAACATTTTGATTTTTTTTGCGGGGCAGAGAAAAAACTGCGAACAAAGACGATAGTCTGTCAACTGTTACGAGGAGCTACGTTTGCTTACGGTATTTTCATTTGGCCCTGTCGTAGACCACAATTCGGCAGTTCGACACTGGTATAAGAGAGTTGGTAGTACAAAAATATTTGAGTGTTTTTGTACGGAACTGTTGAAAAATCGGCATTAAGATCCCCGGTAATAATAATATTATGAATACCGGCAGCTTTAGCCAGGTCTAGACTAGATTGCAGCTTGTCCCAGAATGATACCAGCAAGTCCGGTGGCTTGTAAATAACTCCTAATAAAAACGTGTTACTATGTAAGTTATTGTCCGCCCATGATAATTCAAGATCAGGGCTCTCCGGGTCGTGATGCCTGGTGGCCAGTTCCTGTTGAGATGCATAGAGAGCAACGCCGCCTCTTGTTCCACTAAGACGACTTTACGCAATATTTCATGGAAACCACATAATAAATGATCGTCATACGGTGAATTTTGCGATGAAAACGTTCCAGGGAGAGCAACAAGGCCATAATGCATGGCAATGTCAGTGCGAATACTCCTCATTTTATCCTGGGACAAACTGCAGACATTAATATGGCAAAGAGTTATGTCACAGAAACTGTCTGTTGGTTCTGGGTTAAGGTGTATATTCCCAGCTACTAGGACCAGAAGAAGAGATAATAAGTACATAAACATCAACATTTGAACATTGTGAATGAATAATACTAGAAAAGAACATTTGACTCAAAGCAAAAATGTCTGTGTGCCTTCACAAGTAGTAAATATTAAATGCTACAACTTTTGTCCTTTAGTACTGCACATCCTATGAAGCTTATGTTTGGATGAAAATCTCAAAGTCAAACTGACCTTGACCCTTGTCCTTTACAGGTCACATGTAAACTGCAAAAATGTACAATGTTACAGTACCCACAATATAAGCCCAACATGAACCAAATCAGATGAAAATTGACCAAGTTATGACAATATGAAACTTTCAAAGGGCCAAATGACCTTGACCTTTTCCCTTTAGAGGTTACACGTTCTTCCAAAAATGTGCAGTGTTGCAATACCTACAATTTGAGACCAACATGATTAGAATTGAATAGAACTTAGCCGAGTTATGGCTGGGTGAAACTTTCAAAGGTCCAAATGACGTTGACCATTGACCCTTAGAGGTCACATGTAAGTCTCAAAAATGTGCACTGTTACAACAGCTGCAATTTGAGCTCAATATGATCAACATTGTATAAATATTGAGCAAGTTATGGCCAGAAGAAAGCCACCATCGAAAGTGGCCTTTGAACTTGACATGACCTTTGATCTTGAGATGACCTCTACTTGAAGTGACCCTTGACCTTTCAAATGACATTTTGATCTAAAATTGACCATTAATCTTGACATGACCTTTGACCTTGACATGACCTTGACATTTGAGATGACCTATGCCTTGCAATGATCGAACTCCTATACACTCGGAACCACAACTCCTATAGTATATAAGATATTGAAGATTTAAAACTTTAATTAGCTCTCATTTGCATAATTTTGAAAAGCATGTCCTCTCATTATAAAAAGGCGAGACTTCATCTATGGAAATCTTATTGTTTCAAATTTCAAGTTTCTACATATAATCCTTTTCAAATGAAATGTCGGACAAATTTGCCTGTTTAGAGAGATAGAGAGAGAGAGAGAGAGAGAGAGAGAGAGAGAGAGAGAGAGAGAGAGAGAGAGAGAGAGAGAGAGAGAGAGAGAGAGAGAGAGAGAGAGAGAGAGAGAGAGAGAGAGAGAGAGAGAGAGAGAGAGAGAGAGAGAGAGAGAATACGTCTGTGTTGGCACACAGACATAATAAAGAATTTATAGAAAAACAATATGTCTATGTTGGCGCACGGACATATTAAGCAGATGTTTGCGAAGACGTGATTGAAAACAGATATATAATATGAGAAGAACTCGTATGGTCTGGGACAGCTATGCACATGTGAAACAAAAATACATTCAAGGAACAACTATGTACTTGCAAAGCTATGAATCTTGCTGTGCTAGCAAAGGGACCAATTGACGTATACTGTATGATAAAAATATATTTCAGCCACATTGGGTTGAAGCAAAATGATAAATTATTACGAAGTATAAATAAGTTGTCAGTTTGTTGAAGAGAACTCCATATAGAACAAATGAACCTGCAGTCAACGGAGCATACTACACAGTAGCGTGGTGAAAATAAAAAGTTGTCTAGTTACATGTTCCTGTGGAGACATAAGCAATCCAACCACCTAAACAAAATATTATAAAGTACACATAACATCGTGGGATCAGATAACCACATGCGATTGAATAAACTGTCGATTGGAAAAATTGCATGACGGTGATTAACAGAGATATAGCTGTATATGAACATTTAAGCCATAGATACAAGCTAACACGAAATATTCCACTAGGGAAATCAATAACGTCACTTTCAATTGAGTTGTGCGTCATATGTAAAACTGGTGTTGCATATGGTACTGTTTTTAAAATAGAGAATAAGGAAATACTTGAGGGAGCCTGAAACAGAAGTAGGTATTAACATTCGAATTTGTGTTGTACTTCTGAGTCACTAACACAATATTGAGAGAATCTGGCCACAACTAATGTGGCATAGAAATGGAACGTTAAGTAGACAGGAGCTTTATGGGAAAATTTTACCATATGGTAGTACATGCAGAATAGCGGAAAACACTGCATTAATATTAATGAAATACGTACTAACGTAAGTGATAAGATCAGAGATGGCAGTATAATGACATATTTGCATTGGGCAACGGTAACATTGAAGAACCTGGTTTTCGGAATATACATAGCGATACGCCTGACTAGAATATATATGCACTAAAGAGCCCCAACAAAGAAAGATGCATGTCGTGTTCGCAACGTACTCATACATACATTGAAAAATAGAAAACACAAAACACAAAGAAAGCAGCAAAAAATGAAAAAACATGGTTACAACAGTCTGACATGGTCGACACCAAGGTTTGGATAACAAAGGATATAGAAACATGGTTAAGAAAGATTACACAACTGTGAAAACAATCGTCCACTGACAATAATTTGAAAATATGTATGAAACGCACATAGAGAAATCTGCATTCAACTCTAAGGTTGAAGGTTGTACTCTTTGCGTTATCTTAAACATATAAGATGCACAAGTTTAAATATGGCATAAGAATTAAACAATACAATGTTAGGCTGAGTCTTGAGTAGGAGTAAACGACTTTGGACCACCAAATTGCGATTAGAAGTGGACACTGATTAGAAGCATCAAATAACATGTAACAATTTTTTCAGTAATATTAGACGTTGTACTAGTCTTTGCCCGCCATAATACAATGCATTGTTTTCAAGGGAGTTTTGCACGATGCGTGCACTTGAATTTATTGATATTTAGTTATGAATGTTTCATTTAGAAGTCATCGATAATCAAAGTGAATACTACCGAATGTACAGCAGGATCAAACAGAAAACGAAGAAAGCATCATCTATGGGCAGCATAGGTAAACACAAAAAATGATGAACATGTACATTATGGAGCGATATATAGCATCAAGTCAGGTGTAGGTGTGGGCTTTATGTTCCAAAATTAATGAAAGTACTGTGTTCATCTATCTTAAAACTGAATTGAACTTTTCATCTCTGTTTTTATCTCCCCGCCACTAGGTGACCATGGGGACATATTGAAATCCCAGGAGTGTTTACTTTGTCATCCTGAGATCTCAAATTTGGGATTCATCTAACTTTATGTGTGCAGTATGTGGGATAAAGTGAGTAATAAAGGTGTGCAAGTTCTGCCATAAAGAGCTTTTAAGGAACAAAAACGAATGAAACACTGAGAGGGTGCGATGAGATGGAGCGTGATTGAATTTATTTTTGAAACTTGGTATTAGCCTTTTAAGTTTTACATGAGAGGTCTGAATCAAATAATAAATCAAAATTGACAATGACAAATTTACGTTTTAAATTTAAAGAAACATTAGCCATCAGTATATGCTTTTGTCTTGCAAACCGTATTGTCGATGCCGATGCTTTGCCCATGGTACTCCTTGACGGCCCTACGGTGAAGGCTTCACAGCAACTTGTAGTGATGTACCGGTAGGTGGGTTACTAGTCGTTGGGTTCTTCACAAAATCCTGTCTCCCTGTCATTATGAATTGAGTAGTACACAGGAACGTTGGCGATATGGACAATAGTACTTCCATATGCATGTAGGTAAGACAGTGACAAATAAGCTTATGGAGAGTAAAGAGTTCGCACTGCGGAATAGGGTAATGACTACTAGGAAATGGTTTTGGAAAAAAGCCAAAAATACAATTAATTCAAGAGAAAAATTGCCTCTGGTGACCTTCAAATTAGGTCAAGGTCACTGTCCTTTAAACTTGACGGAGACCCTTACAATATTACTACCTGAAATACATCTGGCCCTTAACCCCACCACCATCCATTTTAATGTTCTTTTTGCACAATGGCCAAGGTTGAAGCACAGAATGGAGCGCAAATATTTGTGCCTTTTTGAGGTTAAGCGTTGCAGTCAATCAATTTCGAGATGACAGCTCTGTCTGCAGTGGCGATATGTTGTGTTGAAGATAACACCAAGGCAAGTAGGAAAAGTGGGCCTCTTTTTGGATGGGCTTTGCGTGTGTGAGATCATCTTGTTGTGGTTACGTGATAATCAGACACGTTTCATATCCTTTTGTAGCGCAAACCTCAAGGCCACGTGTCATCGGCTAAACTGTCTCTAGTTTCGTGGGCTGATAACAGAGTCTGTCGACGTGCCTTCCCCAATGCAAGACTAATAGACTATTACCAGCGTGGACATCGAATGGCAATAAACTCTGGAGATTTTAACGTTAAAACATTAATTTAACTATTTAAAAAAAAAAGAAGCAAGAGCTCTCTGCAAAATCGTCTGACTCGCCGAAAATGGAAGCTCTGAATTTCAGAACTATGGTTCAGCTTGTTGTAGACAGAGAGAGGAGTGCAGAGACCAGCAGACGACCACAAGGCGGGTATGGCTCTGTCTGTATAGCCTGCTTGATAATACTTGATATGTGTTGTCGTAACCTTGATACAGGCTACCGATAGAATACTATTTTGAAGTATCATGATAAATTAAACCTGAACCGAAGTGACGATTAATTGCAACGACCTTCTTAAGTTTAATTATCACATGATAAACTTGTCATCGTCTCTTTATATAAAAAAGCAATTCGAAAGCGTCAATACTTGCAAAACATGTAGGTCCTACTTGCGTTTGCGTTTGGGGAGGGGTGGGGCACAAATATTGACGTCTGTTAGGAGGATAAAGCATATATTATTTAATTGCCGATTTTGACAAAGCTAAGGAAGCGCCATTTCATCAAAGAGGCAGACTGAATAACAAAAACATTGGGAAGTTGAAGATTGTGCCAAATAAGGCTGGAATACACTGCGATAGGATGCACAATGTCTCAGTGGTACTTGTGTTTTTGTTCTCGTCAGGTATGAACGACTGAATATAGTTGCAGATATTTGTGCTGTGGTCACCATACTTGCAGGTATAGCTATATACATATGTAATACCGGCACCAAATTCAGCAGTTATATCACTGCGGTAAGTTTATTCTCTCGTGGCATTATTGAATGAAATTGAATGTACCGGTATCTTTATTCATCATTTACATCCTTTTGCCCAAGTCCTCTTTCTTGGTGAGCGCACCTGTAGGCCTATACACCTGTAGGCCTATACACCTTTCAATACCGGGGAGCATTGGTAAGAAAAGGCGAGGGGTTCTTTTACTAGGCAAATGTTCATTCACTCCTCGCTCAAAATGTTTGAAATGCATTGTTCCAATAACTACAATGGAGCATAATGCTATAATTTTGTGCATCTAGCCCTGATCAAAAGAAGAATGAAGTCATCATGTTGAAGTTTTTCATACAATTTTGTAAGAGAGCCCCGCCGATATTTCGAACTCGATTGACGTTTATTTTTTTTCGGTCAGTCTTTACAAGCCTTTGCTACTGCGAGTGCAATGTATAATACATTATGCCTGGTTTGAGGTCATGTTTTTGTATAGGTTAATAAAATGACGGAGAAGTTTCTGATTGAAATATGTCAATAATGCTTGACCAGACAGGTATATCTCACATTGCCCTGCCATATGATAAACGTTATTGACCTCTTCAAAAGCAAACATTGCAGGGATCATCATATTTGCGACAAAGTACAAACAAGTGCAAAATGACACATGGGAAGGACATTTACAAAAACGAACAGCACACAGCAACAAGAGGTCAAGATACAGGTCATGTGTTGACCTCACGTGACCCGACCCATTGCCGTTTATCCCAGGACCGTATCAACAAGTCCAATCACTGCGCTTGAAGCCGCAAACCCCAGGAATTTATTGAGTGTTTAAAAAAAAAACTGTGATGTATGTAACTTGTTTAATTGCACTTTCTGTCAGTACACAAAAAATGTCTTTATTGCTGTTCTTTATCTTCCTGTTACTTGTCTCTTCATAGTATTTGTACTGCAGCTTGTGATCAGTGCCAACTCAAAATTACACAATACACAAATAGTCTTCCGTGGGATTTGTGCACCTTTTCAAAATGCACATGAATGAACAGTGACAATATGATGTTCCGCCATTTTTACCTTAAGCCACACTTAAAGTGATTCTAATGAGACAAAAAATAAACCCTACGATAAGACTTTTGACACTGGCCTTTCAAATATACTAAATTGCACCCCACCCCCTCCATATCAAGTAAAAATTACAGTCCTCTCTTGACGTTCAAGTGCTCCAGGTACTTTTTCTCAACCCAAGATACGGTCAGATTCCCATGTTATTTGCTTGTATGTTTTTGTTTTGTTTTTTGTTTTTGTTTTTTGTTTTTGTTTGTTTTTTTTGTTTTTGTTTTTGTTTTTTTCAGCGAGTCTAGTTTCTGTAAAAAAAAGCATCTGTGTAGACACACTGTATTGAATGATTGACTCCACTGTAATAGAAACACAACTATCTGTCAGGAAACAAAAAAAAAACAAACAAACAAACAAAAAAAAAAAACAAAACAAAACAAAAAAAAATGTATAGGTCTCACTCAAACAAAAAGACTCGGACACACAATCAAAACTATTCACAGAACATTGTGAGTAGAAAAATAACACACACACACACACACACACACACACACACACATATATATATATACCTGCAGCATAATACAAAAATAAAAATAAAAAATACTGTTAAAAACTGGTTCAGAATTATTAACCTGGATCTTTTTTCCTTAGTAAAGCATACAAGTGTAACCTGACCTATCTCAAACAAAGTAATCAGCCTGGCTAAATTATACAAGACATACCTTAAATCTTGTTGGACTGCAAGAAACTAGCGACAATTACCATTTTTGCATGAATTCCTGTGTCTTGTCTCTTTTTTTTTTTTTTTTTTTTTTTTTTGGGTGACACAGATACTTTTCCGGTTACGTTGGCCCAAAACGGCGATTTGAAATGAGTAACCTAATGCAATACTTAAGTCAAGTGACGTCTATCCGTTTTTATCTACTCGACGCATATCCTTATTAGATCATTATGTGATTTGCGAGCCAACGCACATTACAATACTTCAAAAAGCAAAGACAGCTTGGTACCAGGTTGTTTGGCGGGTCAAATTTTCGGCAATTTGAGTTTAGTTGAAGGGGAACAGGCATTGCCATTTTGTCATATTTGAAGCATTGTGTTTGGCGAAACAGGAAGTATTGGCACACCTTGAAGGAACATTTAGGTACTTCCGCCAGACAACTGAAAAAAAGGACTCGTGCTGCACAAAGCCTACTCTGAAGACCTTTTTTCCTTATTTTTCAGAGTTATCAGACAATTTTGTTTGTTACATCAACAATATTTCTAGTATACCTTGAAGTATTCCATCTTCATGAAAAATTCAGGCGTCCACAACAACTCCCCAGGCGCCGCTCTCGAACTTATACAGGAGATATCATCTTGCATGAGAGACAGATGATCACCACTCCCGCACCATCAGTCCCGCAGACAGCCGCTTCTTCTGTGCGCTTACCGCATTGCCATTTGGATGTTGACAATGATTTGCCTAGCACTTCATCACAAAGGCTTACAAGTTCTGAGTCAAAGACAAATCACGACGCTGTAGCAAAACATGACCCTGTCAGTTTTAATAAGGCTAAGTATGACAACGTCGCTGTATTCAGAAAGAGGGGCTCGTTTTCGACTCAGAGTGATGATGCAATAGACTATGAGGAGAGGATTCAAAAGTTCTTAATCACAAACTCTGAGACTGCAACACTTGCTGACGATGGTAGTAGCTTCTTCTTACGATGTGGTGCAGTTTGTGAGTATCGTTTGTCTTCCTCTTCCCGTGCGGGCTTTCATTTCTTTCTTTCTTTCTTTCTTTCTTTCTTTCTTTCTTTCTTTCTTTCTTTCTTTCTTTCTTTTCTTCCTGTCGTGCTCATTTCCTCCTTTCCTTCATTCTCTGACTTTTTTTGATATTTCATCCCTTCTATTTTATTTCGTTTCTTACTCGTCACAACTTCTATCTTTTTGTCTTTTCATTCTTTCATTTACCTTGATATGTTTTTCTTGTTTTCGGATATTTTCTCGCCCTCCCGTTCTATATCTATATGGTCTCACATATATCATATGTGTTTTACTGTAAGTCACAAACTACATCATAACTTCATCAAATAATTGATGTACAATGGAAGGCCTACATCAAAGGCAGGGTTTTAGAGTACCTTGGCAAATGACATACCGCTTTCAGAAATATATTGTAGGCTTGCCTGACCTCATCCTACATTCCAATACCTTTGTGCCATTCTAATATACTTTTTTCCAGTGTAAAAATAATTTTGCTTACACGAAAGGAAATGAAAAGAATTCGAAGGAATAGTAGACTTTATGGCGACAAAGCACAGAAGCGTGCCCATAATTAACATAATTCATCAAGTACCAGTTAGAACACACGTTGTCCTTTCAACTGCTCCGAGAACTCCGGATTCCTATTTATGTGCGCAGACCTTTCCTTTTAGTGCCAGTATGACCTATTTACTGGGTAGACCAGTTTAGGTCAATAGCTTTCCACAGAACGACAGAAGCACGCCGTGGAATGCTTTGAACTTAGTATCCAATTGAGCACAAAACATTTTCATTGTGTTTAGGACCAATAAACAATTCCAGTCACTCTTACCTGCACCAAGGCTGACTGAACCTTTTTAATGTCAAGTCTTGAATTAGTCAACAGCTTTCATCGAGGAAGTTTAGGTGGAGCTTGCTGAGGAAAGCTGTTTCCTTGGACTATTGCTATGTTCTGTGCAACAGTAGGCATGCTAATACTTGAACAGAAATTTGGTTTGCAGAGAATGCAAATCTTTTAATGTTATGTCAATCCAGAAGATGTAGATTTTGATTACAAAAAGGCAATGACATGGTTTAAATCAATGTACTGGCACAAACATTTTCTTCAATGCGCATGAGGTTTTCTTGTTGATAGGGTAGCACCAATGTCCTTATTATTATTTTCCTGTTCATTTCAGTACTTGGAGCCTGTAATATGGTTTATGTTATGTTGCACCTGGAAGACCTGATGGGCGGACATATCCCTGATCACTGCAAACAAGATATGCCTCCAGTCTGGCCTCACTTCTTCCATCTTGTTTTCTTGCTTGTTCAGTCTTATTTCATATTCAAGCACTCTCAGGTACTATAAATGTTGGACTTTGTTTTTCAAAAAAGGACAATTCGATTTGTGGACAGAAAAATATGAAGTTCTATTGCTTATCAAAAACACCAATATACTAAAAGTGCAGCCATTTAAGAAACGGGGTCTGTACACATTCTAGAATTGTTGCTTATGGAAAATAGTGTTTGATTTATTTATTTATTTATTTATTTATTTATTTATATTTATTTATTTATTTATTTATTTATTCATTTATTTATTTATTTATATCTTCTTTTATTTTATATACTTTGCTTTTGACATACTTAGATTTGCTTGCACCCTTTTCATGATGTACTTTATATAAACTAATCCACGGTGTCATTAAAATTGAAATATAAAATTTATTATTACTACATAATGGCCTGTTTGGTCATTAGGCCTATGTAGTATCAGTTTCATTTTAGTTGTGTTTGAAACAATCTGATTTAGTTTTAGACCTATTCAAGACATCAATATCTCGATATATGCAAAACGTCTGTATAGTTTTGTTTAACAGTCAATCTTGACGAACGGAATATGTTGATTTTACATGAAGGCCAATTGTGTTGTATGGATTGTTATATATCCCTTTTTGCAGCACATGAATTTTAAACTCCCAGGTATTTTTTTTTTCAAAAAATTGCATATGCATTGGAAGTTTATTAGTCACAACTTCTTTCCTCCAGGCCACTTAAGTTTTTATGTATGTTTATGGCAATCTCGCTTCTAGCAAAAATGCATTTTGTTTGCATATTGTACAATAGTCACATACTGTATGTTGCGCAATGTTAGGTCAGATTAAAAAAATGCCGAAATTGTAAATGAAAAAATTTTGTTTAAGATATTCGTCAAAGTACACAAGCCATTCGTTCGCTGGGGATGTCTACACGTCATGTCCTGCAATATATGTACATGGTTAGAAACCCTGATAGTTCAAGTGGCCATCGTTGCAAAAACAGGTTGGTTATTTAACTGTTAAACACATTTTCCGGGCACAATGACACCTTCCACTTTTTAAATGTTGTGTTCTGCAACCTGTTTAGCTCACTTCAGGTGTCATTTAGTTTTGAGTTACCGGTACCGATTTGATTAGGGCGTAATAATAAAAAACGGTGGTGCACAATTCATAGTTTTAAAGGCGTAAAAACCCTTGCTCTCATCCACCTTAAAATTGTCGTAGATGTTTCGTTGGTTGGCGGTCTTCGAAGTTGGATACATTTTGGGGGAAACTCTTGAAAGTTATTTTCCATAACCTTTTGACCGATTGTTTAATTGTCGTACAAGGACCCACACGATTGCATATGCACCAGATAATTCTGTAAGATTCTTTATTGATGTATTCTATGTCGATATATTCAAATTGAAACTGTCTCCCGAGAACATTTGATTAAATTCTCTTTAAAGCGGTAGGAATGTATATATGGAACTACATTCTCTAGATGCTACCAATATTCTTACAGTTTTTATAAGGAATTGAGAATCATCGTGCTATAAATAACAGGAAAGTTTTTATAACTAATATACGAATATTGCTGCGGAAAATATGTATGTATGTATGTAGGTAGGTAGGTAGGTAGGTAAGCATGTAAGTCTAATTGAACCTTAGGGGACGCGAGCCCTTACAGGACTAATAATGTTGCAATATTCAATAAAGTTCAGGATGTGTTTTAAATAATCATGAGTAATACAAATCAATTGTCTGAGATGGATTCTGACTGCTCGTAACATGTAAATTAGCATCGGCGTTTCTGCCGATGATCCAAGATGGCTACCACAAGTGCTTTTGGGGACCGTATCATATAATTGTAAATCTGATCAAGAATAAAAAAAATATTGCTTAACTATTTTGAAGAAAGAATTTACAGAACGAATGAACGCTGAGACCCTCCATAGGAATATCCCAGGGCATCACGTGAACCTGGCTCGTGAAGGTAAACAGGCACATATGGCTAATCTAGTAGCCGTACCGCGATTGGTTAAAATCGAGTTGCAGTGTTGCATTGTGAGTAATATGGGCATCTAAAGTCTGTCGGTGCATATGTACATGGCAGACGTGTTAATCGATTCCGTCCATGCTTTCACGGAATAACTTGGAGTTTCTTTTATATTTTAATGACACAGTGCCTGTGGCGTAAACATCTATTCTACTAGAAAAACATATGGACATGTTACCATACGACATGCGGCGCAATAATCTTCACTTTCGGTAGGAATATAGACATGGTCCTTGGATTTCACCTATAGGGGCTCGGGTCCCCTGAAGTTCAATAAGGCCTCTATGTATGTATGTATGTATGTATGTATGTATGTATGTATGTATGTATGTATGTAATTTTATCAAAACTGTTTTGTGGCATTCTTTTCAAGCTTAGAGGAAATATAACCAACGCCAGTCTCTGCTAAATTTGTTCTCTACCAGGCGTCACAATAAATATATATTTTTTATGTTCGGAACGAGCGGGACACCGAACCTGCAACCTTTGGCACCAGTCGCCTAGCTGAAATGGGAAACACACATATCCACTCGACCAAATCCCCATTCTTCAAAAAAGAATGATTCAATGGAGGTAGTTATGCGCGAGTGCCATATCGACACGGTTATGCAGTAAAAGTACTGAGTTGGCATTTTTTTTCCGGAATCGGGGACTTTCATCCAGCAGCATTAAGGAAATGCCGAAAATATATATTTTATGTTCGGAACGAGCAGGACTCGAACCTACAACCTTTGGCACCAGTCGCCTAGCTGATATATATGTTAGGTTAATCGACAGATATCCGTCTTCATCTTTCGTCCATCCATGTTTTAGATTTTCTGGTCCATACAAATTTTAAGGCCGGGCCCTGTTTAAACACAGTATGGATATACCATGTTGGGTCCTTTCGAGGTGCGTGTAGAGACACACATCCACTCTTGTGTGAACTATTGCTAGTGAACTGTGTAACATCAGCAAGGCACAGGACTCACAATTCTCGTATTCGGAATAATTATTGTCAATTTTCTGAGGAAAATCTTCAAAAAATTGCTCCGAAATCACAAAGAGCAACAAACGGGAACTGTAAAATCAATTTCTTCTGATAGCTTACCTTTGTGGATATCATAAGCTCAGATAATGGCTTTATCCTGACATCTAAAATGGTCAGGAGTGATCCGGCTATTTCCTTCAAATGGCTTAGCCCAGGTTGTCAGTAAAATTTCAGTGTAAGAGAGAATTGCATGTCGGGTGATATATGTCAATATGACAGGCAATCACAAATTCAGTGATATATGTCAGTACATTTCAATGACAAAGATTTTCACAATGTAGAAGGGAATTTCTCATTTATGCCTGGCAACGTATGAGACTGAAACGTAGTCCGAACTTACCTTGGTCTTATGACCTGCTCACGTATTTGTAAATGAGACAGTAATATCTACCCCACCCCACCCCCCCACCCCAAAAAAAACAAAACAAAACAAAACAAAAACACGTTCCACTCCCAGCGCCGAACATTCTTGTTGGCCGGTAGTCCAAAATATTATTGCCCAAAATTTGCGTACGTAGGTATTGAATGTAAATGCAATGAAACTTCATTAAAACGATACTAAAAAGACGGATATAGTCAACTAACGATACAAATCCCGAGACCCTTCAAGTCAGATTCTTTTTTGATAAGTTTTGCAGGGAAAAAATGTTGTCGTCATAATGAAGTATCACTGAACTGACATTGATGTTATTGTATCAGTGTACTGACATTGATGTCATTGTATCAGTGTACTGACATTGATGTCATTGTATCAGTGTACTGACATTGATGTTATTGTATCAGTGTACTGACATTGATGTCATTGTATCAGTGTACTGACATTGATGTCATTGTATCAGTGTACTGACATTGATGTCATTGTATCAGTGTACTGACATTGATGTCATTGTATCAGTGTACTGACATTGATGTCATTGTATCAGTGTATTGACATTGATCTCATAGCATTACTGTACTGACATTGATGTCATTGCATCAGTGTATTGACATTGATGTCACTGTATCACTGTACTGACATTGATGTCACTACACCCTGTCCTTCTAGGTGGTACCACTATACCAGAGGAAGACACCCATACTTATGGGATGCCAAGTGTAACATCAGTTTTGTGGTTATTTTAATCCATTTCGTCCACTGAATTGTTAAGCATATCAATTCTGTCCATAGAATCAAAAAGAAATCAATTAAGTTTATCAATTACGTGCACAAAAGCGAGTAAAGTTACCAATTTTGTCCTGAAAATCGTTTAAGCCTACCGAAACACCCTGTAAGTCTGCTGATTTAGTCCACGAAAGTGCAAAATGCTTAGGATTCTGTAGAAAAGCCGTATCGATTCTGTCAACAAAATTGTCAATCAGGTTTTTTCACAGAATTGAGCAAGTTTTCACGAAATTGTACGCTTTAAACGATTCTGTGGACGAAATTGAATAAGAAAATCACGAAATCCAATCAGTTTCACACAATTTATTAAAGCCTGTTGTTTCATTTCTGTGCGCATAGTTTTGAATTTCGTCCACAAAATGGTGAAAGGTTTTCACTCTTGTGTGCAAGTTTGTTATTTCGTCCACGAAATCGAGAAACCTTTCAATTTTGTCGAAATTATTCTCACGAAATTCAAATCATCTTATCAATTTTGTCGACTGAAACGGTATTCAGTTCACAAAGTCCTATATCATTTATCCATTTTCGTGCACCAAATTGGAAGGAATGACATTGTGTGCACAGAATCGCAAATGAAATTACGCAATCGTATAAAGCCATAGAATCGTTTTCGTGGTCAAATAAGTCATGTGCCACCGTATTAACGGTAGGCCTACGTACTAAAACGCGGACGCGGAGCCCATATGCTGAAATGCGAACCCCGAACCGTATAGTTGGCATTGCACTATATTCTTTGAAGTATAATTCATAAACCAGCAAAATTCCAGGTCTTAAATATGCTTATTTATAAAGAAATTTGAAGTTCCGCAAATTCTAGCTTGTTCCTGTAGTCTGGTATCACGCTCACCATTGACCTCAGTGACCCGAGACTCAAGGTTAGTGACTGTACAGGCCACTGCAGCCCACCTACCATCGTGGAACAGCCGATGGCGGCTAAGTCGTCAACGTGAGTTTATTTGACTGTCAGTTTCTTTTCTAAGTTTAGGTCTAGCATACCGTGAGGTAGGCCTAAATTATGACACTTTCAAAATTTGCTGGAAAGCCGATTTCTACATTTGTTTGTTTGTTAATTTCTCCCATGTCTGCAAAGCATGCCTAGAGCTTTTCTACCTCCATGCCAGCGATATAAAATTAGGAATCAATAAAAGTCAAGAGGGTCACATAAGGTAAGTTTCTCCCAAGAGTTCTACGACTATAGGAATGTGTCGATTTAGCTCAGACCGGTGAACCGAGGGCCTGCACTGAATTTCCGTCATTTCTCGGTCTTGTGCTTTCTCGCCAAAACACAAAAAGCTTTTTCTTTCTTTCTTTCTTTCTTTCTTTCTTTCTTTCTTTCTTTCTTTCTTTCTTTCTCTTTCTTTCTTTCTTTCTTTCTTTCTTTCTTTCTTTCTCTCTCTCTCTTTCTCTCTCTCTCTCTCTCTCTCTCTCTCTCTCTCTCTCTCTCTCTCTCTCTCTCTCTCTCTCTCTCTCTCTCTCTCTCTCTCTTCAATAGATTAGTGGGCCTTCACTCTTTCAGGCGGATAATGAGGGATTGGTAATGAAAAGTACTGGGTGAATGAATGACCTTCATTGCAACTTCACCAATTCATACATTTCCATGGTATTTTGTTGAGGCGCCTAAGACAAAAACAGTACAAACACAGTCTACATCCTGAAGATCCCCCCATCAGCACACCTGTTGGGAGCATAAACAATACTGACGAACACATACAGATAAAGATGATAAGAATGGTTAAAAAAAGTACAAACATATGTGTACCAAGTTGAACCAAAAGAATAGGATAGCTTTCCATCACAAGTCTCATCTGATTTTTACAGTTTCTGCTATATATTTTCCCAATTTCCAAATTACTTCCACGCCATCACATCTCATTAACTTAAAAAATTTATCTTCCCGAGTTAAATATTCCAAATCATCTGGAAATTCTGACAAGTATCAATTTGTTGTTTCCTGTCTTCACAGAGCTTTTGACAAATTAAGATTTGATGAAATTCGTCTTCTAATTCAGAACAAGTCACGTATTCTGTCATCTACTGGCACTTCAACTGTCCTTTAGTGTCTCCCTTTCTCTATAGTTAAATTATGTGCACTGATTCTTAATCGGGTTAAGTTTCTTCTTTCATATATATTCTTCTACATCAGTAAGTAATTTTCCATTTGAAACTTTTTTTTATTCAAATTTGGAATATGCTCTTAATTTTTAATGTGGAAAAGATTGTCTTGAGATGTCAGTGTGCCATTGAATTAGAAATATCACCTGTAATAATTTTTGTACAATATTTGCCGAAAAATCTCAAAATTCATCGCCGCCATTGTTCCAAAAATCTTCGCAATCTGTGTTCTTCATAGTGTTTAGCCAGCTAGAGTTAGTCATTGACAGAATTTCGGAGTGACATTGATAGGCATCATACAACAATTTGTCACGGTTGGAGTTTTTTTTTTCTGTACAAGTTGTTAGATATAGTCTTCACTATTTTCAGAGAATATGGAAGAGCTCTCAAAACCAGAATATTGCATTCCTTCGAGTTCACTCCTAGAGTATTTTCAAAAAGCTTAAATAAAACTTTTCGAATTCAGCCTTGAAATAACCTGATATATTGTCTCGACCGATATAATTTATAGGAAATAGAAAATATGCACCCCATATGTCGCAACCATAAAGAAATATAGGGAAAACAGTTTATCAAATAAATTCAAATATAAACAAATGTCAATTTTTTCACCAGACAGGGCATTTTTAAGCGTCCGAGAGCCTTTTTCACATAAATGTATTATGGCTCCAGCAAAATTTCCAAGAAATGTCATTTGAATGCCGAGGTAGGTACATATATTAGTTATTTCTAGTTCCTCATAACCAACAAAGAAGCGCCTCCTATTTGTTTTACGAGACCTTTTAATTATAACTACTTTGGACTTCATTGATATTCAAATTCCAGTTTTTATGATATCCGTGCAATTAATCCAAACAACAATGTAAGCCATGTTCACTTTCCGATATTAGCATCAGGTATAATCCCCTGAGGTGTCTGCCTATGCGCGATTCTTGGCCATCATAAAATAAAAACATGAAAATGACATAACGCTGCCGACCCAAAAATATTGTTTCCATTTTACTCAGCCACTTTATAAATACAAAGTAAACTGCAGACAAGTTTTCACATTATAGAAAGCGTAGTACACGACGAGTAGACTTTACATTCATACTTTCACACAAAGTCATTTACCTTGCTATTATAGGCGTCAAGAATTATCATAATGACAATGACCATAATAGGATCGTATATATAGCGTTAGGCCTTTAGTGTTACAATTTACAGATTTTTCTTTTCAATGCAAAAAACGTCTTGTGTCGTATTTAAAAGTTCACAATTTTCCACAAGTTGAGTTAAACGCTATTTCTACAAACAAAATTTGCCCAGTCACATATTCTTTAGGCCTATGTGATTTTAACCCTATCCTTTACAGATTGATGTTTATCACAATGTCGGGAGGTCCCAGTACGTTGGTACGAAAAATAAAATGCCCCAGTACGCCAGCGAGAAAATAAAAACCTATACCCCTCCCCTCAAATTCAATCATAGAAAGACTCGGGGAGAAGCTAAAGAAAAAATAGAAAGGAAAGATATACACCCTTTTTTGGCTAAGACTAATATACATACATACATATATATATATATATATATATATATATATATATATATATATATATATATATATATATATATATAGGCAGGTGTATAGGCTACTTTAAACAACTTGAAGTGATCAATGTTGTAGTAAGCCTAGCATACAGGTGACAACCTATAAAGATCTACAAGTGGTAAGTTATTTCGGTCGTTTTCCCATTCAGAAACTTCCAATGGTACAAAACTGAAGTGAAGAATAAAAATACACACACGCAAGAGGCAGAGGTTTGAAAGCCAGGTGAACAATGTCGAAACATTAGTCCTGTAGCTCTCGGGGAAACAAAAAAAATGGACTGTTCAGCAAATTTAGAAACTGCTACAGTGTAGCTTATATTTGGAATAAAAACTGGTTTGATAGTGAAAGAAAACTCATGTTGATAGACTGAAGCATTTTCCCCGATGGCAAACGGGCCGCTGCCTGAGAGCACTGCAGGGATCAATGAATGCGAGTAAGTGCAATGGTGAGCGCAGGTAGGCCTAAATGTACACGTCACAGGACTCCACATCGGCCTATAGCCCACAGACACAAGCTACAATTTGCGGAACTTTAAATAACTGGATAGATAAGCATATTTAAAAGGCCCGAAATTTTGCTGCTTTATAAATTATACAGTTCAGGACGGTATGGAGGATATAGAAGGTCCGCATTTGGGGTAAGCGTCTCAGCATAGGCTCCGCGTTCCGCACACGCATCCGCGTCTGCATTTTAGTATGTACCGTCACGACAATTCAGCAAGCCGTGGATTGACCGTGCGACAGGAGACTGTCAACGTTACATTGCAGACTGGCCAATATTGAATGAAATGCTGAATGTCGTTTGACGAAATTGATAATATTACACCATTTTGTGCACAAAATTGATAAAATATTACAATTCCATGCTCAGAATTCCACAAGCTTGTTGGATTTTGTAAAATACTTTCAGTTTTGTGATTTTTTTCTTCCAGTTTCGTTCACAAAATCGTACCAGTACATTTAATTTCATTGTGGGACTTCGATTTTGTATTTGTGTCTTTTTGCCCAGAACATTAAGTACAATTAGGCAAGCATGCAACTATCGTCGGTCACTGCCTGCTACCGATAGCCCCCCCCCGCCCCCACGGGGGGGGGGGGGGAGCTGACAGAAAACATGCAAGCCTAAAATGTCTGAGAGTGAATATTAAAACAAAAAGATGCCAAAAATTAAAGTTAAGGAGCGAAACAGACAAGTCTAAAAACTGTAAATTATTGTAGCCAAACTTTTTAATAATCTTTGGATATTAACAGAAAAATTATAGGGCAAGTCAGAAAAAAATGAAAGTCATTTGCATTTAAGTCAAGAGAATGCAATGAAAATATAATATTTCTTAACCAGATATCAAGTACAATTAGGCAAGCTTGTACCTGTCGTGGGTAGCTGCTTGCTACCTATAGCCCCTGGGGGTTTGGCCTAACAGAATACAAGCTAGCCTAAAATGTCTGAGAGGTGAACATTAAAGAAGAATGATTCCAAAAGATGAAATTAAGTAGCAAAACAAGCAAGTCTAAAATCTTTAAAATTATTGAAGTCAAACTTTCTGACCACCTCGGAATTCTTACAGCAAAATTTGTAGAAATATTTGATGAAAAGTACATTTTTGAATCCTCTTGACTCAATTTTATTGTAAATAAATTTGGTTCTAGATGCAAAGTCCTGATATTTAGAACAAATACGACCAAATCTCAAAAGCTGTGACATGAACGTATTATATCCAATAGTTTCCGAAATATTACTGTCTGGGAAAGGATAGTTAACTACTTCAAAGTTAAACGCTTCTATTTTGTGATAGACTTTAATACAAGACCTGTCATTGGCAACCTGAATATCTAAGTCCAAAAACACATCTCTAAAACCATCTAAATTGTTACCCTCCAAAGGGATATCTTTGGGGTAAATTTCTTTAGCGCTTTCACTAAATATTTGTACATATACGCAAGCAATGTCATCAATATATCTTGCGTTGTTTGATAATTTTGTGGCCATTTGAAAGTCCCCTTTCATCAAATTATCAACACACTTAAATTCAAGCCAGGTTAAATGTAAATCTGCCAGTAAAGGGGAGCAGTTGCTATCCATTGGAATGCCTTTTATTTGTTAAAAAACCAATGGTCCGCATTGAACAAAAGCATTATCCAAAAGAAATTTTATAGCATCTATCAAAGTTTCAACAGTGTAAGATTTAACGTTACTTTTTGAATATTTATTGTGTGATCAATTTATTTTCTTTGTATATGAATTAATATTTATGTATGGTTTACCATTATGTTTAAACATTTTGCTTATTAATTCTGACAGTGAACTTTTGACTTCATCTATGGGTAGATTTGTGTACAGTGTAGAAAAAATCAAAACATTTCATTTTTCTGCCTTTACATCTTTGATTTTTAGATACAGACTCGGAAGAATTGCTTATACTCCAAACACATTTTATTTCACAGTTTCTAGAAATTACATTACAGCATTTACGAAAATGATTCCTAATTGCAGTCAAACACAATGTTACTTCCTTTGATCATTGTTTTGTTGTACATTTTGAAGTAACGGCTATGAATCTAGATTTCAAAGTTTTTTTATGTAATTTACTCTTACAATTTTGTGAATCCTGTTGTGATCTCGTCCACGAAAACGATAAGTATGACAGTACGAGGCAGCTAATATACGCACTGGCGCACTAAGGCACGCATCTCATAACAAGCTCTTAGGTGAACTTAGTTGGCCTACACTAGTCAGTAGACACAAATATTTCAAATTAATCCTTTTCTATAAAATGTGTTTTAACTTAACTCCTTCCTATCTATCCAATTTATACCTCGCGCCCCCACCATTGCTGGTCGTACACTCCACCATAGGAATTAGCGACTTTCGCCTCTTCAAATGCCGAACCCACCGTTTGAAAATTTTTTCTTCCTGATGCCACCAAACTGTGGAATAAACTCCGCACTGATATCCGCAACTCCCTTTCCTTTCAAATCTTTAAGTCGAAACTCAAAGCCCCTTTGCTAGCAGCCGACATTGCTCCGGATTTCTACTCCCATAGTCAGCGATTTGCCAGTATCTGTCATACCCAGTTACAATTAAGATTCTCTAGGCTTAATTCCGATCTCCATAAAGTAAAACTATTAAACAGCCCACTTGTGCCTGCTCCCACCCAACTGACGATTTTAAACACCTTTGTCTCTACTGCCCTAAATATGTCCAGGAAAGAAAGAAGCTCCTGTTAACCATCACTCCTTCGTTAGCCCGTGGTAGTATTTCAAACGTTATCATGCATGTTGCAAGTGACAGACTATGAAGTATTTTATTATTGGGGAGGAAAGAACTTTCAGAAGAATGCAATACAGTAATTTTCAGAGCAGTCCAAAATTTTATTGTTGAAACACGCCGATTTATATTGTAACTGACTAGTATCTTGTCTCATATGTATCTCGAAATCAGCATATACCATTGCAGTGTATTAACATATTTAATGTATGTACCTTTAATACTATCATGTTCTCTATCGTGTTTCATTTGCATATTTATACCTGAGATCATTGGCGTATCCAACAGGTCTGTGAGAATAATATGTATAATGCTCCCCATATGGGTCAATACTCCACAGGTGGGTCGACAATGACAAGGCGGGAAGGAACACCCGAACTGTTGGGGGGACTTGCAGCTCCACAGTGGGAATGGGAGTTTGCAGCCAGGGGGCTTCGGCCACGCCCAGCAGGCTACAACCTCCCCTTCAGTTGTTCCCTGTGTTGAGGATGCATAAGCTTGTTCCTAAGTCTATTCGTGTATATATGCATGTTTCTTGATTGGATTGGAATGTTAAATGCTGAGTTTGTTGTTTAATTGTATTACAGCATTCCTACCTGAGTGCATAGTCACATGTTTGTCCTTTGTATTGTCCTATGCGTCTTGCATATATCATTTTGTGAGTCTCCCTGTCTTGAGGACACCTAGATCGGTTATATTCTATGTACTATTGGGTAATCCAATGAAAACGAATATGTTTAAACTAAACTAAACTAATCACTCTACTGACATCGATGTCATAGTATCATTGTACTGACATTGATGTCATTGTATTACTAGACTCACATTGATGACATTGTATCACTGTACTGAGATTAATGCCATTGTGGCAATGTTTTGACATTGATGAAATTGTATCACTGCACTGACATTGATGAAATTGTATCACCGTACTGACATTGATGTCTTTGTAATAATGTACATGTACTGACATTGATGTCATTGTATCACTGTACTGACATTGATGCCATCGTGTCACTGTACTGACATTAATGCCATTGTGGCAGTGTTTTGACATTGATGAAATTGTATCACTGTACTGACATTGATGTCTTTGTAACAATGTACTGATATTGATGTCATTGTATCAGTGCTCTGACATTGAGGCCATTTAACGTGTCGATGCCAGAGCATTTTATTTTAGATATCTTATGTTTGGGAACCGTGGTTTGTAGTTTTCTCTGATCATGACCTGCTAAGCTAAATCAAATACATCCACACAAAAGTCATTATTTTAAAAATAGCATAAAGTTCCATGCAAAGCATATAGATGAAGTCTACTTAAAAAATTCACGTGGCTTCTCAACATGCATACTTTAATAAGCATGTGATATATATATATATATATATATATATATATATATATATATATATATATATATATATATATATATACATAGAAAGAGAGAGCGAGAGAGATAGAGAGAGAGAGAGCTGCTTTAATGGGTGGCTGGGTGGGTGGATGGATGGATAGATAGAGAGACAGAGACAGACCGTGCCGTGACTAATGCCTTGTTAATACCTTGGAGTACTTGTCAATTGGCTGAGGTTATATGAAGATGTTCTGTCGGTCGCTTGTCCACCACCAGTTTCGCATTTCTGCCATCAGCCAGATCTACTTTAAGTTTGGCGAGGATGTACCTTGTCTTAGCCTGTAGCAAGTTTTTTAGTCCCCCGCCCACTTGTTGGGGGACTATAGGTTTGCACCTCGTCCGTCCGTCCGTCCTTCCGTCCTTCCGTCAGTCTGTCCGTCAGTCCGTCCGTCCGAAGCTTCTTTGGGCCATATTTCCAATACCATAACACCCACAGCTACCAAATTTAATGTGTTTGTACTTCCTAGGATAGAGGTGTATCGTGTGCCAAAAGTAGGTCACTAGGTCAAATATCTGGGTCACAAAATACATATGTATGAAAAATCGTGTCCGGGCCATAACTTTTTTGTCCTTTTACTTACAGTAGTTAAATGTTACACAAATGTGAAGCTTAGTCTAAAAAAGTGTCATAAAGCAAAACTAGGTCTCTAGGTCAAATAATTGGGTCACCACGATATGTAAATATACAGAATTTTCAGGTCCTGACTGTAATTTTTTTAACTTTTGGACCTCTTTTTATGAAATTATACAGGATAGTGTACCTTGACCCAAAAGTGTGTCATGAGGGGAAATTAGGTCACTAGGTCAAATATATAGGTCACAGTATAAAATTCTGTGTAAAACCTTGTCAGCACCAAATTTCTTATACCATAATACCTACAGCTACTAACTTTGTCATGTGCATACTTCTTGGGGTGCTGGAGTGTAGCATGGCAAAAGTAGGTCACTAGGTTCAAAATCTAGGTCACAATGTGAAATCCATGTAAAAACTTGTCGGGGCCATAACATTTTTGTCCTTTTACTTAGATTGATGAAATTTTACACAAATGTGAAACTTAACATGGAAATGTGTCGTAGAGTAAAATTAGGTTACTAGGTCAAATATGTGGGTCACAGTAATACATAAATGTACAGTATTTTCATATCCTTACTGTAATTCTTAAAAAAATTTGACTTCTTGTTATAAAATTTTACTGATAATGTATTGTGACCTAAAAGTGTGTCACGACGCAAAACTAGGTCACTAGGTCAAATATCTAGGTGACAGTGTAAACTCCATGTAAAACCTTGTCCATGCCATATTTCCCTTACTATAATACTTACAGCTACCAAATTTATTATTTTAATACTACCTGGGGAGTTGTTGCATTACATGGCAAAAGTAGGTCACTAGGTCAAATATCTAGGTCACTGTGAAATCCATTCAAAATCTTGTCCTTTTACTTAGATTAATGAAATTTTACACAAATGTGAAGCTTAATCTGTGAATGTGCCTAAAGCAAAACTAGGTCACCAGGTCAAATATGTGGGTCACAGTGATTTGTAAATGTTCAGTATTTTCACGTCCTGACTATAATTTTGTGTTACTTTTGACTTCTTGTAACGAAATTTTACCTGTTAATTCATCTTGAAAATGTGTTATGAGCAAAAATAGGTCACTAGGTCATATATGTAGCTCACATTATAAACTCCGTGTAAATCCTTGTCCAGGCCTTATTTCAAATACCATAACACCTACAGCTACCAAAATGTTGCTTGCATAGTTCCTGGGGCATTGCTGTCGTCACATGGCAAAAGTAGGTCACTTGGTTAGAAGAAAAGTAGTTGTGATAATATATTAGAATGCATTGATTAATTTTCATGTCACCTGTATCCTCTTGGTTGCAAAACTGAACAGCTACTGTGGCACCAAACCAAAGTAGAGGTTACTTGGAAATGAGGGATGTGAACTTGACACTAGTCCATTCATTTCAACCCTTTTCGTCTTGCTTTTAATGAATTTTGAACAGTTTCAAATGATGATGTCATTTTTTACCAAGGAACCGCTATCATATCTATGCAATACTTGATCCTCTTGGGATTAAAGGGCCTTTTATTTTATTTTTTTTTTCATTTAGGTCACACCCCCATATAGTAGTCCATTCAACCTCGTGGGCGACGAGCGGGGGACTATGTATTGCTCTGCAATACTCATTAACTTGTTCAAATGATCCCGCTCCATTCTTCTTCTTCTTCTTCTTCTTCTTCTTCTTCTTCTTCTTCTTCTTCTTCTTCTTCTTCTTCTTCTTCTTCTTCTTCTTCTTCTTCTTCTTCTTCTTCTTCTTCTTCTTCTTCTTCTTCTTCTTCTTCTTCTTCTTCTTCTTCTTCTTCTTCTTCTTCTTCTTCTTCTTCTTCTTCTTCTTCTTCCTTGACATTTAGCTGAAGCTCGGTGGAAATGTACTTTGTGGAAGAGTCAAATATAGCGCTCACTGGGTGATGACGCTTTGGATCCCTCATTGTTACATATTTTCTTCTTGATATTAATGTACCCTAACGAGGATTACAATGCTTATTCACGGTTTCGACTTCTGCAAAACCGTGGGCAGATTCAATTCAAACTTTGTGGTGATGTACCAAGGGTGATCTCTACTACATTTTTTTCCAAATGGTCACACTCTAGTCATTTTGAATTTTCATGAAGTTTATTGTTCACTTTTTGGCAAAATTGTATAGAGACCTCTGACCCAATGGTTCATAATTGAATGTTAAAACAAACTTCTGGAGACTCTTGGACAAGAGTGGAACTTATTTTAATCAAGGTTAGGTGATGTTGTTATTCTTTATGCCCAATCCCTCACTCAATCTGGATACTGTGTTATCATTAATACCCAGTACATCATTAATACGAAAGCGGTGTTATTGTTATGCTATTTCCCTCATAAATACGGGATACTGTGTTTTGTTGTGCTCTTTCCCTCATAAATACGGGATGTTGTGTTATTGTTATACTCTTCTTCTCATGAATACAGGATGATGTGTTATTGGTATGCTACTGCCCTCAAAAATGCGGGATGTAGTGTGATATTGTTAAATCTCCTTCTTCTACTAATTAGCGCTATGGTGACACTCCATCCTTCATCAGTGCCGGATGCTGTGCAACTGTTTATGCTCCATATCCATTAACGCTGGATGTTGTGTCATTGACAATTGCTCATGGATATTGATTGATTTATTATTGTTTATTCACTATCGCTCACTGACATTTACGCTGATTTTACTTTTGCAGATATCAACACAACAGAGGGTGCCTCCTGTGTAATCAACCAGACGGCTTTTCAACAGGCGCTGCCGTTCCTGTTCCCCTGTGTTTGGGAGTACAGTCTGCTCTCTGCCGGCATCTTCGTCTCCATGTCCGGCAACGTATATATCAAAATCACCAGGGCGCTCCTGAAGAAGATCCGCGATTATCTACAAGTTCAACGTACAACAGTATTGACTGATTACTACAAACACAAGACATCTGGCATTGTTCTGGAGAAATCACATAGAGGCCTCTTTCTCGGCATGGTCTTTGTATCTGTTGTATTAATATCAATTCTTCTGTATTACTTGATAAGCAGAAGAAAAGCTATGCTGAACTATCAGTGGATACATGTAGGTGCTCGTCTGGCGCTCGAAGTGTGTATGTTAGTTGGTATAATTGTAGTAATCTTCACTCTCATGAAATTAGGTTATAAAGAGTGTTGTTCAATTGATATTGATTATTGGATTCTTACTCTTTCAATGAGCGGTAAAATTCTCTTTGATATTCTATCCATCATATGTAATATCACCAGGCTTGCAGCAAAAATGTGGCCCCCGGCTATTTCATATCTTATAACAGAATTAATTTCGATATTTGTGTCCATGTTTTACACAACAGCTCAGACTGGCATAATTATTACCAGCTTTTATCGTCAGTGCAAAACTGAAGATCAGTTCCGGAAGAAACCAGGTAGAGCCGCTGTGACATTTTTGATCATTGGAAATGTGGCTTTGTGGCTTTTTCATAGCTTCTTGTACAGAGGACTTTTAGATGGTCACCAAAATGATTTCTTTGGCCCGATTATGTGGCAGTGTATTGTTTGTATATTCTTTCCCTTACATCTTTCTTATCATTTTCATTCAAGTGTGTGCCTGTCTGAAATATGGTTCACAGCATACAGCAGACAAGTAGCATGAATACTTTACATCGAAGGAATCTTCAACATCGTCATAAATATCATAACCTATGTATGAACGTTGATTAAAAGTGCTTGCAAGCAGGCTAATACGTGACAAGCGATGTCCTTCTTACATTTCTGAGGCCAGAAGAAAGAAACCCTACTCAAAACATTTTTTTTTTTTCATAGGAACCCTGTCAAGAATAGATATACATTGACACCTGTCTAGTGTGGACACATCTGGGACTGGCAAAACGTGTCCATAGTTGGCAGGTGTCCACAATAGAGAGGTGTTTTTAACAAGAAAATTGACGTTTCGGTCCTGCACTTATCTGTCCACATTAAACAGGTGCCACATCATAGAGGTGTCCACAAGGACAGGTCTTACTATACGTCGAAGATTAAGCAGATCAGAGATGCAATGCAACAGTTGTGATCTCCCCCCCCCCCCCCCCGGCTGTAAGTATTGTACATTGGCCTAGTCTGGAGGCCGGCATCTTTGCGGCATAGATGACACGGCGAACTTTCAAGGCGGTTATAAAATTTGATACTGGGACCTCTGTGAACTGTACTTAAGATGATAACATAACAGTTGTAACTGGAAAGACCAATAAATCACACTTTGTCAAAAAAAAAAAGAAAAGCAAAAACTATATTAAAGATTAAAGCATTTATCGTCAATTGAAAAAATTGGGAACTATTCTGCAAGGACATTTTGTCATCACTCGTGCATTACTATATTGATATTGGGCCAAGCCGACTGAGCCCAGTGACAAATATGAACGAATGTTGTATTTGATTTAATCATAACTCCGTTACTTGAAATTGAGAAAGGCACACAGCAATCTGACTGCAGTGAAAACTATCCTTAATGATGAGCAAAGAGTTTCGTAACAGTATTTTTAAATAGCACTCAGGCGAAAAATCAACCTAACGTATGATAAAAGGTACATTTACGAAATCAAATTAGCGACTAAAGCAATCTATAAGTAGGTTATATAATCAAGCTCAGAAAAAGAACATCAAGTCTGAAATACGTGATTGAGATTTCATGAAACATTAAAAGTACACAGAACAGTAAAAGATGTGAACCTGTCATTCCCCAATAATCTTCTAAAACTAACTGAATATGAAATGTTTGTTTTTTTTATTTTCTTTCTTTTGTCAAAATGGTAAGGAGTTTTGGAGTTGAGACATATTAGACTAGCACTCCTGTTTCTAGAGCTTCTTTCAGTAGTTAGCTAACACAAAGTTGCAGTTTTTTGCGGGGGGGGGGGCATACCCCGGGGAGCTTCAATGATTTTGTGTGTACTATCCCACTTTATCCATTAATTAATGTTGTATCACCCAAAAAAAGCAAAGGAATACAGACTGGATGATTAAGTTGTCCATGTTCTTCATCAGGAACTTGGAACTACTTTTTTCCGTCAGTGGAACAGCCTTCTCCACTTGGACATTACTGGATGCAGTTTTCGAGGCTTTGGTTTGACATTTTCACTATAGAGCCAAATGACCATTATTCATTTACTTAAGAATACATTTGGCATTATTTTCTGAAGTTAAAAATATTTTGCACATTACCACAAATTAACTAATCCCAATTATCAGAAAATTTTTAAATTACGCCATTAAAATATGTCCACCATCGGATGTTGCTAAAAGAGTGGATGAATTTGAAAAAAAGCAAGTGTGTTTCTTGAATATTAGGAAAATAATATCCATTTGGAATCATAGCCGTGTTTTTGATTTCTCTATGCAAAGTGGAGGGCGCCAACAATACGATTGTGGGCTAACATTTTAAATGGACATAATTTCTTTTAAACATAAGACTTTTTAATGATTTTGTTTTACAAATTATCTATTAGATGAACATAGTCTTTGTTTTTCAGCTATTTTATACACAGATGTATGCCTCTTATGTAAGATGGAAAAAACTATCGCACAATATCCCTGCTACAATATTTGTCTATCTTTTGGCTCATTTCAAATATTTTCCTTTCTTCAAAATGTTCTACGCAAAATTTTACATTACTTGTTTTCATCGCTTTTTTTGCAATTTCCTGTTACAAATGTGTCCGAAAGACGAAAAAAGGCCCAAAAGACTTATCCAGATCACTAAAGTGACCGTCACGGTCACTGCAAAGTCATGTCTAGGTCACTGAACATGTCCAAACTATTTCTACTGGTATGATTTATTCACAGGCCAAGTTTCATCAAATATAGAGAACTCTATGATACGTATCCAGTATACCATCCAGATGTGTCTATTCTAATGCCCACCTTTGGCTTCATGGACCCAGTGTGTTTATAAGTATATGGAACCCAAACCGTCCAAATGCACGTTTCACGTCAATCAAAACAACTTGTGTGTCTTATATCAAGAGTGAAGGGCTCATGTATTAACTGGTGCTGTGAACGTTTCTTGTCAAAAGCAAGTCTGCATGCCGATTTTTGTATGTACCTTGATTTAGAGTGATTATCTTACAAGCCGAATCATATGTGATGTATAACCCATTATCCCATTATGGGGCCCTTGAGAGGGTAATACAGGTATGTGTTATGGCTATCGCGTCTGCTTTTTGCATCACAAATATTCACTTTCAGACATTTTTGGCTTACATGTTTTCTGTCAAATTAAGCCCCTAGGGGCTATCGTTAGCCAGCAGTGGCCGAAGACAGGTACAAGTTTGCCTAATTGTACCCGCAATTGGGTTAAAAAAAAAATGTTTTGATAACATGTTTTTGGCTTAAATGCTAATAACTTTCTTTTCTGCCATACCTAAATACACATTTGTTCAATATGAAAATATTCAGATTTGACAGTATTTACTCAAATGTCACAAACCTGACCCACTACATTAAAACATTGACTCACAGTTGGCAGTGAAATAGATCTTTATTGTTTAGAGAGATGGTTTAACGAAGACCTATCCAGCTAGAACGGGTACATACTGGTTCAGGTTCTGGTTCAGGGGTAAGTCAAATTGTTTTTATCTGAACTTGTACTATACAAATTTAATAATCATATTTGTTTTGACAGGTATTCTTAATAATGAAGCTCTGCATTTATAAGCAAAACTTCACGTATTTAGCTAATACATCATTTGCCATGTTAATATTTATTCATTTTGATGTGGGTTGTCTTTGCTGAATATTAAGCTTAGGCAAGGAGCCGCTACTCAGAGTAGGTGTACAGGTGTAGCTCTGAAACATGTTCTGAGTAGTCACCTGCTGAAGACCCTTTAATTTATTTTGACTAATACAGCCTTTGTCAAAATTTTACAGAAGAACGTGTGCAATATGGACAATGGTACTTCCATATGTATACAGATTAGACAGTGACAGGTTAGCTTTTGGACAGTAAAGAGTTAAGACTGTGGAATAAGGTAATAATTACTAGCAAAAGTCACAGAAACAATATTACATTTCTAGAAAAATAGATTCATTCGTGCGTGACATTGTTGGATAGTTTCTTTCTACATACTTCTTGCCTCCTTTTTCCGTAAAAACTGTCGTTTGTTGTCTACTTAAACAGAATATTCCATACGAACATTATGGGATAAAAACAAACCATCATTTGCGTGTGTTTCTGGTTGGAATTCATTGATTCTGCACAAAGAAACCACGCCCTGCAAATCAGCGCGTGGTTTCCTGCCCAGAATCATTTGGTCCCAACCAGAAACACCAGTCATGACAGTTTGTATCATTTTTGTATTAAATCAAAACTGCAGCAAAATGTGTTGATACATTTTACAAACATGAACGTGTCCTCTTCAAAATTTATTTGCATGATCACAATTAATGACTGAAACTACTTAAACAGGTTGTTTTCTAGGTACTTACATGGAAATGACTTGACGACTTGTGATATGGAGGCACAGCTAGTAAAAGTCATGCATCTCAACATTTTGATCAGATTCTATATAACGGGAGCCTTGTAATTTGTTACACTGGTCTTCATTCATAGTCCTAATTACATTATTATGGCTAAGGTCAGCGGGCTATTGCCATTAACATACATGTTCATGTGAATACATGACATGACCGAACATTTAATCATCTAATCAGAAGACTGCTCAGTAGACAATCCACTATCTATAAATTTGGTTTTCGTCGCCACTCCTACTGCGCATGTGCACATAGGCGGCGCCATTGCCTTTTTATACATCCCAGCAATTTCCACAGTTTTATTTACAACAAAGTTTTAAACTTACCCAGGCTTAGTGAAAAATATGTCAATTATTGTTGTCTATTCAGAAATTGTCGATAAAATGTGATAAAGGATAATGATTCATAAACTCTCATTGCTCAAAACATTGCTGGAACCTGTGCCTGGCAAAAACGCTTCTGGGGCTGGAAATGGGCTTCTGCCGAATAGAAAATCTTTACATCTGTGAGAGTAACCTAAATGAAAATCCCGTATGTAACATTTTCTGCTCATATTATGTGTTACCTTAATTAATGTCAGTAGTCACCAGTGACCAGGTGGCTTCTAGAGGCTTTCCAGACTGCAACTCACATTATTACTTGCTCAGATTTGGTGTTGTCGCAAGATCTTAACAATCACTATCTGTAGCTACTACATCACTGCCACAGGTTATGAAACTATTTCAAAGGGGGGTATAGAGATCTTGGGCACAGTACTTAATTTTGTGGAACAGTTTCAAACTGAAAAAAGCCTTTATATGATAGATGGGTTTGTTCGGCTGCTCAAGGTACTAGGGCCCAAAAATGTGATAACCTATAATAACAATATATGTATAAACTGAACAATTTCGTTACATTCATGACATAGTAATTGTGTAAACCAAGCATTAGTTTATCATTGGAATCAATCTGCCAACAACATTTTACTCCAGAGAGGCAATAATTTAAACTATCTCTTGAACGGTAAATCAATCTCACCCTTCAGGTGCTAGTTTGTAGACTGACTAAACTGGTTTCCTCGGTGCCCTTAAAGCACCTTTTTTTCGATAACGCGCCGGAAAAATTGATGACAGGGACCAGCTCTGCAACAGCTAATTAAGACCTGTCAATGGTCTTGGGGCGAGAAATGTGAATTTTGAATCAATTTTGTTATTCAGAGGAGCAGTACTTTTCTCCAAATTTAAGTGAATGTGGATCTTACTTTAAAGACTAGTTTAGCTTCTTTTTGATGCACCATACCACAACTATAATTATCTTTACTATGAATAGCCATGATAGAATAACAAACTTGGACATATAAAATTGACATATAAAAGATTTTGTATTGAATAGTAAATCTCAAACAAGTCTGTCACAGACTACCAGCGACACAGAAACAAAATAAAGGTAAAGATATTTGTGTGCACTCCAAACTAAAACATAAAACAATTTGCAAGACAGCTTGGTAGCTTTGTTCGCATGGCAACCATGTGAACCATTGACATAAGATATAGTGTTTAGAGTGGACACTAGGGCTGTATTTGTCAGTATCCAGGAAAGGCATCCGACAAGTCGTTATCCCAGCAAAGCTGGCCACGGACACATTTTGGTCAAAGATCAATCAACATAAGTGTTCTTTCCCCATTTAATTGGTGAAGTTACTGGGACATACAGTTCACCTTTCAACACATAGAGACACAGTGACCAAATGGCAAGATAAGTAGACAAATAATGACATTAGTATAAAGTGCCCTGCATTATTCACACTAAGGTTGTCATTGGATTATATTTATCGAAGATAATTCAAATTCGACCTTTAAATGGCGTTACCACGACTTTGAAATATTTGTTTGCATACTGTAATCATCTCCGGCTTAATTCTCAGTCATATCGAGACCACTGAAGACAATAAATAAATAATAATGTGATAGAGTAGAACCTGTAGATTGCTATGGAACAATTACCCATCCAAACGCGTATAACATAATAGAGCTACATATTTTTTCGTGAAAAGGGAACCTCTTCCAAATTTAACTAGAGTTAAAACAGTAGGAACATAGAACGTCAATCAATGGATGTAGCTAAACGTGGATACTCTTTTAAAATATTCAAAATTGGCCAAGTGTTTGTGGATAGGATTTTTAGTTTCCCAGAAAAATCACAAAACACCAAAATCACTAGAGTGTGAAACTTTATGAAACTGTTGGTAGAGTCCCATCCGAGGTATATCCCAACTAAGTTGGAAGTTAATCTGCCGGCCTATTTGGAGGCAAAAACGGAAACGTGGATAACAATTGCAAAACACATTGACTTGCTTTGTAATCAGTAGGAACGTATGCATTAAACAACAATTACCCAAATTTCAAATTCTTTAAAAAGGTTAAATATTGATCAACACCACCTGGTGAATAGCTTTGTTCTATTCTTCCACAACGGACATTTCAACCACGTTTTAGCACGATGTGAGTGATTGTTTCAGAGAAGAGGTCGAAAATAGTGAAAACACAGAAAATCTTGAGTCGAAATTGTGAGTTACCATAATAATCCCACTGACTCACATTGTAACTAATAGGAACGAATGCATCTACCGACAAGTAACCGAATTAGAAAACTCGTTAAAAATTAGGGATTCAGAGCATCGCCACCTGGTGAAAAACTTTGTATAACCCTTGCACAAGGTACACTCTCACGAGGTTTCAACATAGTCCGAGGCATGGTATGGAACAATACGTCAAAAGTGGCAAAAACACCCCAGAAGTTTAAAAAAAATGAAAATCGTCACAGCACCACCTCTTGAATTGAGGTCTGGAGTCCCCAGAATTCAATTTGAACCCAATTGATTGATTGTTTTTGGATTAGATTTGTTATGAATTTTCTCTAAAAATTACTCACTGAAATAATGAAAAAAATCCATACAGTGCAGACATTTGCACATACGTAGTAGAGATTCATTCAATCTACATTCCTACCTTGTTTGAAGTGATTCCGGCAGACGGTTTGGGAGAGGTCAAAAATGTTTATTGTGGATGACAGAGAGTCAGAGATGGATAAAGAACCAATACATAATCTCAGCTGATTGACCAGTCATCTAAGGTAAAAATTATCCAATTTAGCAAAGATACATTGATTTGACAAATGAGTTACATTTGGGGTTTTGAAAATCCTAGATGGCGGCATGCGTTCGCTTGGATGTGAACAAGTGAAAGTATTTACCTAATCAGTGACATATTTTCGTTGCACTGATATAACTCCCAATCACATCTATCGGGCGTTATTCTAAGAATAGGATGTATTCATATAAACTAATGTTAAATGCGTACCTTTTCATTCACCCTAGGTTGCTACGCAACATAACTATGCCTGCACCATCATGAGGGCACATAAGCAGGGACCTATGCTTAATCACCTGGTGCAATTCTTTTTCTACCAAACAAATGCCGATTTCTAAATATTTCAAACATCTTGTCTCTTTTTAAAATAAGTGTGTGACTTCTTTTACGATTTTTGCCACCTGAGGTGTTAACTTTTGTTAGAAAAACAAACTAAGCCCTGCATAATACATGTATCTGCCGTATGTCTGCCAAGTTTCATCTTGTGTGATAGGGGGCAGCACGGGGTACATATGAATGCTTCCTATTGAAAGCTTGCAATCTCTCTTCATTCATATTCTTTGTTTCCAAATACAATTTAAAATTCAAAATGTCCTCAAAATGAAATTAAATGCACCAGCTTTAGTTTATCTGATTTATTCCAGCAAATTTCGTAAATGCCACAAAGACATTTTGGTGCCTAACTTGACTACTATTTTTTAAGTCAAGGTCATGTAAAGTCCTGTTCACATGAACCAACATGTCAAATTCGTCTCTCATCTTACATTTAGAAATTGTACCAAATCTCAGGAAACATAGTGACAAATGTTTAAACATCAAGCACAACTTTACATTTTCGGTCATTATGCCACCGTGTGAAGCACTTCACTGGTTACTAGTGCTGAAAGAGTATATCATATCGACATTGCATTTCATAGCACCGGGAATAGCAATCATGAGGAAAAAAGCAGATAATTATTTAAGTGCTCTCAGATTAATCTTGAAAAGTTAAGGGTGATATTTGATACATACACCACATACAGTGTGGTACATGCATATGTATATATATATATATATATATATATATATATATATATATAACTATAGGTATGTATTTATGTGCTGCATATGTGTATAATCTCTCTCTCTCTCTATATATATATATATATATATATATATATATATATATATATATATATATATATATATATATATACATATATATATGTCACCACTGTGGTGCATATATGTGTAAGTCTTTTTAACCCCGTGGAGACTGAGTCCACTGCGTGCTCTGAATGCAGTGTGATCAGAGTACGTTGTGAAAAGCTGTTCACTTACGACAGTTAAGTCATTGAAAAAAAGCAGACAAACGATATTCACGACATCAAACGCTGGCTTGTAATTACGCTTGGATAATCTTACATGTCAGTGTTGGACGCCTCAGGTTGATGTAATAGCCATACTACGTAATTACTTTGATGTTTATGATGATGATCATTTGTTACACTTTATAAACAGCTTTACAATACATTTATACACAATATCTTAGTACACACATTTTCATAACTCGTCATGTTTCTTCTGATTGTCTTTTGTATCTTTCTTTTCAGAATTATTCTTTTCTGATTCAGCTGCAGAGTCTGATTGGCCCTGTGTATTAGTTGTTTTTTCTTTTGTAGGCTTATCTTTCGTTTCCTTTTTTTTGGTTGCACCTGTCTTAGATTTTTCCTCGCTCATGCCAGATGAGCAAGTTGGTTTTTCTCTGGAACACATTCCTTCCTCTGATTTTTTATTTGTATCAGATTTTCTTTCCGGTTTACGTTGACTTTCTTGTTGGTGCGTGTTTTTACTTGTCTCTTTGTCGCCAGTAGGTTTAGAATGAATTATTACTGGATCGTGTTTATTTCTGTCCGTTTCCTTTTTAATGGTATCATCCTTTTGTTTAAATTTTATCTGGCTGCTTCCTTTACCACTTTCATCTGTACCATTGTCACTCCTTTTGAAGTTTTTGCCGTCAACCTTTTCTTCTCCTTCCTTTCTTTCTTTTTTCATTGACTCAATTTCGTTTTTATCGTCTTCAGTAGCATCCCTTTTCAATGTTTTGTTTTCTTTGTGTGGTTGTGCTTGTGTATCCTTCTTGTCTTTAGACTCTTTATTCTTAAGATCACTTTTCCCTGTCTGTTTAGCCGTTGCTGCCCCCTTGTCGCCCTTCAAATCCCCACGTGATTTTGTTTCTTTTGCTTTCTCCTTATTCGATGTCTCTGATTTTGTTTTTTCTTTCTCTTTTAGTTTGTCATCTTTACCTGCCCGGTCCTTTCTATTGGCTGTTTGTGTCCCATTTCCCGTTGTCCCGTTAACTGCTGCCGTTCCATTGGCAGGTTTTTTTTTCTTCTTCGCCAGTTTTGTTTTCTTTTTCTTAGGCACTGGGGTCCAGCAGGCGTCTGCATCTTCATCGCTCCCATCCGTACAGTCTTGCTTCCCGTCGCACTTCAGATTTTTTTGGATACAATTTTTATTCTTACATGTGAAAAACATTGGTGGGCATTGGAAATCTGGATCTGGTTCCCCCGGTTTTGGTCTTGGTTTCTCGGGAAACACCGGTGTACCCTTGGGACAGTCATATTCATCACTTCCGTCAGTGCAGTGGCGGAAACCGTCACATCGTGCAGTCGCCATAGTGCACTCCTTATTCCTACAGGTGTATAGGTTATGGGGACATATAAAGTCTTCTAATGGATCTTTCTTTTTCTTTCCGTCCCCACAATCTTCTTCATCGCTGTTGTCTGAGCAGTCCCGCTCCCCATCACAACGGTATTTTGGTAAAATACATTCCTTATTTCTACACGTGAACGCATTAGGTGGGCATGAAGTCGGCTCAGGTAAATCCTTTTTCCTCTTCTTTCGACCTGGAAACAAAAAAGTATGATCTTGTATATATACTCAAAAAACTGCTCAACAGGGTCATTTAATATAACCTGTTCGTTTGCTTTCTCTAATTTGCAATTTAAATTTATGTAAAAGAAAGAGTGGACACTACACTCACACACAGTACACACATTTGTCATGAAGTAACATGTACTATTTTAAAAGTTACAAAGTTTGTTTGCCAATGTTGATTACATGCACCTCCTTTAAAGTTCGGAGATTTAGTCTGCATTCCCGTGATAGCAGCTACACATAACCCAAATAAGGTCAGTGTTTGTTTTAAATTTAAATACAGCTGGGGCATACATTGCATCAGGGGAGTGCCAGCCCTGGTTGCATACAGACATGTGGAGTTCACGAAATCTTACAACCCCATGTAACTGGAACCTAGCAATAAGACAATGATGGCCAAACATGAAAAGCAAAACACGTATACCATATCTAACAGCGAGAAGTTTATTTTGGGAGAGAGAAAACTAACCCAGACAGCCAACAGTTTATGGCCCGCTGTATGAATCTATTACAAGGGTACTGCAACTTATAGTCGGTATTCAGTTTCAGCTGACACATTTAATCACCCGTCCTCACAGTCCTGTGATGATAACTGCAGAGAAATCCTGTTCAGGATTTTCCCATTCACAATAGTATACTATTAAAACTAGAACCAGTAGCTATATGTACGCATTATGTACTGAAGTACATCACATAAACTGCTTACAGATAGGGTATTTGGTACATTTAACTTTAAAGAGTTGTATAAAAAGTAATGAATTTACATGTCAGTCTTCAGGAAACAATATTACTTACAACAGCAAAGATGCAATAATTTTGTTCAATAGACAGCTGACAACAGTTGAGCCTTTACATATTACAATATTTTCATTCAGAAACCGTAATGGAAACCGTAATGATAAAGTTAAAGAGAATATGTACAGTTCAAGACAAGTCACTTTATAATACCACAGATGAATCCATGGTACATGGTTTTTTTTTCCACAAAATCATTCCCGAAATGCAGCTTAATTGGAGTATATGTTTTGCTGTTACTATTCTTCGTTTATAAGCAAGGAGGGAAAAAAATACATGTATTTCTTCCTACGTACGGTACAGATATCAAATGAATATTATAAAATGTTGATGTCTCATCTTTTCAGTAATTAAAGTTCAACATTAGTATATTCACAACCTTTGTCATTAGAAGGCCCGTCATTCACTTTACTTCATCTGTGGTCGGGCGGGGAAGGGAGGGGAGAGAGAGAGAGAGAAAGAGAGAGAGAGATAGAGAGAGAGAGAGAGAGAGAGAGAGAGAGAGAGAGAGAGAGAGAGAGAGAGAGAGAGACTTACACATCAATTCACACAAGCATATTAGCCTCCTAAAACTTCAGTGGGAGCACTGCAGTTTACTTTTGTTTCCTCTATCACATTCATTCATGCCTGTAAAACCATAGAAAAATAATCACAATAAGATTAACATAAAGATATTGAAAATACTTTGAAGGAACAAAACAATATCCATCTCACGCACATCTTGACTTGAAAAAAGTGTAAGACTCAAAATAATGTACAGAAGTGGATGTGTCTTGTGAAACTTTCACAACATAACAAACAACGGTACTGTTATTGTCAGCATTTTCATCTCATTTTATTAAAGGGAGGCAGAGGTTAATTAGTTTGCACATTTGTTTTCTGCACTATTATTCATGATAAAGCAATTGAGTTGCATTGTAACTTTAACAATTAAGACATACTATTGAATAAATGACAAGAATTTTGTTGCATATTCATTAGGCAAATCATAAGAAAATATGACTTTCTAATAATTAATTTCACATAAATCCCCTGAGAAGCTGCAACAATGGGCAGTTCTGAAGGTTACTGTATACTTCGCTTGGTATTTCCCGTCAGGATTAAGAAATTACCATAGTGCAAGCTGTACGGCGCTTCACTTTATCATCATGTTTGTACCTACGACAGAGACAGGAGTCGGTCAGTAACCAATAAGCAGGCACCATGGTGGTCACGTGACCTGTATGGCCTCTGGTGATGATTGTTGATCACAGGCAGTGATGCAAACAAAATCCTTGTTTATGTCTTAATGTGACAAATTAAGGCTCAAAGTTTGACATGACTTGTTTTTACAAGACATCCAGAAGGACGTAAAGAGGAAATTTGCGTCTCTATGCAGTGGACCCAGCAGTAGCTTAGATAGTTAGGGACCTCTCCCTTCTCATTAGCGGCTCCTCTGTAGTACAAAGATTTGACCAAGAAACATATGCTTTCACTTTAAATAAACCAATTCACACTCTAGTGACACCAGGCAGCTTTAATCTCTCTCTCTCTCTCTCTCTCTCCCTCTCTCTCTGTATATATATATATATATATATATATATATATATATATATATATATATATATATATATATATATATATATATATATATATATATATATATGAACAATGGACCTGCCTGTAACCTAATTCAAATGCATGGGGACGGCCTTCTCGGACTGAGTCTGTCTTGGTAGATCACCCACATGCCCAATTACACTGGAATTCGTATCCAAACAATCAGTTCATTTGACAGAACTGTTCTTTGGCAACATTATACACACAACTGGGGAATGATGGGATGAAACGTGACTGTGAATTATGGCAGTTGAAAGAGACCATGTTTTAGGGGCTAGGACGCCACACTAGCCACATGCCACAAAAGAGACAACAGCTGCAAATGAAACCAAACGAGGCTGGGTTTGACTTACACAGCCCAATTAGTGATAAACCACTCTCTGCACCTATGAAGTCATCTGTATTTGTGTCTTTTCGTCTAGAGTCACTTCCTGGTAGATATTAACCTATTCCTTGGTCTGAACTCTCTACACTTCCATAGCTAACCTGCCACTGTCAAACCTGTATATACATGGAAGTACTATTGTCATGTTCCTCTGTAGAGTTTTGACAAAGGCTATATTGGCCGAAATAAATTTAAGTATTTTTAGCGGGTACCTATCCTGAACATGTTTCGGAGCATGTACCCTGCATGTCTATATGCATAGCGGCTCCTTGTCTAAGTTAAATATTTAGCAAAGGCAACCTACATTGTAATGAATAAATATGAACATGGTAAGTAATAAATAGCTTTAAACAAGTTCAGATAAGAATAATTTGACTTACTCCTAAACTAGTATGTACCTTTTGTAGCTGGTAGGATACAGTAATCCCACCACCTACCAGTGTATAACTGAAGACAATTTCTGGCCAAGTGGTCAGGAGAGCCTATGACTGACTCCCAGCCCTGGTGTCGGACAGCCAAAATGGGTAATTTTTTTACACTAAGTAAATGTGCATTTAGATGTTAGCCTAAAATGTCAGAAAGGTGATTGTTGAGGATAAGGTCAGGGCAATTTGAAAAAAAAAATTCATATTTAGGCATATTCATATATCAACTGCAATTTGTAATTATGCTTCGTTTTGGCCATCCATAATTCATCAGTCGTAATCCCAAAAGGTGAATTTAGCACGACTTTTCGCATCCATGTCTGCGTGTTATGATTAGGCTTCGCAGATTAACGTGTCATGCCACTAAGCCCCGCCCCCAGTAGTCGGCATTTACATGCATTATTAATGCACACATTCAGCGCTAAATTCGTTTTCACGTTGTGCTGATGTGCGTTATTCACAGGCACACAGGTCTAGAGCTTTTTTTCCAGCCTCATGTTTGCTGGTTTTGGATCGTCATAAGTAGTTATGAATGGGCAGTTGGGCAATAATGATGCTTTCCTCGAAACAGTTCTTAAAAACACTCAAGATTACCATAGTTCATCGCAAAACGCATATAAATACATGCTTTTCTCATAGTCTTTTTGAATAGACCATAGCTTATAAACAACTTTACAGGGATCGTTTCTTTGTGTTTAAACTCCAAAGTCGGTTGTCTGCAAGTGGGTGAGCTGCAACTTTTTGCATTTTGCATACCAGATGACGATACCGTTTTACCGACACATCGAAAATTACAAGAAATTCACGCAAACTTTCTGTTTAGCCAGGTTGCAACTTTGACTTCTTTTTTGCATAAATTGATGGATTTACAGTAGTCAGTAGATATGAATGACAGTGAATGTGTTGGGGATGCCTGTTGCGTGACTCTGAAAGTACCAATGACGATCTCGACTCGCTAAGCACTGTTCATTTTCCTGGGATTTTCCATTGCACAAGTTTGTTGCAGACCGTAATAAAGAGTGGGTATGTGGGTGAGGGGGGGGGGCGTTGATTACTTTGTTGATTGAATTGACTTAACGTCCTCTTTTTCAAATACCTGGTATTGGAGCCGATGTATGGTCAATGTTTTGCGTAAGCTTGGACTTTGTTCTAATGTATTTTTACTTTCGTGTCATATACAGGCACAGGCATTTGTTTAGATTTTGCTAGCCAAAATAGTACCTGCGCGCTTTGTAGATTTTTGCTGGCTGCGTTGTCTTCGGATCAATATAAACTAAAGTGACGGATTTCCCATAATGGCTTCAATATATTGTTTTCCTTTGCCAGAATACACGTGTATTGTTGAGAATTTCAGTGAATATAGCATACATTAAAATTCCCCAACTTTTGTTTGGATGCTATTGGATTTGCCAGATGTCTCAAACCTGCATGTTTGAGTTAGAACTTTATTGTATCTGTCTATCTGCAATAAGTTATCGAGCTTTTAAAAAGTTTAAATTGCCCCTAATTTGCATAAGTTTAAATATCATTACTTTTGCAGGCCAGGTGCGCAAATTCACTGCTATATCAGTCAACATGGCAAGTTAAGTGATTTTTCGGAATAATAATGTCTGACATAAATTTGATATTAAAGAAAGAAAGAAAGAAAGAAAGAAAGAAAGAAAGAAAGAAAGAAAGAAACAAATTGCACCTGAACATAATGACTCAATTTACCATTCATACCTACCATCAATGTGACGGACCCATAATTACATAGGGACGCTATATATATATATATATATATATATATATATATATATATATATATATATAAGGCACAAAACACGGGAAAACAAAATCGCTTTTGAGGATAGGTGTTAGAGAGGAAAAGTGACTACTTCAAAGTTAACCTCATCAATTTTGTGATAAACTTTAATGTCAAACTTGTCATATGAGGCGCGAATATCCAAGTCCAGGAACACGTCTCTGAAATCATCTCAATTGTTACTTTCCAGAGGGATTTTGGGGGGGTAAATTTCTTTAGTAATTTCATCAACATTGTGCACATTTACACAAGCAATGTCTTCAATAATCCTTTTACTGTTTGATAATTTTATACCCAAATATTTTTTTTTTACATAAATTTATCCACGCACATAAATCAGCAAGTTACAAAGACAGCTTGCTTCCCATTTGAATGCCTTTTATTTGTTGAAAAACCAATTATCCAAATTGAACAAAAGTATTTTCCAAACGAAATTTTATAGCATCTATCAAAGTTTCAGCAGTGTCAGATTTAATGCTTCTTTCTGAATATTTATTATGCGACCGGTATGCTTTCTGTGAATATGAATTTATATTTATATATGGTTTTCCATTATGTTTAAACGTTTTGCTGATTAATTCTGAAAGAGTACTTTTAATTTTATCTATGGTTAGATTTGTTTACAGTGTAAAAATACGTAAAGCATTTGATCCGTTTAGCTTTTAAATCTTTGATTTGAGATACAAACTCCGTAATATTTTTAATACTCCAAAAGCTATTTATTCCACAATGTTTTGAAATTGTATTAACAGAAATGATTTGTAATTGCAGTAAAAGACAGTGTTATTGCCTTTGATAGTTGTTTTGGTGTACATTTTGAAGCACCAACTATGAATCTTGATTTAAAAGGTTTTTTTTATGTAATTTGGGTATCGATAACAAAAAGGAATAGAGGAGTCCTCTTCAGAAATTATGATATTGAAAGTAGAAGTTTTGATGATATTTAACACTTAACTTTTTCAAGTGTTCCCATTTAGCATAGCTTTAAATTCCTCAACTTTCGTTTATGCTTCATTGGATTCGCCTCCATCAGAAACCTGTGAATCGAAGTTGGAATGGAACATCTATCGATAATAGTTTTGAAGATATCAACATTTAACTTTTTCAAACGTTTTTAATAAACATAAATTTACATTCTACATCCGTTGTAATGCGTCCAACAGATACACAGCCACAACATTCCTGCCAGTAGAACTAACATTGGGTCTCTATGTTGAATTCTTTAGAAACTAACATTAATTTTGAAATTTTCAAATGGCCCTTATTTGCCAAATTTTTTAACTTCTCTACTATTTTGATCAATTCGTATAATATTACTGTAGGTGCTATACCTACGAGAAATTTGAAGTTTCTGGCTTTTGTGGGGTTCGAGTTTAGGGAAACACAAGATTCAAGTGGAAAGACAGGCAAGAAATTGAAGAAAACCTGCTAGGAAAAACAATTAAAGGGTATGCATATGCAGATTGGAAAAAGACATCGAATGGCTACACACGTTAGGTCGATAAAAGTTTCATTAAAATATTAGTTGATGATGATGATGATGATGATGATGATGATGATGATGATGATGATGATGATGATGATGATGATGATGATGATGATGATGATGATGATGATGATGATGATGATGATGATGATGATTCCTTGAGATAAACTATAGGACACATCAGTCTAAAAATTACTTTCGTGCAGGACACAGTCCAACAGGCTCTCCTCTCTGTCCTGTCTGGTCCAAAACAATGAGTGTACTTACTACAGAGAACACTGATAAGAGAAATAAGGTGTCCGCTGGAGGGTTTTTTCGTGTTATTTAATAATTTTTTTGTTTTGTTTTGTTTTTTTTTTTCTGTTTTTTTTTTTTTTTTTTTTGTTTTTTTGTTTTTTGCTTTTTTGGTTTTTTTTTTGTTTTTTTTTTGTTTTTGTTTTTGTTTTTGTTTTTGTTTTTACTTGTTTTTGTTTTTTGTTTGTTTTTTTGGTTTCTTGTTTGTTTTTTTTTTAATCTTGTTTTTGATTTTTGTTTGCTTGTTTGTTAGTTTTTTGTTTGTTTTTGTTAGAGACCTTGTCATGTAAACACTATACTGGCCAACGAGCCACTAAATGTCATGGCAGCCTGTGGCCATGTGGGGCTGGGTGGATATAATGCTAAGAGCTGAATAAACCGTTGAGCGGCAGGACACTAGCAGCATGTATCGGCTTGCATCTTTTTTCTAATCATACATGGCAAGCGTTTCCAGGTATCTGATGCTGTAAATGTCGCCTGCTTTTGGCTTATTTGTCGTCAACCACAGGCTACCTTTGCTTTACTGTTCCCCTCTTCATGTTCCGGAACTAGTGAGCCCAGAATAGAGCTATTGTCTTAGTGGACGAGGTTAAACGACGAAGGGAGAGCATGCGCAGAAAATAACCTCCTGATGATTTGACGGCCACGGCGAGACATTTTTTATGAATCCCTATTGCAATCTGGGTTGTGCAGAGCACAAGGAGTTCATTTGTGTTATAACGTTATTTCCTGAGCACACAGAAAATGGGTAATCGGGCCCTGTAACTGTACGTCATTACCAGACATTAAACCCCTGATACAATAAGGCTCCTTCACCTTACCGCACAGAACATTACAAGTGCATTCTTTTGGGTATACCTAACGCTTTTTCATCCCAATCTATCACTTTACCATTTAGCAACTATACTTTCATCCTAAGATATATATTCAGTTGATAGTAGTGTATAATTATTTCTCTTTAGTGCTTTGCCACAATTGAGCTGTTCAGTAATCACATACCTTCATGTAATATAATTTTTGCGACATGCACCCTTACCTTTCCTCTTCTTCTTCCTGGCATTAGCGTCATCGGCCAAAAGTAGGAATATGACAAGCACGACCAGCAGAAACTTGACCCATTTAGCCGAAATCATTGTCCTTTATGCGGGAAACCTATCGCCCGGAACACGCCAAGAAATGCTTGCCGTAGCCTTCGTGATGTGGTAGCATGGATGCATCAGCGAGGCTGGCGTGGCGGTGCCAAAGAATAGGTGACGTGGCGCTGGTTGACTTGTGTCGCTAGGGCGCAACTGTGTTATTTGATGCCAACGCAAGATGGTTTTATTGTAGTAAAGGCTCTATGACAGTCGACAAAGCATCTGTTATAAGCTGCATGTACAGGGTGAAAATACATTATTTTATTAGCGATAGGGTAAATTGATGTTACTGTGAATTGATATGTAGATAAATTATGAATAATTGAGTAAATGGAGGTCGTATACTGTGTCACTTCTGAAGATCTGATAACGACTTTTAACTGATAAACAGCTAGATATACCGATGTACGTGCGGTTCAACCATCATACACCATTAAGCAAGGTGTATCAACTAATAAACACATCAGCCTTATGACCGTTGCTTTGTGATATGGGCCACTCACATTGCACATTGTTAACTCTGTTTGTTCGAACTGGTTGATAATGACTGCAAGATTCAAATTTGATCTGCTAATTCTTTTTTACCACTATTTTAAACATTGTCAAGTTTACCATCATACTGATAAAACCAATTTAATGCCATCTGTATAGAACGCGTTCTGCCTGTGCGTCTAGCAACAGCCTTGAATGGTACACTCAGCACGTGTACCACACTAATGTGCGTCTAGTGGCAGCTTTCAATTATACATTCAGCACGTCCACACGACACGAAGAAGTGTCAATAGGTCGTAATATCTTATGCCAGAGTTAATGAAGCAATGTTTATTTGTAACGTGCGATATATCATGTTCCAGCAGCCAGTGCTAGAAGCAAAATAAATGTCACGGACCAATATTGCAATATTTCAATATGTATGTATGTATGTATGTATGTATGTATGTATGTATGTATGTATGTATGTATGCATGCATGTATGTGTGTATGTATGCATGCCTGTATGTATGTATTAATGTATGTATGTGTGTATGTATGTATGTATAAATTATAATAGGTCTCATCGTCTAGAACCACTTCCTAGTTGTCATCACCCTATTCCGTTGTTCATATGATCGTATGTATGTATGTATGTATGTATGTATGTATGTATGTATGTAGGTAGGTAGGTAGGTAGGTAGGTAGGTAGGTAGGTAGGTAGGTAGGTAGGTAGGTAGGTAGGTAGGTAGGTAGTTACGTATGTATGTAAGTAGCGGGTGGCACTGCTTTTTTTTTTTTTTTTTAAATTTTGTGCGTGTTTTTCTGCTACTCCAGAAGTGTCCCTAAAGCTATTCTGAAACTTTGTGGAATTCTACCTCCTGGAAGGGAGAAGCAAAATTGTTGACTCTGTGGTGATGCTATTGACCCTTGAAAAAAATTTCAATCCGAGTTTTTATCAGTTAATGCATGAATTACTGTTGGTTACATTCTAAGTCAATGGGAATTACAATGGTTGTTAACATTGTCGACTTCTTCGAAACATCACTAGCTTTTAGATTTTCATATTTTTCCCTTTTTTAAATGGCAAAATTATAAAATATCTTTTTCTATTTAAACCGATTGCTAGTTGCCTCAAAATTGCGTTGAAAGACTTCTGAGTACCCTTCGATCAGGGTAAGACTTTCTATAAGTTGAAGGTCAGCCGAGAACGGGCTCATCACGTTTCTTTTCAGCTCCGCTGACTTGTCAATCAGCTGAGTTTATAGGATGGTCCGTCATCCGTCCGTCCTCAATTCACATTTTCGACTTGTCAAAAAACGTGCACTTCCAACGCGGCGAGGATGAACTTTTGATCGGTTTCACCTACATTTGTTTAAAGGGTCATGCTCCAGTGATATTTAGATTTTAAAAGAATTTTGGGGGTTTATGTTTTGAGAAATTCTTTAAAAAATCATCTACTCTAAAACCGCTTTGCAAATTGCTTCGAAATTGGATAGGCATTCTTCTGAAGACCCTTTTAATTAGTGGAACTAGTGGCACTGCGTTTTTATACTTTTTCAACGGATTTTTGTGTGGTTTAACTGTTTCCGACTTCTTCAAAGTAGTCACTTAAATTGTTCTCAAGTTAACTGGAAATATACCTTGTGGAAGGGTCAAACACAGTTGTCCACTAGCTGGTCATGTTCTTTATTTCTGATTTTGAACTTTTTTTAATATCGATACCTGTCAATTTATTAATACATTCTTTTTGACTATTATTTTGTCAATGGGAATTACAAAAGGAATTTATATTTTCGGCTTCTCCAAAACCTTCAGCTAGATTCACTTACAACCTGGTGGGGATATGCCTTGGGAGGTTTCTTTCATGTTTATACAAATGATTAACCCCTTGGTTTTTTTTATCTTGTTCACATCTTTTGCTCCTTTTTGGCATTTTTTTTACGGAAACCGCGTCACCAATTGCTTGCATGCTTCGAAGTTGCATAGGGACACTTCCAATCATCCCAGCACCTTTATTTACTCACCAGGTGGTGCTACGACTCTGCTCCTTCTATTTCTTTTTATTATTATTTTAAGCTCAGCTGACTTGTCTGTCAGCTGAACTTATCTTATGGTTTGCCGTCCGTTGTCCGTGCGTCGTCCATCAACATTTCCTTTTTCGACTTCTTCTAGAATAAAACGTCAGCCAGATCAACTTCAAACTTAGTAGGGATGTGCTTTGGGTGAGTCTCTACCATGTTTTACGCTCCAGTGAATTTTTTATATTTTTTATGATAATTATCTTTGTTCTTTTGGGGGGTCAAATCTTTAAAAATCTCCTAATAACTTTCTTATCACATAGGAACACTTCTTGGGACTCCTAGTTCCTAATTTGTTCCCCGGGTGGCGCCGTGATTTTTTCCCATTTTTTAATAATTTTGTCGGGTTTTTTTGCTATTTTTGACTTCCTCTCCAGACCCGTCTCTCGGATAAAGGTGAAACTTTGTGGATAAGTTCCTTGAAGAAGGGTGAAAAAATTGGTGTTCATAAGGTGGCGCTGCTTTGGATTGCTTTGATTTTAAACTGGGTCACTCCTAGAGACACATACTTCTTAAGTTGTTCAGTACCACCTGATATTTGGCAAAACCGTAAAAAATCTTCTCTGAAACCCTTTGGCCAATTGCTTAGAATTAGACACTTCTGGGTACCCCTAGATCCTAATTTGTTAAGGAGGTGGGGCTCTGATTAAAAAAAAAAACAACTTTTTAAAATGATTGATGTGTGTTTTTGCTATTTTTTACATTCGCTCCAAACCGTCATTCAGATCATGCTGAAACTTGGTGGAAATGTTCCTTGTGGTAGGGTCAAAGAAACCTGTACACTAGGTGGCATCGAGCACTACAGTTTGTTCATGAATGGTCAGCTGAGCACAGGGCTATCAACATCTTCTTGTTTATGATTTTTGTGTGTTTTTGCTATTTTTGACTTCTTCTCCAGAACCGCCACTCAGATTAAGCTGCAAATCTAATAAAATCTTCTCCAAAACCGCTCGCCCAATTGTTTTGATATCACACGGGAACATTCCTAGTTCTTACTTTGTTCAGCACCACCTGATTTTTTTTAGCAAAAACTCAAAAAATCTCTAAAATCACTTGGCCAATTGCTTCGAAATTGCATGGGGACACTCCGGGTAACCCTAGAACTTAATTTGTTCAGGAGGTGGCGCTTTTATTTAAATTTTTTTATGAATATTTGTTTGTTTTTGCTATTTTCGACATCTTCTTTAAATTGTCATTCGAATCATACTGAAACTTGGTAAAAATGTTCCTTGTGGAAAGGTCAAAGAAAGCTGTTTACTTGGTAGCATTGATCACTCCTGTTTGTCCATGAAGGGTCAGCTAATGACAGTCACTGTCACACTCCTCTTGTTTTGCAGTTGTGTACGTTTCTATTGTCGACTTCTTGCTTCCAAACCATATGTTAGATTCTCTGAAAACTCAATACGAATGTACCCGATCTCAATATCAACCAAATTTAGTCACTACATGATGCTGTTGTTAGTTTCATGATTTTCAACAAGCTATTGAATTACAAGAAAAAAGTAGAAGGGGTGTGTGAACATATTACCATTTTACACTAGAGATTGCAGGGAATCCTACAATAGTGGTGACTGTCATATAAAATCACTATATCATTATCAATAAGGCTCTAAAATTGGGTTTCATGGCTTCAATACAGTACAATGTACAGAAAATGTAAAATTGTGACAGTAAATATATACTTGTATGTATGCTTTGTTTTCTTCCCCTTAAAACAACCAGAAGTAAGGACAACATGCCGAAATATTATCTCCAGAAGCTAAAGATACATTTAGGACCTGTTATATATTTCTGTACGGTGGGGTAATTAAACGCCTAAAATATAGCTCTTTTCTGGAGTTAGCCGCTCACCTATCAAGAAACATTCCTTCAAAGTTTCAAGCGGTATAAAGAAACTAGGTTTTCTGGTAGTCACTAAAAATGGCGCAGGAACATAAATTTTAGAAATGATAATTAAAAAACACCATCACCTATCGAGCAAAGGGTACGTAGATGGGTTCCCTTGCAATCTCTAAGCAATGTGCGAAGCAATTTCAGAGACGATCATATGATAAGAATTGCACACAAAGCTTAAAAAGGGGTAAATTAACCCTTCACAATCACTGAAACTTAGCCTGTTGAAGCATTTGGCAGAGAGCCGTCCAAGAAATTCCCACCATTCAAGAGAACCCAGGCAAAAATTTCTTGACAAATCTTAAAAATGTAGTTATTGACGTACGGACTGTGACCGCAAAGAGACCATAAAATAAGCTTACATCCTCCTCATACATCAACTTTAACACAGACCTATGTAAACCTGTGCCGCTTCTCTTCATTGGCCGGGCGGGGGGGGGGGGTTGAAGTCGGAAAACCAATGCAAACCAGAGAGATTTGTTGTGGTGTCGTTATAACCATATGTTCATGATGCAGGCGTGTTGTGCTGCCTCACAATCTTCCCAAGACACTGGCATGGCAATGAAACAAGGCCTGACAGGTTGGCCTCAACTGCCAGCTAATCTCAGGCTCCATGCCATCTACAAAGAGTGCAGATCTTTTTTATCATAATGATAATAAGATTATTATTATTATTATTATTATTATTATTATTATTATTATTATTATTATTATTATTATTATTATTATTATTATTATTATTATTATTACATAATAATAATAATAATAATAATAATAATAATAATAATAATAATAATAATAATAATAATAATAATAATGTTTAATCAATTGATCGGTAAGAATCAATGTTAACATGGTCACAACTCCACTTAGTCACAAATTGTTAAATTTTGCAATTAGAGATAAACCTGTTTTATTTGTCAATGTCAAAACCTTACATCACATTGCCTGTAATCGTCTAATGGCAAAACCTCGTGTTTGGAGTTTAATTATGCAGTTTACATAGGAACAAGTTAGGACCTCACAGTCTTGGTCTGGCGTCATTTATTTGGGCTCTAGGAAGACAAAGTGGATAGTTGACTCAGGTGAGCATTTCAAATGAAATTATACAACTTTGATCATTTCCTTTCCTCCAAACCTACATTATGAGAAATGTAAAATTTTATTCGATCAATGAGCATTACTTAAAAACTTAACCAAAACTAACTTTTCCATAACAGGCAAAGGAGTCAATGTTCATGACAGACACAATCCATTCAGGTCTAAAACTAGAACACTGAAATCAAAATTTCACATTTTATGCACGCATGAATGTTACATACATTTGTAATGTGAGGCCTCATAGAAATATTTTATATCCAAATACAAGGTATTGCCTTTTACTTTTTATCGAATGCTTTTATGTATTGTTCACATAATGCATTATAGGGCCTAGACCTACAGCACGTTATTGTGAAATGTAGGAATAGGGTCTATTTTATGGTAACTACATTAAAGACAAAAAAATTATATGGTAACATCTAAATTGGTAAAAACCAGCGATATAAAAAGCAGCTCTATTGTAGCCCGTCGGGGTCATTGTTACTTATAGTTACTATACCTGTTTTGCTTCCACAAGCAATTTAAGTTGTCTTAAGGTGAGCTAATACTTATAAGATAATTTTATTCCAAATCATGCATGGAAAGATTTGTCATCCAAGTACCTGTGTACCTAGTATGAATTTTGGTATCAGAAATCATCGTCTCTGTTAACAACTTATCCCGGATAATAGGCCTTAGCTCTATATTTTGTCGTCATTTATAATTCTGAACATTATCCCAAGAATAAAACTTGTCTGGAGTCAAGGTTCAATTGCAATAATATTATAGGAGAGCGATTAGATTTCTATATTCGTGACGTTTTACTTTGGGGGCAATTTTGAGCCAAATAAAAGGCCATATTTTAGCTCTGCAGTTCTAAATTTGAGACTGAATCAACAGCTTACCTCGGCGCACTTTGCGTGCATTGCAAGCAAGTGCGCCGAGGCAAGCTGTTGACTGAGACAATGCATGAGTTCTGAAACTAAGTTTAGACTAGGCATCCTGGTACTTGCATAAAAGCTCTATTTAGGTAGGATTTGTATGTAAAAGTACTCTCTATCTATACTGCATCTTAAGAGAACTATTTTCCTGACTAACACTGAAAAACTAACGACTTAATATGAAGTCGAAAGAAGTCTGTCTAATTATTTATTTGTTTGTTTGTCTGTCTGTTTGTTTGTTTGTTTATACTATTATGTTTGTTTTTGTGGATGTTTATCCATCAGGTCAGCTGCCCTTTCACCTTTTATTACCATGATATCTTAAAAGAACCCTGATAGGTTTTTCTTAAATTTTGTAGCATCGTCCAAAATAAAACAAAGATACTAAGTTGGTCACACCTTTAGCCGATGTGACATTCTCATGAAAACACAATGACCAACTAAGTCTGAACTATTTTGCCAAAATACCTTCAAAATTTAATAATGGATCCTTTCTCAAAGTACGTGGAGGTGCATCACTGAGAGAAGATCAAAGGGTTACTTTCCTAGATCAGTGTCACATAAAAAAGCGAGCAATTCGAAATCACTTTGACTTTGCTAAGAGTTTAATGGTTGAAGTGTGTTTTTTCTGGTTTTGTGTAGTGATACACTTTAAGAAAAAAATTACTCGGTCGAATCTCGAGGTCACTGTAACCTATTTTGTAAATTGCTTCAGTGGCTTCTTTTCGAATTTGGTACAAGGATGCTTCTTTAATTCAAACACTAGTTTTTTTAGATCATCAGATCGCTATGAACTGTATGTGGTTACTATGGCCTTATAATTAATGCATTATTAAATTTGGTGTAAATTTCATTAGATTTGTACTTTACTTTTGCGGTTCATTATGATTACCCATTTTACCGTCACATGTTCTTTCAATCAATTTGACACTATTACACTATTACTGCCTTAATTTCGAGATGACTGTATGGATTCTTATCAAATTTGGTACGGATGTGTCTTATAAGACACAAAAATAGCTGATGAGATTTTTTCGTCACTGTGACCCATCTTGGGCGTTACTGCGAGCTATTTACAGTCAATTTGACATTGCCGCCACCCTATTTATAAAGTGCTTAATTTATTCTCTGCAAATTCTGCAATGAGATGCACTATAGTACAGAGAATAGATGACTATATTTTGAGGTCACTTTGACCTATTTGGGACAGTAATCTATTCACTATTTGTATGAACTATGACTGATACTTTTCAATTAAAGCTGATTTATGGTTTCCAGTTAAGCTCAATGAAATTTGTTTCCTCATTTCAGATAAAATAGAACCACAGCCTGCCTTTAATGTGACAAAATGGTGACCACGGGGCAACATGATATCAATTTTCAGCTCAGCTGATATGCCAGTCAGCTGGGCTAATGCACTCACTCTTCACCCAGCTTCGTTCTGTCAACCCATCCGTTTGTCCATAATTACATTTTTGACTTCATCTTTGAAATCGTCATCTAGATTCACTTCACACTTGCAATGTTCGACTTGGAAGTTTCTACCACATTTGTTCAAATGGTGACGCTCCAGTGTATTTTTGTTTGTTTGATTTTTTTTTTGGGGGGGGGGGCGCCAATCGTAAAAAAATCTTCTCCAGAACTGCTCATTTGATTGCTTTCAAATCACACAGGAACCCTGATGGAAATTCATAGTCTGCACTTTAATTCACCAGGTGGTGCGTTGATTTTGCAACTTTGCAATTTTTGGCTTCTTTCTAAAGCTCTGAGTTAGGTCATGCTGAATCTTCATGGAAATGGTCCTCACGGAGAAATCGAAAGAAATTGTTCACCAGGTGGCTATGCCGTGGACTCTCGATTCTTATGTATTTTTCATTCCAAACAAACATGACTAGAAGGTGTCAAGTAGGGCGAGTACACCGGAAAATACCCTTTGTGGAATAGTTGTATGCCAGAAAATACCCTTTGTGGAATAGTTGTATGCCAGAAAATAGCCTTTCTGGAATAGTTGTATGCCAGAAAATACCCTTTGTGGAATAGTTGTATGCCAGAAAATACCCTTTGTAGAGTCTCAGTTGTCTACCATGAAAATGGGCAGCCACAAGTGAGATTTGTCTAAAATCGTCAATCAGATTTACTTCAAAATTGGTGTCAACGTTTTTCTAGTGATACTCCACTGATATCCTTCAAATAGTCCCACGCTAGCAAAGTCAGGTTTGCTGCATCACAGAGTTGCTTCATTGGTAGTTATATAGGTGCACTGTCTTCCAGGCCAGGTGGGAACTTTATGGTGAGTAAGGACAATGATAAGACCCCGGCCAGAGCACAGTTCATAGACCTGTATAAAGCTGACATCCAGGTGTTGTTTCGTATTTCAATTATCACGAAATAATGAGCTGGGAATTGTATGACAAAAATTTGTCGGTTTTTTTTCTCACATTTTTATCTATTAAATACCGTTGAAAAAATTTTAAAATACCAAAATGCTGATATTTTAGACTGGAAAATGCTAATATGAAAAATAGAAGGATTTATAACTGTAGTCTGTGGCCTGATACGAATGACCCAGGTCGACAGCAGTGCGCTCAAACCACGCAGGGAAACGCTGTTGACAAGTCAAAAACTGTAACAGACAGGGTTACACCGCAGCACAGTGCTCCATTACTACAAGACCTAAAGCCGGTGAGCATAAAATAGGTGATTTAATAATCAATTTCTCTCCAATATAAGGCTTCCTCTGTTAGACGTATCAGCTGATGCTTTTGCCGGGAGAGACTCCCAGAAACCAGATGCCTCGTATAGTTTCATGTTTCATGAATCCTGTGTCACTTTACGATACGGAAAAGACACCAACCTCGTTGTGGCCTGTAAACAGAGAGGCCACGATAAGGTGTTTGACAAAGTTCAGCCTGCAATTATGGAGACTACGCTTGGGTATTCATATCAGTACGTTCTAACCGATATCACAAATAATACTTTATTGAATTGATCATGATTTTACAACTAATCTTGCTTTTAAAGAGAATATTCAGCTCTGCCTGAAAATCACTTGGGTGACGCCGCATGTGTTACCGAGTTCTATAATAGGAGGCTATTTTCCCTTTTGAGCCCCAGTGCGTGACTTCTGAGGCAGCGTACATGATTCATTGACAAGATAACTGAGCATCAGACAATGTTACCCACCCATAGAGCCCGACCACAATCCACAAAGGCTGAAATGTCGGGGCACAGCGCAATCCTAAGGGATTTACTCGGGACATTATTACTAATTCTAGCGATTTGGTTTACAATCCTCTCGGTCTGCTCCAGTGAGTATAATTTGTCAACATATTTCAGATCTTAATAATTTTCCAACGATTCATGAATATTGATTTTGATGCATGCTAGCTATACATGCTGTCAATGAATTCTACGGGTGTGTCCGTTTAATTCTGTCCTATTATTCTACATTTTAGCATCCAGTACCTTTAAGAAATTGATAAACCGAGAGGAAAGCTGAATAATAACAGACCAGCGCATTCATAGCAAAATTGCACAGTTTCTATATTGATGGACCCCTGTTCGTTTGCTTGTTTTTTCACTGCAATTGAAATTCCTCAGCCCATTGATGGATCTGATGGTGTTCACTTGCTTCAAACCACAGGCACAGTTATGGTGACGGATATTGAATGTAAGCAAGTAAAGAGTGGTGAACGGAAACACTTGAATTTAAGTTCGTGTGTTTTGCTGGTTCACCTGTATTGTACACACTATACGGAATGTAGTTGTATGACAGGGCAATGTACACTTCCTTTTTCTTGCATTGTACAGTGATGCAACTTCAAGGTCCTACTCATTGCAGCTGTATGGCAAGGCAAAATCAGAGATGCCAACTGTCCCTCATCATCAGGGACAATCCCTGAAATTAGCAGAAAATTGGACCCATTTACGTTATATGTATCCCCATCAAATTTGCGTATTTGCTGCTATAGTCTTTGTTGACTATTTTATGTCCCAGATGGTCTTGACTAATTGTCCCTGAAATGACACTTTGAATGCTTGCATCCCTCCAAAATATACGTATTCTTTGCAGTTCTTTCGTGGACCACTCTTTTATTTGAGCTATGGAGTCTTGCCATTTGCTCATGCATGACAACAGCGAATGTGTCCACACAGTGGGTATATGACATATACTTAACGGTGAACCACATGAATATTTTCCTACCATTTGTACATTGTGCATTTAATGGACTTGGGTTAAGTGCGGATGGTAAGTAAATAAAGCTTAAATAAAAACTAATATGCTTATAAATAGTAGGAAAAAGACAGTTTTATGTCATTAAATATTTGCCACCTTTTCATCTGCCTGCTAGTGTATAGTTATGTTAAATGTCTTTATCGCGAATTCTGTTTCCAAGTATTGATATAACAAAATACCCCTTTTATTATTTGTTTGGTTCCTTAGATAGGCTTACAGATGATTTTGAAAACTACACAGATTTCATCTAAACATCTAGCGGCTTTAAAATGCCTATAGTTTTAACTATGTACTATGACTTTCAGACTCGCTACTGTATGTACCCTGTTTCTGACTGCGATAACCTTAAAACAAGTCAATATTCTTGCTGCAAGATATGAAAAATTTACGAACTGCAAAGGATTGTATATCGTCTCAACATTTTCTGTGTTGTATCAATACATTGCTCAATATTTTCTAGTTCTATCAACTTGTTATAAAGGATTTCTATATTTTGCCGATTGTATCAACATTTTTCCACTTTATCAACATGTTTCCAGTTGTATCAGTATCTTTCTGATTTGCCAGATGTTGAGTTACGCGGAAGACTGTAACCGGCTCAACAAGTAGTTCTGTTGACTGTGTGATCCTCATGATTCAACAGTAGCCTGCTGAACTGACCTGATTTTGTGTATTTACCACCCCAGTTGAGTGTTTACTTTTTTTAATGGAGTGTTTATGTGTAGGAAAAGGCCCATTGGTATCAAGCTTTTGTAACACAGCTGTGCACTGCATTCAAGCCGAGCAGCAAGTTGAAAATGTACAAACATTGAAACACCAACTCGTCTTGGTGATATGATCGTTTAATGGCTAGAACCAATAAAGTAGTGTATGCAAAGTAAGAACATCGAACTAAATTTGTCCTTTCTTCTATCAATTACTGTTACAGTCAATGTCTTTTATCGGCATCAGCTGATGTCAGCTGTTCAGCAGAGCTCAGTCTTTGTGGCTGCCATGTTACAGGCCACAGACCACAGTTATAAACCCTTCTATCTTTCATATTAGATTTTTCAGTCTAAAAAATTCAGCATTTTGATATTTTAAAATTCCGTGAACGCCATTTAACAGATAAAAATGTCAGAAAAACATGGATGGATTTTTGTCATATAATTCTCAGCTCTTTAATTTGTGATAATTGAAATACCTGGATGTCAGCTTTATACAGATGTATGAACTGTGCTCTTGCCAGGGTCACATCACTGTCCTTCCCGACCATAATTTCCCACCTGCCCTGGAAGACAGTGCACCTATATGGCCACCAATGAAGCAACTATGTGATGCAGCAAACCTGACTTAGCTAACTTTATTTAACCAGAAGCTACAGCATGCTGAAAACACAGTATTGTCACATTTACGGACTGTCTCTGGGATGCGCAACCAGCCAATCACAACTGTGGTCTGTAACCTACACATTTCTTCAAAAACATGTAGTTCATGAAAACCGGCGTTAAGAAGAGGTATTCACTTGACTTAAAGATTGACCAGTGGTCCGGTTGGTACGGCAAGTGTTAACACATGTAGTTTGACACGGGCGTGTGCTCCTTGTATATGCCTTCATACACGCTTGACAGTACATAACCCTGCCCGAGAAAAACAGACATACCTCATGACAACTGGACATATACCATAACAGTGAAATGTGTCATACTTCAGAGATCCATTTACGTGATATAATAATATTTAGTCCTGTTAAACATCGAGGTCATAACATGCATACACATTTGGTTGGAAACTAAGTGCAACTTATCGAATGTTCATTGCATTCGCATTACTATCCCGTTGATGCGATTATTTTGTTATTCAACACTCTGAAGAGCAGGACACTGTCTCGTGCAATGCGACACATTTCAGCGTAATGTGGTATTTTGTATAACACAACGAGACTTTTTGAGAAAGCGTCATTTTTACTTGGGCCATTGAAAAACATATTCCCGATTCTGGAAATATATGCCGACTCCGTACATATATTGCATAACCGTGTTGATATGGCACTCACACGTAACTACCTCCATTGAACCACTCTTTTTTTAAGAATGGGGATTTGGTCGAGTGGATATGTGTGTTCCCATTTCTGCTGGGCGACTGGTGCCAAAGGTTACAAGTTCGAGTCTCGCTCGTTCCGCACATGAAATATAGCTCAAGTATGGGGGAGAGTACCAGGAAAAAAAATGTTCATAAAATATCTTTAAGTTGTAATCTCAGTCGTTTCTAAATGGCATTCAGTATTCACAGACGGTTGTAAAATTCAATAAATATCTAATGCCACAAATAGATTATTATTAATTCTGTTCGCTCAAAACAATCTGTGTAAGTGTGTGTATGCGTGTGTGTTTGTGTGTCTGTCTGTCTGTCTGTCTGTCTGTCTGTCTGTCTGTGTTTGTGCCTGTATCTGTGTCTAGGGGTAAGAGACTTACAATGATGAATGACATTAAGAAAATAGAGATCAGGCTTGAAATATATTTGATAGATATTTTTCCTGGGAACTAACGTGCGTAAACCATAATTCAAATTAACACTGAACAAAAAATAATCAATTTGTTGCTCAAGTTTGGTATTAAATTAACATATTTTCTTGTTCAAAATTCTTGAAAAGTCAAAGAATAAATGCTGAACTATATACATTATCCATCTCGCAGTCTAGGCTGGCTGCTGGACAGGTGTTCACGCACACGCTGGAGAAAGAAAGAGAGGGGGGGGGAGTAAGGAAGGAATGAAGAGAAAGAAAAAAGATAACAGCGCTATGAGCACCTGAAACGTTGTAGCGCCGTAAAGAGCGACAGAAATATTCTCTTAAGTTTTCGAAAACGTTGTGTTTCGCCAAATCTATGATCACTTCAGCTGAAATCACCTGTTTTAGAGAAGTCAACGTGGATTAAGGAAGTTACATTGAACCAAAACAGCCGCTCTAGAATTTCTTGATCGAACATACAAAAGAGCTTGACTCAGGTGAAAGTCCAGTAAGTATATATTTTACTGATCTTAGGCTTTCGATACCTTAGACCATCAAATTCTTCTGCATAAACTAAATCACTATAGTATAAGCGGCACCCCGCTAAATTGCCTAAAAGTTACCTTGGTAATAGAACTCAGCCGCCACATTATATATAATATGATGATGTTAAAGCGCTTTACCTATAACCACCGATGTTTCCCAAGGATCGATCCTCGGCCCTCCATTTTTATTACTTTTATTGATAAAATACACTCTGCTCCCAATAAATGTGATTAGATCCTCCATGAAGACACATCACATACGGAATCTGCATGTTCCTTTAATTTCCTACTGGGGCACAAAGTAGAACTTTATCAGGAAATATAAATGTACAATTTCAAAACATATATGACCAGTTAACAGCTAATAAATTAGCTTCAAATATTTCCAAAACTGATTATATTGTGTACTTTTTCCTTCAAGGGAAATTATATTTGGATTCAAAACTTCAGATTAATGACAATGAATATAAAAGTGTCCAGGAATTCCATTTTTCTGGCGCTTACAAATTCACAAAAAGTTGTCATGGACACCTCAACAAAATTGCAAATAGGTCACTGGTACTCTCAACAGGCTACAAACTTATGTATCCTTATCAGCTCTTTTCCTCGTATGCAATACACTTTTTATACTGGGCCTGAACTATTCTCTGCCTGGGTGGGGTTATATTTGAGAAGAAAAATGTTAATCAATAGGCGAAAACAGTACGATCAATTTGTAATGTCCATTCCTAACCCACACGGTACCCTTATTCAAGCAATTAAACTTTCTTAAAATTAGTGATTTATTATTACTGCCGGTACTCCACTTAACAAGTTCCAGATGATTTTCAAAATAGTTCACAATCATTTCAGTACACATTTTTATATAGGCCGGTTTAGAGATGGACCTCGCATGCCTCTACCATCATGCTGAAATACTCAGCAAACATAATAGATAAAATCCACACCTATTCCTGCTATGGCTTCTCAACATAATTAAGCTAAATTACGGTTAATCAACCAAAACACGGATACATGTGTTATTCCAAATTGTTCTGCTTGTAATATATCATCAGGTGGTTCATCTGCTTAACTAAGATATGCCTTGCTCCCTAGAGGTATCGATGTTCACGAAAAACATTATAGAGCGGTATAGGTGGAGTCTATATATTATTTTGCATAAGACCCTCCTAATGTGTATATGGTGCAAAAAGATATTGACTGCAAACTGTTGTATTCCCAAAAATTGTGTTCCCGTCCCTAATACCTGGATTTAGTGGCATGAAAGTCAAGCTTCAAGCCACCTGTATTTTAATTTAGCTGTGTGCCTATTTATCGTGTAAATCAACATGTTAGTCAAGGTAGCCTCGGCAACAGCGAATCCTTTTCTTTAGCTGAACTTATCCTAACAATACATGCGATTATGTTGATCTTATCATTTACTTGTTGCTCAACGTAACAGCATTGTCTCAGCAAAATAACACTGTGTACAATGCATTGGCCAATGAAATTGTTTTGGAGTCTCGAGTCTTGAATTTGGACCGTAACAATGTCTAAAATGCTGGAAACGTTATTTCCGGAAAAAAGCATTGGAAACATCTTTACATCAACTTGCTGGTTTATGGCATTTCGAGAAAGATATATCATAGATATATCTTTGTTACAGAATACCTCACTGGATACTTTAGTTCTGGCTGTTGAGCTGGAGATCGAAAACGTAGATGCTCACTGGCTGATGGGAAAGGGAGCTGGGGGGGGGTCACCCCCCCCCCCCCATGAAAAAAAGATAAATAATATAAAAATTAAATAAAATGAAATATAGGTTGATAAAATCATACAGCTTGGCCTATTTCCGCCGCTTTTAATTTAAATTTACTGTCTGGAAGTATATCTAAGCATCCATGATCTTTAAACTGTCCATACGTTTACATATAATCGTTACGTTTCAATATACATTCTGAGTGCTTTTGGTATTAAAATGCTCTATATTATTGCAAAGGATTCGTCTACGCAATATTGTACCTCATGCCACTGATGTTGCCATTATGGTTATAACTGGTGTCCATTTTATTTTGAAACTAGCGACAGATTTACCAGATTCAGTCACGCATATAATTATAATACAGGAAGCCAGTCATTTTACCTCTCAACGTATCCTGATACGTATCCATGTAGTTTTGCTTTTTTGCAACTTGAGGGCGGTCTTTCTTTTTTTTCTTTTTTTTCAGTTTATGAAAATACAATTGTGGGTATTGTGTAGTCTTTATCTCTCAGTTGGGCACATGTCAGTGAATTATTTGCTGATTGTTAATTATAGTGAAAAATAGGGAAGTGCTTTGAAGTGGCTTCCGTTTTTATTTTTTGTATTTAAGAAAACACATAATGTAATGGAAGCTACCTTACCGATGCCACAATAATTTACTTCATTTGGTTTGTGAAGATCTTGACATAAATGATCAACTCCACAAGCGTTTCTCAGTTTTGTTCAACATGTATTCCATAGTCCAAATGCGGGAGTAAATACGCTTGCAAACTTAGTTGTTTCTGGAGTCACACTAGTGTATGTAAACTCACTGAATTATATCTTATCAAAATACAGCATACCAAAGCCTTCATTTGGCCTAAATACTGTTAACCACAACGAACTAGGGACTGCAGCCTGCGCCATCAGATGTTTTATGTACAGCAAATATGGTCAGGAAACTGTGCTTCGTTAGATATAGGAGCTTAAGAGCTAACCTATCGGGAGCTGACACTCCCGACATTATTACTTACCTATGTAAAGAATGATTGTGGTTTTCGGTTTGTTTCATGTTGTTGTTGTTGTTTGTTTATTTTTTTTTTTTTTTCGTTTTTTTTTTTTTTTTTTTTGTTTTTTTGTTTTTTTTGCTCGTTTGTTGTTTTTATGCTTTCTTTTGTTTTTTGTTTTGCTTTTTTATTTTTGTTTTTGTTTTTGTTTTTGGTTTTTTTTTGGGGGGGGGGCTTTTTGAGCATTTGTTTTAAACATAAAGTATAAGGTATCACTACAATATATGCACATTATATCATATGATACAAAGTGTTCCACATTGAATTGTGGTCGAATAAAGACTTATATTATACACATATATGGTACCGTACGAAAAAAAAGGCAAAACAAAGTCCATGTCTTTAAAATACTGTGAAACCTGAATTTGTTCCTATCTGCATCAAGCGTAAAATTATGAGACTGCAAAGTTAAAATTTGCTAATTTGCATATCCAAAACTTTAATTTTGGAAATTAAAGACTTATAACCCAATATGGGCCTAGCATGGACAATTTGGAGGACACTTATTAGGTCCATGGTGTTTGGAACAAAAGAGCATAATTCTTAGAACTCCTCACTGGATTTTACAGCGAAATATATAAATTTAAAATACGTGTCCTCCTATATCTAGGTCTTTTATTTTGGCAAAGGTATTTACTTAACACAATATTTTGGTGATATGTATGTGCATCAATTGATAGAGCAAGACTATGCAACTTCAATACTGTTTACTTTCATCAAGCTACACCAAACCTTAAAAGGCAGCAAAAACATAGATGTAAACATTTACATTTTGGTACCTTCAGTTAGTTAGCAACTCGAATTTTGACTCAGACGTCTAACTGGGACTATATACAGTACTTGTACAACTATTAGAACTGTGTAGTTCCTTTCTGGTTTGGTTGTATCGGCTCTTTAATATATGGTTTGGGCTTTCAATACGCATTTTAATGATAGAGGCAGTAGAAGGAATGAGATGAATACAATAAATTTTTTTAGTCGTATAGATGATATTTTTATTCACTGGCATCTCATGTTTGAGCTGGTCAAAATGTAGACTTACAAAACTGTATGGATTGGGACTTGTCTGCCATACTCTGAATCGAAATATGAAAGCTAAGGAGATAACCGAGTTTAGTGGGATCTGACTCGTTATCAGTCATACCAGGCTTGACATTACTTTGTTTCTTAACTTGTGCTCACAATTTTCCCAAAGTTGTTGGAATGGTTCTTCGAAAGGGCGTCAACAAGTTTATTAGCATTGTATGTATCTCTGTTATTTTCACATACCTAAGTGCATAATAATATTTAGCTTTAGTTTTGTAACGAATTTCAGCAATTGCACTACCCCAATAGCTGAAATTCTTATTTTATCGCATGCCAAAATGAAGCCTGCTATTATATGGTTCACCTAATACAAAAATGGATATTGTTTACCACCCATAGCTGGGTCAGTGTGGGAAACAGCAGCCACCCTACCCACAGTATACTGCAATACTTGAATATATCCACAAAATGGCAAGCAGCCCAGGCAGGTAACCGTTATCCACTTCATTGAAACCAGGGTTAGGGTTAGGGTTAGGGTTAGGGTTAGGGTTAGGGTTGGGTTGAGTTGGGTTGGGTTAGGCTTGGGCTTAGGCTTAGGCTCAGGCTTAGGGTTAGGGTTAGGGTTCGGCTTAGGCTTAGGCTTAGGATTAGGCTTGGGGTTAGGGTTAGGTTAGGCTGGTAACCACAACCTGGATATGTTGCCGTAGCACAGTATATGTTGCTTGCATTGCTCTCTCCCGAGCCCACTGCCCCATTGTTCTCCCCAACCTATGAGCAGCTTGATCACTTCCCATTAAATCGCAGACCTAAATCTGACTGACAGCTCGTTTACATTCTGTTGTAAATACAAAACCATGTGGGTGTTCGGCCAAAAACCATCATTTATTTAACTCCAAAATTCTCATAAACATTGACATTTTCCAAAGTCAACATTCGGCTGCATTGTAGAATGGTACCTAATCTTTCCTATTCTGAAAAAAAAAATCGCGAATTTGTAAAATTTATACTGCAAAATAGCTTTACAGGCGACCTATTCATCGCTCCTCATAAGGGCTCAGTCTGTCAAGAAGAGGTATGTTATTAATTACTCAGGGGTGAGAACGGGGTATAGCGCCCAAACTGAATGCATCAATAAGTAAAGTAGGAGTCTTATACACCCTTTTCAAAAGTTCCTGACATATTTGGAACATTACTGACCTCTGGTGACAGAAACCAGAATGACGCTGGGAGGGAGGGGGAGCAATTTAAGTCCACATTTACTTACATGTTAAGTTCCCTTACTTTGCTAGCTCATACCTATTATTGAAAACACTTTTGAATATAACAATTGTCAGGAAAACATAAGTAGAAAAATCTTCAGTGTTTAGACGTTTCCTAACTGCCGCTGATATACATGTCACTGCAATTTTGATACCTGTAGTAGGTTGTACAGTTGCTGTACAGTTGGACCGAATGCCAGAATAAAACTGTTGACTCTCTGTACATTCTAGGAATTTCCAGTAGCAACAGTTTAGTAACATATGGGGTTTTAAATATATATAATTAGCTGTCACAGATATATTTATTCCAAAGCTCAATTAACTTTTAAATGGAGCAAACTGATCAGTGCAGACCAAATTTTCTAATCTGCTAGGACTCAAAAAGGGGAAAAAAACGACGGAACGTGAGTATTGGACCAATCAACACATATTAAAGGGTTAATACCGCCAACAAAGGATTTGTGCCTGTACCCTGACCCGGCCAGGTCAGGGTACAGGCACAAACCCCGATTTAAAGGTTTTAATCACTTTTTTTTCATGATGAACCACCTTAAAAGGCTGTAAAAAAAAAAGAAAGAAAGAAAGAAAGAAAAAAGAAACGCCAGCGTCAGATTGCCGAGAGTGTAACAGTAACGGAGAGAGAGCTTGCGAACCAGATAACACAACTTGGTAAAGCTTTATCCTTTGTTTCCTTTTCAAGTATATAAATAACTGAATATTATCATCATGCTTTAAGCCTATAGATGCCGGCCAACCACTTAAATAATTATTTATTGCTTGGACATTTTAATTAACCCAAATAAAACGTAGGTTAAGGGGGGTATTAATTGAGTGAGCAATAAGAACGTATAATTTACAAAAATCAGCCGTATCCAAAGTCTTGCATTGGCTGGCTATTATGCTGACATTTATCAATATTGACAATGCTGTGTTGAAGTGCTTAGCTATAAAATTACAAAAACAACAAACAGCACCCCCCCCCCCCTCCCGAGCTAAAACATGTCTCTGGTCAAACCAAGGCAAATAAGCCCTACCCTGGAAAATTAGCATTGGAGAGATCGGCCAACTGATATTTTCTTAGCCGATCCCTTCCAAATTTGGTGACTTAGCTACTGATTTTACATGAAAGATTGGATACTGCAGAATTTTGCCATGATAAGAAAAATAAAAAGGAGGAAGGTCTTAGGTGTGTCACCAAGGTTCAGAATATTTACACCTTTTTGTTTGTTTGGTGCCTGTAGCATGATTGGTTCTACATGTACGTTCATGTACATGCAGTGTATCAGGGATGTGCTAACATACCATAGGCCCACAATTATAATAAGAGTGCCTATTCTGATCGCTATTTCATTGATAACTTTTGTCCTTCTGTCTCTGGTTCAGGTATGACGGAGAAGGATCGAGTGAACGTCTCCGTAAAACAAACATTTGAAATGCACGCGGTCTTCACTTAAAACCGCCATATTTAAACACTGGTTGCTAGGGTCAAGGTTATCACACGTCAGGTCACGTGATAAATCCACTTACAATTCCTGTTTGAAGTCAGGTAAAGAACCAGCCAGGTAAAACCAACAGCGTGGCTGCCTGTGGAGTCTTTGAGTTTTAAAACATGCTTTTTAATGCAGAAAACATCAATACAGTTTAAGAGCAATACATCAAATGTGAGGTTTGCTTGTGTACCATGTGTACTACAAAGTTGAGCCGGAGAAAACAATCCGTATTCCCGCTATAGACAATCATGTACGAAAACGGGTCATTCTACCTTTCATTGCGATTTACTCAGAAAGCAATTTTCGCAAGATCAATTAATTTTGGAAACAGCGTTTTAAAAAACCAGTAGGTTTATCCTATCGAAATGAACAGATTTGGAAGGTAAAAACCTGAGCTAGAAACCGTGTCTGGGATTTTCCGTTCTAACTATTCCTTCCGTGACTTTTGAAAGTGACAGAACTGTAAGACTTTATGATGGCAATGAAAGAATTCACCAACATTTTCAATACTCATTCATTTCATGAACGGTAAGAACGGTTCCTGCGTATTGGTCAGTACTTTAATCCTGCATAGTTTTATGACTTAATTGTGGAATATTTTTCCAGTGGACGCTGCAAAAAGTGCAATCTGATACCCTCTTGGAAAATTACTCAAGACATCGTCAAAGGTCGTCACATTTATGCAAAACGTGGTTCTTTCAAATCTAGACACCTGTACCATTAAAATAAGGTATAGTTTTCTGGGTGAAATGGCAAAAACCGAAAAAGTTATAAGGGGTTAAAGTCGCTAGTTCTATAGGCGCGGTCGAAATATGGCCGCCACCGTAAATGTGCAAGAATATTACTCGGTGTTCTCAGAAAAATGTATTTTGTAAGGAAACACGGCAAGTAAGCTCTGGGTTTATAGATAAAGGACACTTTTCTTTGGACACTCTAAATTCCTTCCATTAACCTAATAAACTATACATTTTTGGAAAGTATACAAGCTGGCGAATAATTCTGTGGCGCTGTAGTAGTGTTGAGTAGCTACAACGTTTACAACGCAATCAAAAAAGTGTACAAAAATGATTTTCATTCTTTGACACAAATCTTACTTAAACGCTTACTTTCAAACACAGTTTGATATCAAATTAGGGTAAACTATAAGACACACTACAAATCCAAAGCGTGTATCGAATTGAGAAATTTTTGTGTTGTTCCTTATTAACAACTCGTTGAAGTTGAAAAGATTACACATCAAACGTAAGCAACCTTTGGCCAACTCTGGTGACAAAACGGAACAAAAATTGGAAACTCTGAGACAGTCATTTTTGATTCACTATACAAACTTCAGTTCGGATTTGAGGTTAATATGTTCAAACTTGAATAGGCTGATGCGAAATTTGTGGTAAATTATGATGATCACTTGTGTAATCGTAAAGAAAGATTGCAACCACACGACATAATGAACGTGAAATGAGTAGCATTTCCAGTTTGTAAGCTTTCAGATAATGAATGCCATACTTGATATTTGAATCCAAAGTTATTTTCAGTACTTTGTGAAAATCACTGCTAACTTGCCATAAATGCTGAAAACGTAATCTTATTTGGAATTATAGAGGACTCTCTAACAGTTAAAAGAAAGCACAAAGAACAAATATATAAGAATGTTTTTCACCACGAATATTGTTAGACGACCAAGGACATATATATATATATATTTATATATATATATATATATATATATATATATATATATATATATATATATATATATATATATATATATATATATACATATATATATATATTGTATTTGTGTCTTTTTGCCCGGAACCACTTCCTATTAGTCATTACCCTATTCCGTATTACGAACTCTTTTCTCTCCATACGCTCATCTGTCCCTGTCTAACGTATATACATATGGAATTACTCTTGTCTATATTGCACACGATCATCTGTAAAAGTTTGACATAGGCTGCATTAGCCCAAATGTATTCAACGGTCTTCAGCGGATAAGTAATGAGAACATGTTTTGGAGCCTTTACGCGTACTTGCTCTCTGAGATGCACACGATCCTCTGTAAAAATTTTGACATAGGCTGTATCAGCCCAAATAAATTAAAGGGTCTTCAGCGGGTAACTACTGAACATGTTTCGAAGCCTTTTACCCGTATATATATATATATATATATATATATATATATATATATATATATATATATATATATATATATATATATATATATATATATATATATAATAATAATAATTTCATTAAAACCTCCACGAATGGAGAAATTAAAAGATACATCGAGATTATAATCATATGAAAACACAAGTACAGAAAATATTACACAGTGACCAGCAGATGACAACATCGAAATGACATATCACAATTATTGAAATTATACAACACAGATATATATATATATATATATATATATATATATATATATATATATATATATATATATATATATATATATATATATATAAGTTTGAAAAAGGGTTTCATTGTTCATGGTTGCACTGAATCGAATATCTCTGAACAAGCCCCCAGAAATCTAAAGGTTGAAGACCAATGACCGTTATATGCTTTTCTATTATATATATATATATATATATATATATATATATATATATATATATATATATGTATATATATATATATATATGCATATATATATATACATATATATACATATGTATATATATATGTATCTACGCATTTACCTCCTTATCTATCTATCTATCTATCTAAATATGTGTATATGTTTTTATATATAGAGAGAGAGACAGAGGGAAGAGAGAGAGAGAGAGTACTATAGTATAAAGAGTAAGTTAGCACAAATTGATCGCTTGTAATTACTTCTTTCTAGTGGCTGGTTTGGTTACAACAATTATATTTTAACCAAAACAACTGAAGAAATGGGAAACAAGCATCAGAACTTCTTTTCATTCCACTCCTGTAAACACATGGTACAGCTATCAGTAAATAATTTGTAATTTCTCTCCACAACTGCGACCATATTTGAAGCTGCTAAAATGCAAAGCACAAAGCCACAAGGCAGTCAAAGAATAATACATCGGAACAATTTTATTGAGAATGAAAGAGGAAAAAGGAAAAGGAAAACGGAATGTACATCATCACATGGACGTTAATCGTTTTCGGCACTACTGAATGATTTTCGGTTCTATTGGTCTCTTTTTGAAGGCTAGCAAATTCTAAACATATAACATTGAGACGCGCATCGGTCGCAGCAAACTCTTGCGTGGTAGAGGTAAGGCGAGGACAACCAGTTAAAAAGTCATTAACAGTTTCTTTGGCTGCGCTACAGGCACAATGAGGACTTACAGTCAGGTTACATCGGTACATAAAATCATCAAAAATATGTGCGCATTCAAGCGTGGTAAATTCAGCTGTCTATTTAAATTAAACTTTTCAATGTACCAAACTGCCGATATACCATTCACGAAGAACCCCCAGCTTCGCATTGTAGATGAGAAGGAGGGTTTCGTCTTTGTTCTGAACGGCAGACAATCAAGGAAATATTTTCAGAGTTTAAAATGTCATACCGGGTATCAAATAAATCGGAAATCCTGTGCCTTAAATAATAAGGGCACATACCATGGACAAATTTATACATTTATATCAGTTTGTGTTGTTCACGTCAATGCCATAGCGGTTCCCACTTTGTTTCCTCGTACAAAGAGGACAAATTACGCTATTTTGTGTAGTACCTGATACGGTCTGGAGGCAGCAAGTTGAACGGGCTAAATCACATCTGAGGAACATTGTTTTTTGTTTATATACAGCTAGAAAGGGTACATACTAGTTCAGGGGTAAGCCAAATTATTCTTGTTTACTATACAAATTTAGAAACTCTGTTTGGCTTCACATATATTCTTTACTCATATTTAGCTCTGCATCTATAAGCAAAGCTTGAATTATTTAGCTAATTCTTCATTTGACACGTTCATATATATTCATTATTATGTGGATTGTGTTTGCTGAATATTTAGCTTAGACAATGAGCTGCATCTCAGAGAGCAAGTACGCGCACAGGCTCCGAAACATGTTCTCATTACTTATCCGCTGAAGACCTTTTAATACATTTGGGCTAATGCAGCCGAAGTCAAAATTTAACAGAGGAACGTGCAATATGAACAATAGCACTTCCATATTGATATAGGTTAGAGAAAGACAGGTTAGCTTATAGGAAGTTTGGAGTTTGGACTGTGGAATAGGTTAAAGACGACTAGGGAGTGGTTTTGGACAAAGGATCCAAGTGTGATGCTTAATTTCTTTCAAGAGGATTAAAAAATAGCCAAAGGATAATACAATTCCTTCTAATGTAGGATACATAATGACATACACTTCGACCCATAACACATAATATTAAAAAAGGAAAAAAAATTATAAATGGTACAAATTCATTGCCAATGTATCCCCAGTATGTGTGTAGTGACGCTTGTTACCACTCAAAAATTGGACAAACGTGTAATCTGTGGAATGTTGCGGGAAAAAACATTTAATTTTCACAGACTAACAGTTTGAAAAAATGCCGGCATGTATGCTTTCATGAGTCCATACACAATAATTGAAAATACAAATTTCGCTAGCTGTTTTCATCAGTGGCATTTCCTGCCACAAAATTCTGAAACCTTAATGTAGAGACAATATAATGTTCTGCAGCATCCACTAGAAGACAATTTGTCCCACATAAAGCGGATGGCGTACCGAACAAAACTAGTTGTACCTCCTCAGACGGTAATTAGTTGTCAAACGAAATTACCTGAACGATCTGTTCTACGAATGTCAGTAACCCTTATCAAGAGAGCATTGCCTATGATCGATAAAAAGTGAGCACTGCAGGACAGCATGAATCAATGTTTCAGACGAAAAATTTCAATATATGCGGAAAAAATAAAAGGACAAATCTATATCGGAAGTCGACCAATTAAAATTGTTCAAAATTATTGTTATTTGGGTTTCAATATAAGGATAGATGGGTTGTTTGCTAATGCTAACAAAATGCTAAGTGATAAAGCTTTGAAATCTACTGCTCGACTGAAGAAACTGTTCTGTAGTACGCAAATCAGTCTTCCTATATTGTTGATTTTATTTCACAAACTTATATCGCACATTTTTTGTGTATGGCTGTGAAGTTTGGAAGCCACACGAAATTCTGACAGATAAATGTATCACAAGTGCTGAAAATTACAATTTGTTTAAATTTTCTAAATTGTCTGCATTTTACTTTAGGAGAGCATGAAAGGCTAGCCATATAGCCAAGCTAAGTGAAGTTGGAGGCTTCCTTCTTGTTCTCAAAATTTTGACACAAATGTGCAAGAATTGGCTACGAAGTGTACACATGAAACCAGATATATTATTGCTTCCTTTGTAATGTAAAACGCATTGATATCGGAAAGATGACACCCTGAACAAATACTTTCAACTCATGCTTTAATAAAATGTGGGCAAATATCGGTTCTCGTACTGATCCTTTTTCTTAATCGGGCTTTTGTAAAAAATAATTTAAAGAAGATTTGTCATCCATTGGCAAGAAAATATGAAAAATAATTCTGGTTTCACCAAAACAAAAACAAAAACAAAAACACGTACATATACTAAATTCAGAGAAACTATTGAGTCAGAAAAATATCTACTGGTGATTAAAGACTATACATTGACGGAAAACATCACATTATTCAAAATAAGGTCACATAATTTGAAAATTGAAATTGGCAGACACAAAAAGCCACATAAAATTTCTTTAGAAACAAGATTGTGCGACAATTGCGATATTGTAAAAGATTAATACCATGTTGCAATTGCTTGTAAAACATATGAAATTGAAAGAAAATACCTACACGATGTGCTAACCTTATTTCCCGATATTTGACTATCCAAATAATTCCGATTTTTATCCATTATTAAGTTAAACGCCATTGACAAAATTTTTATAGAAAAAAAGACAGGTATACAGAAGAAAGGGGGATTTTCCTGATGGAGGGCAGCATCGTGAATAGTAAAGGATTTTTCACTCTACACGTATTGTCATTCGTGTGTCACATGTGATTGTGCTGTTGCAACACTACATGTATTTGTTCTTTCTTGTATCGTGTTAGTGAAATAATTGTGTACTGTATTTAAGTATATGTTATTTTTTCTTTAGCAAAATGTCATGATTTATGTATGTACATGATCCCACAGATGAATATTCAGTTCAGACTGGAAACAGCAATTACAATCTGGAGAATCACAAAGATTTTGAGAAAAGAAGATGAGTGTTCAGAGCACTGAAATAGACCCTTAAACGGTTTAACAATGTATTCAACTTGCGAGGTCCATGCCTTAAATATAAGAGCTTTGAGGGGAAATATATAAATTTTGCTGATATTGTGAAGGTGCTTACAGAGGGTGCATTGCTTATGTTCACCGGTAATGTGTTCCCAAGACGAGTTATTGCTGGAATGAAAGACTTTTCAAAAGTAAATTGTAACAATTCGTCACCAATAGCTCAGTAATGTTACGCAAAGTGCAATTAATCCTGTTCCTGTTAACAACTGGAATCAAGCTCGGAGATATCGGGGACATAGGCCCTGCATAATATTATAATACATGACAAGGTTCAGACTTTCACGCCTGGCTTTTAGACTCATTCGTCAAAAAACGTTTAATACCTTTATATGGCTAAATACATTAATCGCAATGAATACATACAGAACAGTTCTGTAGAGAACTAATTCTAAAATGTTTGAGCATTGTTGTGCGCACTTGCTAAAAACAAGTGCAGCGTATTCCAAAGCGGGTTGAATAAATGATGCATAAAAACTTTCTACAACATAACAAGGTAGAAGGGGAGAACAGTAATTGATGCGACCCAAACAGAATGATGCTTTGATATAAATGTATTTTACGTGACTACTGTCTCAGGACAAATTTTCAGATGGGATTAGACCGATATGTTTGTGTTCCGTAACACGTTATACAGGCTCATTCATTAGAAGAAATGGTTCATGAGTTGTTTTTTCCATTTTCCCAGAAAACGCAATTTCTTCTGTTTTGCTGGAATTAAAAATCTACCTCCCATTCTTCCCCCAATCTGTCACAACAGATAAATTTTCATTCTTGTGTAATGGTTGTTTCCTCAGCTGTATTAACAATTCATTGACATGTTGACAATATGCTTTGCAGGATACATCTTCTATTACATCATTTATGAACACAAGGAACAACGAAAGACATAATACACTGCCCTGAGGAACGAGAGACACTATAGATACCCAGTCTAAATTACAACCTTGTAGTACAACTCGCTGCTTTCTATCAGATATGATTTGACCTATGGTAACAAAGTATCGCAAAATTAGTTCGCGTAGTTTATGCAGCAGAACAGGATGCAACTTGATTGAATGCTTACAAAAAGACCATTCTTATTTCCTTTTTCTGATCATTTCTTTCAGATAATTCATGAACAATAGTAACTAGCTGATGAACAGTTGAGTCAAAAGCTTCTTTGAAGTCAAAAAAATGAGTCAGCAGGTCGTTAGTGGTAAAGAAATTGTATAATTTTTTAATATGCATAGTTGCAATACTTTACACATTGAACAGGGACCAGGAACCAGGGAAACAGGTCTGGAGTTTTTACCTCAGCTGACTGACAAGTTAGCTGAGCTTTTAAGATGATCTGTCGTCCATCCATCGTCTGTGCGTCCACAATTCACATTTTCGACTTTCTCCAAAACCGTCATCCAGATTAACTTCAAACCTGGTTTGGATGTTTGGGATGTATCTTGGGTCGGTCGCTACCAGGTGTGTTCAAATGGTCAAACTTCAGTGATTTTCTTTCTTTTTTTTCTTTTTTTTTTGTCGGGGGGGGGGGGGGGGGAAGGCAAAAACTTAAAAATAAAACTTCTTCACTGAAACTGCTCACACAATCGCTTTGATATCACACAGGAACAGTCCTAGCGACTCCTAGTTCTTAATTTGTTCATCAGGTGGCGCTGCATTTTCTATTTTTTTTTTAAATTATTTTTGTGTGTTTCTGCTCTCTTTGACTTCTCCGGAACTATCACTCAGATTAACCTGAAACTTGGTGGATATGTTGTTTGTAGAAGGTGGAAACAAAGTTATTCACTAAGTGGCACTGCTGTGGATTCCTGATTTTTAACGATTTTTTTTTAATTCGGGTACTTATCAGTGAATGCACCTTTCCTATAAATTACTATGTAAGTCGATGAGCAATCTAATGCTAAATCATATTTTTTGCTTCTTCTGAGATACCCTGAGCCAGATTGACTTCAAACTTGGTTGTAATGTAACTTGGGTAGGTCTCCACCAGGTTTGTTCAAATGGTAATGGTCCCGTCAGTTTTTATTTTTTTTATTTTTTGTTTTTTTACGTGATATATTTTTTTTTAATCTTTTCCAAAACCGCCCACCCAATTGCTTTAATTCCTTTGATAACATACAGGGAAACTCTAAGAGACTTCTTGTTCTGAATTTGTTTACCAGGTGGCGCTGCAATTGTATTTTATCTTTCGCGATTTATTGTGTGTTTTCGCTACTTTTGACTTGTTTTCCAGAACTGTCACTCAGATTAGGCTGAAACATGGTGGATATGTCCCTGGTGGAGGGGTCAAGCAAAGTTCTTCACTAGGTGGCACTGCTGTGGATTTGTAATTTTTAACATTTTTTAAAATTAGGGTACTCATCGCTAAAATGTACCTTTCCTGTTGATTATTATGTAAGTCGACGGGCATTCTAATGCTGATTAACGTTTCCGATTTCCTCTCCGAAACCGTTCGGCAGATTGCCTTAAAACTTGGCGGCAATGTAACTCGGGTGAGTTTCTACAGAGTTCCTTCAAATGGATACGCTGCAGTGATTTTTGGATTTTTTGTGGATATTTCTTTTTGCGAAAAGCTTTAAAAAGTTTCAATAGAAAAGTTTAACATGGGAAGATCCTGTAATGGTTTAAAAATGAATAATTATGGTCACATATGTGTCAAAATGGTAGGGTGTATCTTTGATTAGTGTCTATTTTGTGCAAGTGATCATGCTCCAGCGATTTTTGCATTTTTATGTGTTTTTTATGGGGGGGGGGTAGCTTTTTGGACCAAATCTTTAAAAAGTCTTCACATGCGAAACAGGATGGCCAATTGCTTCGAAATTGCATAGGGAAATTTCCGGAGACTCCCAGATGGTAATTTTTTTCAACAGGTGGCGACGCATCATTTTCTATATTTTTAATGAATTTTTGTGTTTTTGCTATTTTCTTAGGTCATAGTGCACGTACATCATTTTTACTGTTCACTGTATTTTGAGAACTACTTTGGGACTTTGATGTTGCACATGTTAGTGTTCTCCCATACAGGTCAGACTTACTTAGCACATGGGAGACCTTGATCCTATGCCAAGTTCACAGAAGCACAAGGATGATGAATCCCTAGGTCAACTGAGCATGCGCTGTTCACACAGCCCTGCTGTATGTACAATGAAGATTATCTTCATAATAAAAGACATACATTGGCTTTTTTTCCTTTGTACGTGGATAGGTACAGGGATAAATTACATCATCTGGTTAGCAGAACATATATAGAGCAAAAAGACGCAATACCTTATGTAAAAACCGCCTTCTCTTTTCTATCTCTCTATCTCTCTATCTATATATCTATCTATCTATCTATCTATCATCCATCCATCCATCCATATATATATGTATATATGTATATACATATGTATGTACATATATATATACATATATATATATATATATATATATATATATATATATATATATATATATATATATATATATATATATATGTATGTATATCAAAATATCGTAAAGCTCCTCTCCGCCCATCAAAATAGTTTTAAGATTTTGGTCAGCCTTCAGTCGGAGGTCAGGTAGGTCTGAAGCAGAATCAACAGGCACGCAATGACATCAATTAAGATCATTCAGCGCTTGAGCTTTCTCAGCAGTATTTTTTTTTAATGTGTCCGCTTTCTATGACAGATGGTATAGGTTTGTTGCTATTCGAACCATGGATACTGTTTAAAGTTGGCAAGTATTTCCTAGCTTCAATATTCTTGTCAGTTAAAATTTCGTTAACTTTCGTGGAGTAGTCCAGTTTGGCCCTACTTACCATATCAACGACCCCATTTCTTAAACGACAATAATAACTCCTGTCAGCTTCATCGCCCGATTTCTTTGCCTTCTTGTAATACCTACTTTTATGTGATACCTCAGACCATCTATCACAAATGGATTGTCACGAGTTCTGGTGCTTACTTCCTTGTGGGAAATGCAATCCGAGGCTACATCATTTGGAAAGTAAGTGAATGTGTTGCAAATATTGCTGTTAACAGCATCATCAATAAATTCTGCATTCCATGGGACAGCCGATTGTGAATCATTAAGTTTTTCGTGATCTACTTTGAAATAGTTCCAAATAACCATTTTATAAGCTGTTGTTTTACCAAGTAAGCAACCCTGACAGCAAATAATTTTTCCGGGCTCTTGTATTGGTCTAGCGAAGACAAAAGACAATTTTTTCTAAATTACATCTGCTCAAAAAATATTCATACCACGAAGGCAATCCACACCTTTCATTGCGTTTACATAATTGTCTACAATATGATGATCCAGAGGAGGATAGAAATGCCAAGGTGAAGGTGATGATCAGTTTGTGATATAGTGTTTTTTTTAAGAAATAAAGGAGAAAGATTCACATTTTGATGACAAGTACATGCTATTGATACATTTGTACTGTCCTTTGATTTTATGAGCCGTTGGTCTGAGAAGGTACTTCCTGCTAAAAGATCACCATTCAAAGTCGTATTTGCAGTGTTGTCGTTTTTGTGATCTGCAAATAAGAAATAAAAAGATATCTATCGTCTGCAGGTGGTCGCATTTGAGAAACGAGGGTCGGTTTTGTGTCTGATACGGCACAATGATGCGGGTAATTAAAGACTGGAAATTTGTTAGATTTGTATTTTTAGATGTTTCGCGCGCCTTTGATCGCGTCTGACAAAAAGGCTTGTTATCCTAACTTAATGCCTTCGGTGTTCGTGGTAATTAATTACACACCACACATGCATGCATGCATACATACATACATGCATACATACATACATACATACATACATACATACATTGTAGTACATGGTCTATGTTTGTTTTAAGTTTTTTTTTCTGGACATTTTTGGAGCAAATTTATCATAATATATAAATTCAAAGTTATTTTAGCGCATCTATGGCAGTGTTGACCGGATATGTAACGTGAGCACCCAAAGTAACCTTCAGTGTTACGTGTCTCTCATTTGCACGCATTATTTTCTCTGACGTCAATTTGTAATAAACCACGTGGAAGGAGAACAAATTGTTTTGTTCTGCCGCCACGAAATCCCACTTCTTGTTGTACTTGAAAACTGATAGATGGCAAATTGCCATTTGACATTCTCGCTTGTCTACAAATCTGTACAATGATTATGATCTTACGTGGCAAATGGAAGCTCCAAACATGTCAAAATCACTCCCGTGCCAAAGTTTCTGGGGATACAGTATCGCTTGCCAAACTGTGACTAAAGCCCATTGAAGACTGCAAGTGCAATTCTGCGTTATTTATGTGCCATCTGTATTCGAAAATTAAACGTCAATGCCATATTTGGGTCTGCTCACAGACAATGAAATAGGTTCAGTCTTTGCATATCGCTGATGGATGCATTACAGAATTTAAGTTAAGGCCAAAGTTCACAGATCCAGGCAACGGTATTCAGTATATTAAGTTGTTTGTAGTATTAAAATTACGGATTGTTAATGCAGGTGCCCTTTGAACATTAAGGGGTATTGCAGCTGATTGATCTTCCACAAACCAATACGGCCATGCCTTTTTAGGAAGAAGACTGCATAAGTTAGTGTTTTGTTTAAACATACTCCTTTAAGTAAAAAAAGCAATTGGGAAAGAGGGGGATTAATGAAAGCTAACATGTAGTAGCCTGTTTCACATCTGAAATTCATGTAATTATATGTCGTTGTATTTGTAAGTTGAAATGTGTTGCTAGATATCACTAACATGCATTTTTGTGAAAAAAATTAAATTTGTCTTGAGTTTTATAAATGTTATCGTCCATATTTATAGATATAACTTGATTGGTTTATGTTAGAATAATATGGTAAGGAACTAAGTAGCTCACCTCAATTTGACTGATAACTTACCCTATTCAAATCAAATATACGTCAAGTTCTCGTTGACAAAAAAGCAAGACAATTAGCTGAATGCTCTGCAGACAGAAGAGACACATGTTTAGCCGTCCATAAATCACTGTGGCCTAAGTCACATATTTGATGAAGGCAACTTTTACTGGATTTATCGAGAAAAAAAATCGGCGTGTGCATGGCAACTCTTTATATACGATTTTCCGTTTCCTTTTAATACATGCACAACATGGTGTACTGCACAGCATGGTGTACAGTGCATTGCATTCTGTGGCTTATCCTCGGAGTAATCCATGATAACCGGGACACAGATATCAGAAAATAAATTTGCACAAAGAGAAAAGAGCTAAATGCCACTGAAAAGTAAACATTTCAAAGTATTCAGAACGTTTGGAATTTTTATTTATAGAGCACCGTATGCCAAATTAATGAATCCATATTTACGCAAATTAGCATATTTGTGTCACGGACAGGACATTTTGTATTTTAATATATCAATAATTTTGATGATGTAGTGTGACTTTTATCCCTTGGGACCACGTGGCAGACTTGTTTATCATAAACTATGTAATAGTTGGTGAGTTAGTAATAACAATTAATATTTAATATATAGTCTGTCTATTTGCCATAATATCCCCTGCTTGACTAATGACATTCAAAAGTTCAAAAATTTACTATCAATAATGGGAGGAATAAAAAACTGTTTTATATTCGCTGTATTCATTTTTAAGGTCTTTCAAAGTGACACACAACAATAATTGAGATCGGCACCTTTTTATATGTTAAAATCATAACTTGTCACGGACAGAGCATTTTTATCACGCAGGGGACATACCTATCAAAGAGTACCCGTGCACATTTCCGTAGACTAGTAACAGGTTTCTATTACATTTTGTTTCTATCCATTTCGCTTAGTTATAACAAAACTAGTCTTATCTGATCTGTTTGTCTCTCATGCATTGAAAGTTTATATATAGTGGTGATTTGTTGATACATTTATCGACATCTATGTCTCTGTAATGTCCCGTTTATGATAAAATGGGGCATATATATATATGTATATATATATATATATATATATATATATATATATATATATATATATACAGAAGGAAAGCCATTTAGATATATCTCTTTGTTTTTTATATTATGGCTTGCTAAAGTACAAAGTTTGTGGCGCTGACAAAAATAATACTTTGCAATGGAGACAACAAATTTGTCTGGACCAGACAAACTATAACAATATCTCGCATTTGAGATGATAAACATCATGTTTGGATATATTTCAGGAAGATTTTAAAAAGTCATAGTTGTTTAAGTCTGCAGACTCAACTAATCCTTTTAGTTAATACACACAGTCAAGGGACAATGGTAACAAATGTTTGCATTGTTTATTTATAATCTGATCTACCTGATACCTTTGTCACGCTACGTTGTTGCTGCTGTGGCCACAACATTGCTTTCACAGCTTTCTGCCTGCCCTTGCTAATCCACTTAAGCCTATTAAAGAAAGTCAATTAATCAATCACAAAGCATGGTGACTTGGTGCTGGTGAAGTATGTAACCAGGAAGTCCAGTCAGATATTTCTGGCCAAACTCGTGTGAATTGGCAATTGGTAAATTTAACAGAAATTAAAGAAATAATCAGAGATGCAAGCTTTAAAAAATGTGCTGTCCATGACAAGCTGTAGTCATGGAATGCTCCCCTCATGCATTGGTTGTGTTAGCCCCTTGGTATTATTTAAAGACAGAAATTTTGCTAATTACTTTTGAAAACGAGTAATTAGCATGGATGGGAAGCACTAAGTTGTCATCATCACTCTTATAATTAGTTGCTGAGTCACCTGATGTTGATAACAGGGATTTTGAATGTTCTACTGAAATAAGCAAGGACAATGTGCGCTTGAAATAGTTCCTGAAAAGCACAACCTATTGCAGTGACATTGGTAAATTGCTTATTCAGAATGATAAAGGTTTAGCTCGTGTGTGTGTACGAAACAAGTAAACACGCTCTCATTCTGGCTTTGCCGTGTTTGGAATGTCAAAGTACCAGAGCCTGTGTTCAGCTACTGATATTTGCTCATTGCAGCCATGTGGACATTCATGAGTAGCCTAGTCTGCCAACTAGGTGGCTTACATGTGAATATTGCGATACCATTTGGAACACAAAATTAAATAATCTGGTCAGGCTGTTTTCATATTGTCCTGTGTGCCAGAAAAATAATGAAGGAGAAAGAAAAATAACACGGGGCGTGAAAAATTGACAGTGTTGAAATACAACAGATGGACTAAAAATATATATATGGAGGAACACCGATTTTTTTTAATAAGACGAATTGCCTGAATTTGTATGTATTACCGAGTAGCCAAGACAATAAGCAATTGGGGCCTGCAAATAGCGGAAGTGCCTTTATTGTACAGATGCCACATCTTAGCTTGCCCGGTGAGCGGAACGTTGGATCTCAGCAATATACACATTCAACCAAAACACGTGTGAATACACAATGTTTCACCAATCTGCTGTATCTTGGAATTCATTGACTATATCATCGTCAATGATGATTCCAGATCCGCACCGAGGAGAACATCATCTAGAGCCGTGTTTTGATACTAAACAATGTAATCACATTGTCCATTTCACAAATACACATCTTTGTATTGGACTGTGGTGGTAGCAGAGTCGACATGCAATAGTTCGACTGTGCATTACACTTTTGGTTACACTATTACTGATCTCCCTCCCTCCAATGATAATATCTTCTCTTGCGGCAGCTGTTTCTTGTTACGTCCTCTCTATAACTTCTAGTCAAAAGATACAAATAAAATTTCATGTTGTACAGCGCAGTTGCGATTGACTGGTTGCGCATCCCAACAACGATGAACCATATCTGTGAAACTGTTGTATTTACAACATACCGTCTTTTCGAATGAGGTCATCTTTCTCGTGCAGTGCAGAGTTGCTTAATTTGTGGTCATGTTGATGCACTGTCTGATAGAAAACGTGAAAACTATATGTTGAGGAAGTACAATGATAATGACCGTGACCATAGCAGCAAAATTCACACACCAGTTTAAAACTGGCATGGAGGTGTTGTTTCCCGTTTCAATGGAAAGAAAGAGAAAAAAATGAATTCATCTAGAATAAGCGCAACCGTGTTCTTGTGACGTCTTTGACATGTAAAATGTTGTTCGCGAATTTGAATTTCCTGAAACCAAAATAGAAGCAAAAGCTATTATTTTGTTTGTCATCTATGCGTCCAGATATCGTTATTACCGTGGCTTACTTTGAATTTATCAGGCCTATGGCTGCAAGCTGTTCCCGGTGGGGCCGCTATCACAAAAGTTTAGAGTCAGCTTAATCTGATTATTTGAAATTTTGCTTCTTATATTTCGTGGCCATATTCATATCTTATTTTTTAATATATCCTTGAGTCGATCTGCCATTGGGATTGAAACATATCATCTTTAACGTTACTAAAGATTCAACTCAAGAACATAATCTTTAATTCACGATGTTAATACCATAAAACTATTTTACAGGTGATATGAAATCTCCATCTGTGGCACCGAGTAATCTTGGGAACATTACTGAGACACCTTTGCCGACGTACCTGTGTAATGGGTCTCTATTTACATGTGATAATGAGCAGTGTATCTTGTCACATTACCATTGTGACGGCACATTTGACTGCTCTGATAGAAGTGATGAAAAACACTGTATACATGCGGTGACACAAGGTGAGTTGTTTACTGTGCTTCCAGCAGGTAACGCCCCATCAAACATGGTATTCAGAACGGAATTCACGGTTTATGATAAAATATCTATTGAAAAATTCTAATTGAATAGAAACATGAAAAATATGGTGGTACTGATTTATGTATTAAATATTCAGTGGGGTGCCATAAAAGTACATTTTATGCACATCAGCGTGCAACACAGGGTGGTGGCAACGCAATACGTTTCAGGGCCATGTCCTGCGTAAAGCACGGAACACAAACGCCACGCAGGAGCGGTCCAGTGGGGTGTCAACAAATTATGCTCCATTCATGAAAGATTGGGGGACCATATTAAACTGTTATATTATGCGAGGCACAAAACATCTACGGTGTACCACACATAACTTTTGGCAAATTTGGGTATTTGTTTTATTTATTTATTTATTTATTTATTTATTTATTTATTTATTTATTTATTTATTTATTTATTTGTTTGTTTGTTTTCTGTTTGTATGTTTGTTTGTTTATTTATTTCTCCTTCCTATCTATTTATCTATCTATCTATACAATTATATATATAAATATATATATATATATATATATATATATATATATATATATATATATATATATATATATATATATATATATAAAATATAATATAATTTCGGCATTTCCTTAATGCTGGTGGACTTAAGTCCCCGATTCTGGAAATAAATGCCGACTCAGTAAATATACAGCATTACCGTGTTGATATGGCACTCGCACATAACTACCTCCATTGAACCATTCTTTTTTAGGAATGGGGATTTGGTCGAGTGGATATGTGCGTTTCCCATTTCAGCTAGGCGACTGGTGCCAAAGGTTGCAGGTTCGAGTCCCACTCGTTCCGAACATAATATATATATATATATATATATATATATATATATAATTATATATATATATATATATATATATATATATATAATTTTCAGCTTAGATTAGCTGAACTAATTGAGTATAACATGGATACAGATACCATACATAAAAACTCGTGTCAATATTTTTTATCCTGTATCTGTTTATCTAGTATTCGGAAGACACCAAATTAAGTGAATTGCAACGTGAACAACTGAATACATTTGTCATAAAGTTGGATATTTGTCGGCAGATCACAAATTAGTGGCAATAGCTCATTATGCCAGAAATCTTGCACATAAATTGTAACACTTTGCGCAAGGAGGTCCAGAAGCGTACTGCGTTTTTAATTCCAAAATAGACACCAACACAGGTACATACAGAAAGCTTTTGAAAATCGGTACATATTGTCTGAGAATAGAACTTTCCACAATTTGCAATTACTATATTTACATTAAAAGTGACATAAACTGTTATATTAGGAGCATCATATTTTTCCTATTGTGTTGAGAAGACATAAACATCTTAATCTGAGCACTATTTTTGTTTAATTTTGCAACATGTTGATTTTTGTAAGGAGTCTTGTTCTTTAAATTTATCAGGTACAGAAACCGGAATGATAAAAAAGGATAATATTTTTTTTAAAACCCTATGTTTGGGGAAATTAAGACTGCTACATCGAGATACTAAAACATATGAGCCACAAGTACATGATCATGAGCACCACACACCGCTCCTGAGAGTAATGACCTTAAAATATTTAAAGTCTATACACTAGAATAACGATGCTATGCCCGGGACGCCACGACCAGATGGCACTGCCAGCGCACACCGAGGCATGACGCATGCATAGGCGGCGGTATGACTCAGTGGACGGCCGCACCAACAACGAGACACTAAAATATATGAATATGTATCGCGTCCGATACACTTAAAAACGCCCGGTAGTATAGTCGGCGATTTATTAATATGGATAAAGTCATCAACACGCAACATCAAAAAGTTGAAGTGAAACGCTGAATATGTAAAAAAACAAGCCCCCATTTTTATATGATACCAGTCGATCTGTCACCTGACACATTTAAAAAGGACAAATTCAGCATCAAATCTTTGCATCTTTAATGTGACAACCTTGGTATAGATGCTAACGTTAACTTACAGACAGTGGCAAAAACAACAATCCTGGTATAGTATTCATTTGTACAGGAAAGTGTTAAGGTGTATCTTTTGTTTTTCAAGTTCCAGGTGCTGTATCCCAGTGCCCGCCTACCCACTTTACCTGCGCGATCTCAGGAGGATGCATTCCACTGATGGGCTTTTGCAACGGCACAACCGAATGCAGTGACAACTCGGACGAAATGTGCTTCCGTAAGTATCAAATCAAGACTCACCTTTTTGTGCTACTAATTGTTTTCTGTTTTGTTTAATTCTGCTCTCTTTCCTTCTCACCAATTCTCTTCTCTTCTCCTTGTTTTCCTTTTCTTCCTTCCCTTCTTCTGACCCCTTCTCTTCTCTTCCTTTCCCTTCCCATATTTTTCTTTTCCTCCCCTTCTTCCTATTTCTTCTCTTATCGTGTCTTTTCATTTGTTGTTTCTATAGCTTTGTTTCCCTTGGAATTTTTAATTGATGTAGTATGTAATAAAATTGCTATGCGGATTTATAAAAATGTTGCCTTATCGATACTCTGATATTTAAATGCTAAATTGTGACAGACATTTCTTGAAGAATTCTATATTAAAACAATGTTTTTTCTGGATAGGTTATTTCAAAGAAAACTGCTAAATCTGCAGGTTTTACATTTTCAGACGTGGACGCTACAATCAGAATAAAGTTGACAGACCGATTACCAAACATAACAATGGTACCATTTATCCCTAGCTCACCATGCAACATTTTAGCTTATATCTGATTTGTAAAGGGCACCTATAACCTCAGGTCAAATTATTTTGAAAAAAAAACGCATTTGAAGAAAAAATGTGGCAAACAAAGCGTAACTTCACTGATCTTTATTGGGCAATCAGTCCAGAAAAATGTGCATAGATTCTTCGGGTTTTTTTTTTCATTCAGCCAACAGTTTCTGTCCTGAAGGATATGTGAAGTGCGGAAACTGGTATGTGGATGAAGGCTGTTATCCAAACTCCACAATTTGTGACAAAACTAATATCTGCACAAAACACGCGTCATCTGGTCTACGTAGTAAAGCAAGGGCATTTTGTCCAGCAGTTGGACCAGGTTTGTGAAGCATTTTTATAAGGATTCGAAACCATGATAAATTTATATAAGTTATGCAACATTTTGCTTTAAAAATTTTATATGTAACTGTAGTGACTAAACCCCATTACTTTATGGCACAGTCATATAATATATTCTTAGGCAGAAAGGTGATTTGCACGTGCAACGTCATACTAGATTTATTTTGTTTGAGTTTTCGCATTATATGATGTTCATGCAGTTGCCAAAGTAAGCGATAAGTAAAGGTAAGAAGGGCTGACAAAGGTATGGATGCGGTGATTTCTTTTTCAAAGAAAGTCCAATGTGGTTCAATGACCCCACCACCACCTTGAGCCGGCTCAACCTCTTCAGCTAGTGGCTCACACATTTTGTGTTCACTCTGATCAACAGTCAAAATTGATACTGTAAGTTTGAACTTAAAATACAATTTGATGTCATCCACAAAAAGAGTTTGGTAAACTTTGAGATCAAATGTGTCTACCAAAATTGTCATTTAGTGGTATTTTGCTGTCGAAAACCAAAAGGGTCTAGGATAGCAAACACAACACACTGATTATTACTACCTGACCACTGAAGGGCCCAGCAGCTCTAAGAAGTGATTTGCACCCAGAGCGGGTCCAGCAAGATTGCTGATGAGACACGTGTAGCCTGACACGTTTCCTCTCATTCTTCATTTAAACCACCCGTACAAGCACAATAAAATAATAACAGGACAACGTAATTGTGTCTTTTTATCCAGAACCACATCCTCGTAGTCATTACCCATTCCGCAGGCCGAACTCTATTCTCCACAAGCTTGCACATGTTCTTCTGTGGAATTTTGTCATAGGCTGTATTAGCCCAAATAAATTAAGGGGCTTAAGCTGGTAACTACTCAGAACCTGTTTCGGAGCCTGTACCCGTACAAGTCTCTCTGAGTAGCGGCTCCTTGTCTAAGCTAAATATTCAGCAAAGCCAATCCGCGTAATAATGAATAAATATTAGGGATGGTCCGATTTTGGAATCGGGTATTGGGAAAAATCATGCTTTTCTGCAAAAGTGGGTATTGGATCAGGTATCGGATTAAAAAGGCACCAGGTCCCCTATTCTGGCTACCAAATAATAAAAGCAAAACTTAAATATCAAGCTCACATTAAAATACGTATTCAATCTGAATATCTTGTCAGTCAAATTTACTCAAATACATGCAGACTGATGTATATAAATTGTTAAATGTTAAAGTGGCAAATGATGAATTAGCTCAATGCTAAATAAGTGCAGCATTGCTCTTAAACACAGAGCTTTATTATGACTAATCTTACCTGTCAACCAAACACACACACACACTCACACACACATGTATATACACATATATATATATTTATATATATGTGTGTGTGTATGTGTATATATATATGTTTGTGTGTGTTTGTATGTGTGTGTGTGTATGTGTGTGTGTTTATTTATTTAATTATCTAATTATTATTTATTTCTGAGCTCATTGCTTGCATTTTAGATGGCATCATTAACATGATCATGTCCCACAAGTTTGATCATAAACCTACTGAAAGCTGCCCCAAAACAGGAGATATCTGGAATAAAACTTGTGGTAAGTAATATTTTAATGTAACCTCTATATACTTGAAACTTCTTGCACAGCAAATTTGTCTCATGAGTGTTTTCACATGCTTAAGCATTAACCATCTGTTCAGATGATTATGGCATTGATATCAGAGGAATAATATTTACATCTGAGTATACAAAATTATTCTAAACTAAACAACAATACCAGCAAAGATACAGACATTCAAAAGAAAAGCCACCATTTCTTAAAGCAGCATGCGAAAAAGATTCCCTATGGGCTTCAGTCGTAGTGCTTTGAAGGGAGCAGTCAACAGAATCACATTCAAACAGGTTTGCGGAAATCCGATATTGTTTTCACAGTTGGAACAACAAGATCATCAAACCTTTTATGATTTTACACTATATCCTTGAGTGATATCTTAAACAGACGAATAAAAGGACATGTTTTGTCCCAGGGAACTATTCCAATGCTTAACCTGTTGCTGGCGAACAATATGTACAGTATCCTTGAGCAGAAGGGGGTTGATGATACCAGCCAATCAGCCCCCCCCCCCAGCTCCCAGCACCCCACCTGAGCTGACCCCAATCCCATTCGGTGGGGGGGGGGTCATGCCAGCAAACTCATGCCCCATGGCTCCCAGCACCCTCCGAATCTGGCCCCTGAGACCCAGCCCCAGCCAACCACACCCACCATAGCTTCAACCCCCTCATGCCCCTGAGGCCCGATGACACCACAAGCTGCAACCCCAGCCACATCAATGTAAAGCAGGCTGCAGCCCCCCCCCCGAGCCCCAACCATACAGCCCATCACAACCTTAGGTCGACCAGCCTGTTAGAAAAAAATGTGTGCCCGAGCACTCTACCTGTAAGCCCAGAGCACATGCAACACATGCCAATCAGATTCCAGATTAATGCATTCTGATCGGGGACATTCATTTCCATCAGGATGACAAATAGTTTTCTGGCTACCATGTCCTCTTTAGGAATTTTATGTCCCACTACATGTTGTCTATAGCATGAAAAAAAGTTTTTGTTCTGGTGCATGGGCAGTGACAAACACAAAGTGTCAGTGGAGCTGTCATCTGTACCCTCTTGGACTGTATATGTACGTATAATGTAGCCATGGCATGGCTTATAAGCTGTGTCAACATGCCACAGCTCCCAGAGCAACACAGCCAAGGGGGAGAGCAGCAGGCACAGCAGCACCACTGGCCAGGGTAGCCACACCAGCGCCACCACAAGCACAGCAGTAACACTTGCCCCCATCCCGAGATAGGTGAGAGCATTGGCCGCTCTTGTAGCAGTGCCAGGTGGCCCTGTGCTGCTGTGCCTGGGCCTATATGTGGTCCATTACCCTCTAGCCCTTATTCAGGCCAGTCGAAATGCTGAGACATGAATGAGATTGATTGGCTACCAGCACGCCTCGGTTTCAAGCTAAGCCTTAGGCTGTGACGTCACCAAAATACACAAAATCCAACATGGCGGCCATGATATCAACTGGTATAACATACAATTAAGAAATTTGTAAAAAGTGGTATAAAAGATGTGTTATGATCTCTTACCTTTATATGTTCTCTTTCCACAGATTTAAATCCACATTATGGTATTATTCCAGTCTAATAATAGGGCCATGGTAGTCCAATATGTCCATTTCATTTCTGATCTGTCAGCCATTGCTGACCCTAATATCCAGAAGTCATGTACATGTAATTTGATCAAATTTTGTACAAGCAATGTGATGACAAAATATTTTGCCATCTACTGCAAAAATACTTTCCTGATGCAAGCAGTAAGTTGTAGGTCCAAATTAGAAAAAAATAATCTTGTGACCTGACTTTGAATTTCAACCTCTAAAATCCGCCATTTTGTAAAAAAATCCACTTTTTCTACAAAGCTCCACTTTTGTACCATGAGGTCTTTTCCCGGCAATTTGCACCAAGAATGCACTGCCAAAGCATACAGATCCATAATCCAATGGGGGTGGTGGGATAGTGACAACCCTGTGTCCACCTTTCAGCCAAAAACGAAGGAACCCCAAAATAACATATTTAGGGGGTATGGCCCTTTGAATTATGATCTAATCTGTACAATTTGCCGTAGAATGCTCAAATATATTTTTTTCACAACTTAAAATATCAGTAAGTATGAAACTTAGCCTAATCTATGTTATTACAGAAAAGGTTTTATTTTATCAGTAGTTCTAAACGCCCATTACTTCTGATAAAATGGACTGTTCTGTTATTCAAATTGGACCACTTGTATCTTGAAAATTTAACCCAATCCAGCCCAAATTTATACCCTCTTGAAAAGCATGAACACTTGTTGGTCAAGTTACAGCATGAAAGGGTCATGGATCTGTTTTAAATTAAAATGCCAGAGCAGTATCTGGTTGGTGGGTGTTCCAAACAGGCATCTCTTGTGTCTTCAGCGGGGTATCAGGTGGCAGGATGCTCGTAAAATGACCATTAATCGTAACCAAATAAATGCACTGCCTGTTATATACAGTAAAACCTCTCTAACCGAACACCTCCATATACCGGACACCTCTCTATACTGAACACCATTTCTTGGTCCCGAATGTATACTTCCAATGTTAGCAAACTTCCCTATACTGAACACCTCCCCTTACTGAACACTTTTTTCAGGTCCCAAGGGTGTTCGGTATAGGAAGGTTTTACTGTAAGTAGTAAATGACTTATCACACCCCTTTCATGTGATCCGCAAACACCTCAACACTCCCAAATAGCAGGGACTAAGATGTGCCCATGTGTCTTTGTTTACATAAGCACTGCCCAGCAATGGAACCGAAACGAGGCTGCTGATTTGACCCCTAATCTCGCATCTCATTAAACCCAGGTCAGCATCTCGACTGGGCAGAAAGCCCGAGCATTACATGCTGGGAGGGGGGGGGCCAAATTAAGATAGTGAATTTCTTGTTTTTCTTCTTTCATCAGACACAGTGAATAAAGACACCCCCTACCAAGTCTAACTGAGGTGCTCCAGAAGAAGCCGGAGGTTGTGCAGCTTCACCTCTTTGCCATTGATGCATGAGCCTTTTATTGTCAAGCTTGCTTCTGTATGGAACTGGGCAAGTGCAAGCCCATGGAAGGACTCTCCCTGCCCTTCACCTTTAACAGTGATGCCACCAGCAGCTCCAGCAGTGCCCAGGGCTGCCACCTTGTCCGCAGCTGCAAGGGGTGGCCCAGCAGTTGCAATGAGTGGAATAAGAAAGGGCCAATCCTAGTCGTTTCTTTTGGTTTCTGGGATAGCTCCTCTTCAAGCTTGACCAGCTGTGGTGAATCTAATGGCAACTTGCCAATGTTACACCGCATACCTCTGATGCAAACACAAAGAAAGCACCCCCCTTCACCTGAGAGAGGCCCGTCTTCTCCTGCTAGACCTACTTGGGCCATAACTTGCAGACGTCATTTGTGCATGTCCTTTTTTTTGTCAGGGAGCCTGAGATCGCACCACTTGACCCGTGAACAACCTCCTGAATCCTACTGGGTCTTGGGTGATCAACCTTGCATCCTTAGTAAAGAACTTGGGCAGGCCAAGGCCCAATTGTTGGCTCTAGCGTGTCGCCTCCTCTAGAACCAGTTGACATGACACCAAGGCAGGCAGCACAGCCACCAAGTCCTGTGCAGGATCTCAAAGGCCTTGGCCATCTTTTTACTCTGTTTTGCCATCTCCCGAGTGGGCTCAAGGAGAAGCCGAAAGTCTTTTTCAAATGCTGAGTTGAGGTCTTGGCATTGTAGTTTCTGGTTCTCGAAACATTCGTGCCGCGTTTGACGCATCTTGATGTAGGGATGGATTAGATAATATTTTGTTTTCCTCATGAAAGTTCCAACTCCTTGTATGCATAAGACAGTAAAGCATCCAAAATCCATGCAAAACCGGCAAACGGATGACCCAAAAGATCCATGAGGGTGTAGCTGTAAGGAACAACCATTTCTTCAATGATAAACTGCAAAATTTCCATGAGACCCATGTCTCCTGAGTACGAGACACTGTATATTTTTTGCCCCACATCCCTGTTGATACCAAGGAAGAGGACAAGGAGGTCTGCACTAATGAAAAGGCACTTTGGGACCACCATATACTTCTGGAAGAGGTACAGAGTGTCAGCTTCTTTGTGCTGGCCTTGACTAAAGAACTTCTTGGCAGTCTTTTGAATCTCCAGCTAGGCGTCTTTGAGGATAATAGCATTGCGGGTCTCTTGGTTAATGTCCTCGGGTGTGTGGGCATGGACAACATCAGGCATGAAGGTGTCTGTGATGGCTGCCAGCTTGTCCTTGCTGGGCTTACGCCCCTCTGTGGCTAATGCATCTGTGAGTTGGCATATCTCAGCCTGAAAGACCTCTTTACCAAACTCATGTAGGAGCAGATTATGAGCTTGTCCTCCAGTACAGGGCAGATGAGAGTGACCAGTGGCCGTATTCATAAAACTTTACTTAGTCAAGTATAAAAATTTTTGTACTAAGTTCAAATTTCTTACTTGACTAAGTGCAATCCATTTTTCTTACCTAGTTCGGATTCGTAAACAACCAACGGCTATTGACAACCATTGACTAAGTCTAGTACAAAAATATTCCGATACCCAAGCGGGCTTTATGTCTGTTACCATGGTGATCCGTAATCATCAAGCAGACGACGACCAAAAATGAAAGAAAGGCAGGTAAGACCCTTATCAGGAATACCACGTCCTCCTGCTCGTGCAGGAGGTACTTAACCACCGAGAGATGGTGGAATCGGCCTTCAATGAAGGCCTGCATAGAATTTCTAACTTAGAGAGAGAAAAAAAAAGTGTGGCTTGAGTGGAAGTACAGAAAATTTTGGAAAGGTAAGTTATTCGACACTCCTGCCTATGGCCACTCCGCTATATTTACATCCAATCTAACTTTTAACATTGCACATATAGGAGAGAGCCTTGTGTGTTATGAGACCATAATACAATAGCCTTGTGTGCTACGGAACCCTAACACAGGTGTTCCCCCCACATTCCAATAAGCCACACGCACATGGGTTTCCGGAACTTAACACTTGAACATGCTCGGCAAATCAGATTTTGATCGTTTCTCTTAATTCTATGTATTAAGTTTCTAAATTTTTGTATTTGAGCAGAAATATTAAGAGGGAAATGTAAATATAAGCAACGAGGCTCGTTTTTGTGTGTGTTATGGCATAATGACGCGGGTGATTGAAGCTGGCATCGGGCAAGGAGCAATGGCGTGCGCCACACCCATGATGTCAGCTTCAATCATGCACGTCATTATGCCAAAACACAAACAAAAACGACCCTCATTTCTTAAATGGCACTAGTTAAGTTAAACCCTAAGTTACGGGCTGGCCGACCCAAAGTTTTTTTGTTTTTGTTTTTTTATTATTATTATTATTATTAGTAGTAGTAGTAGTATTTTCTATAAAGATATTACCAGCTTAATGTAGTTTTGACTGCATACAGATGGAACAAAAATGCAAAATGTGTATTTTAATTATATCGTTAATGCCTCTAAATGATTTTGTTAGTAAGCCCTGATCGCGTTTCTAGTTGTTATGTGTTGGTGTGTAACATGTGCTGGATGTTTTTTGGGGCAAGGTCTACTTTCGGGAACATAACAGTACATAACTTGACATAACATAATTTTCGTAATGCACATAATAGGCGATATTATTGTAAAAAGGCCTTGCAGATACCGAATTTTTACGTGGAACATTTAGAGAAACGCCTGAATTATGTTTAAGAAAGCTATCTTTACAAAATTCACACCAAATATACTTTATGTCAAGACTCATGTTAGGCCTTATATGTTCATATCAAATACCTCCCCCAAATTCTTCATCGGGCAACACATTTACATGAAAATGGCTTAATTGTGAGTTCTAATTGCCACCCCCCCCCCCACTTTTTTTTTTTTGTAACCGTGAAAGGGCTTTTGTCATTGTAAGCGGTGATGAAACCTACCCAACCACCCTCACCTCGGTGACCAAAATTTAATTAGGCTTATACAGGGTTAATTTGAAAATAGCGTACAGGGGGTGGCATAAACAGAAGGTCAAGGTCGTCATCTGGAAAACATGGACACTGTCATGACTGTTGCAAATTATCGGTTGATCTATTAATATTAGAATTATTGATCAATCATGGAACAAAAATTATGACTGCGTGAGTGATTTTTATTACATATAATGGCAATGGAATGGAAACCACGCTTGACCATCATTTACAGGCATCAAGAAGTCGTTTGCAGTAGTTGGGAATTTGATGAGGTGCGAGGCCTGCAATATTTTAGCAGTAGGCCTATAAGTCTTGCGTGACGGGTGGTACAAACAAAAGGATCACTGTTAGTGTTGGAACAATTTACTCGGCATATGCAATTTTTATTGGAAAGAGGGGATAACTTCAACATTGTGCGAGTGACGTTTTGTGCTTATACATACTTGCAATGGAATGAAAACCACGCTTGGCCATCATTTCATCGGCTGTAGGTGGGAATTTAACATTCATTTAACATATTGATGTGTGAGGTCTGCAATAGCAGTAGACTCTAGGCCTAGTATTACGTGAGGGGCGGCACAAACAAAAGGTGAAGGTTGTCATCAAAAACATGCCTTAAATGGACGCAATGGGAAATAAAGTTTGCTTTATTATAATTATTGATAACTTTTGGAACAATTTACTCGGCATTTGCGATTTCTATTGGGAAGATGGGATAACTTCAAGATTGCGTGAGTTACTTTTCGTGTGTTTATATACGTGCTTGCAATGGCATGAAAACCACACTTGGCCATAAAGATTTTGTCAGCCGTAGCTGGGAATTTAACATACTGAGGAGCAAGGTCTGCATAGCAGTACTGACTCTGTTCACAATTCTTGAAACTGTAGGTTGAGATAAACCATGCAGGTCTCCTACTATTCCTACGATCCACATGCAAGAAATTGTAGACATACAATTTTACAAAAAACTTGTAAGTCCGGCGACAAAGCTACATTCCTCTCACTGTTATGATTCAGATTGTCATATATTTCATGTGTTATTGTGGCAATGCTTTCAGGATAGAGACGAAACCTAAGTCTTATTTCATCTCGACTAAAACAACCCAGCTGATTACTTCGATCCCTGAAAATTCGTGGATATCGTGTTGCCCTTCGATGGGCCATAGGATGAATAAAGGCAGCCCTCTTGGATCAGTATTAATTTCAATGCCAGCAAGAACGCTACATTTTGACTAAGTACAAAAAGTTAATAACCCCCCAAGGTTACTAACATTTTGTACTTAGTCAGAAGATACTTAGTGCAACTTGTGAACTAGAAAATCTTTATGAATACCAACTTTTACTTGGTAAAATTTACTTAGTAAAGTTACCCTAGCAACAGTTCTGTTTCTGACTAAGTAAAGTTTTATGAATACGGCCACTGGTCCCACCTAATGGCAGGGGCTGACCGCAAGAGATTCCTGAGCAGATTTGTCTTTCCAGAGCCGCTCCGGCCTACCAGGAGAGCCCAGAGGCAGTTAGGAAACAACCAGTGTAGCCGAGGCAACTTGACATCCAAATCTGTGCCATCCATATTTGCTAAGGGCTGTTCCAAAAAATATCCTATGGAGGGGGTGGACGGCAAATTTTTTTTGTCCGCTACCTGGAGGCTCTGAACGGCATGCATGTCCTATGGGTGGTGGAAAAAAACAAAACATCTGTCCTTGGGTTGGAGGGTTTAATAAGATCGTGTGTCCTATGGGTGGAGGTATTTTTATTCTCCATGTCCGGTACATTATTATATGTTATATCAATCAATTTTAATAAATTCAATTACTTTTTCATTCTTTCCCATCAGTGTTGTTTCGGCTTCTCCGATGTCTTTTCCCGCCTGTAGAAATCTATTATAAATCTGGTACCCTGTTATACTATAGTATTACAACATGTACGATCAGACTGCGTACCAATATATAGGTGGCGCACCGTTAGCAGCACAAACCGAAACCGGAAGTAGCGAGGACAGCGTCAAACACGAGAAGGCAGATTGAAATGTATCTAGGACTGTTCGTCGAAATCAACATCGTAGGAGGCCAACTTTGCCGAGAGTTAAATCTGGTTGAAAAGTAATCTCGTCACTACACAACTTCGTCGATAGTCATCTTCATCGCAATGTAACATCGGCGAAATCAACTCGGTCGAAAATCAGAATGATCAAAGTGCTGTTTGGCCGAAAAGTAACTCATTTTGAGGCCATTTCGATAGAAATCGGCGAGAAACGGGTGCCAGGTTAATGTTGATGGTGGCTGTATAAAGATCATCATGTGACTGAACACAACCTGCCAATTTTTTACACTCTGGTTCGGTTAAAAGAATTATCTAAAGTACCAAAAAAAAAAAAAAAAAAAAAAAACAGATCACGTATGCAGGCAAACTTTATTCACAGTTTGATATCGACCCTTTAAAATAGTAACCACCATGGTCGTACACGCGACCAATTGACTTTTCGTTCAAACCAGAGACGTGCATGAACTTTCGCCGAAGTTGATCGCGACCAGTTTGACCTGACGGCCAAATTGATTTCCACATATTGTCATCATGGCCATTCAGACAGTCGCCAATTTTAACCTCTGACGAAGTGAATATACGGCGAAGTTGATTTCGACGAATTGTCCGATAACCGATTGAAATACATGGTGTACTTGGGTCAAGAAAACAAAAGTAAGTGTGTATTTTGTGTTGATTATCTAATAAAGTTTCTGTAAATGGACGTGTGTTGAATTGTAGTCATGATTGGTATATGGATTTGCCTGGGGAATAGCAAAGAGCGTGGTTGATTTCCCCATGGATGTACGACGGTAGGTAGGTTCTGTTCAAAACAGTGATCTCCGCATGCTGAAGTTGCCTGGCTAATGCCCCATATGACAATGCATGCACAAGCCATTCACCATACAGTTGTGTTACAAAGCAAGCTAGCACACTGAAGAGGGTGACTGAAGGAGCAAAAGGTACTATCAACTCATTCCATACTGAAAGATCATGAGAAGTCTGAATCAACAGCTTTGCACACTTTAGATCCAATATTGCACCTGGAGTTTGCCGAGAAAAGCTGTTGACTGTGTGGTCTTTTCATCTACCTCGTTTCATAATTTGAATAAAATTGGCAAAAGTTGAACAAAGTCAGATAAAGGGATATTTTTGTTTTGGCTGAAAAACATGGATCAGTATGGAATGAGTTATTAAAGTAAAGTAGTTTTAGATTGACATGTCATTTAGATAATCTTTACACCCATCACCACATCTAGGGCTAGTTTCTCAAACAGACTGGTTCATGAAATAGTTTTCTTATGGCTGCAGTATTTGGTTTGACCAATCAGCGACAAGAAAAATTTGGTACATTTAATACTTTGATAAGTTTAAGTAATATTTTGAATGTGGGTGTTGATCATTTAAAGCAGTGCTTTTTTATCAAAGAGTGAAAAACTCACAATGTTACTCTGGCTTCAGTATAATTGTGGGTTTTTCATTAAAAACACTTGATTGTAGTGATCTGCCAAGTTGGTAGAACACTAACTTAATTTAAAGGTCACACGCAAGTACATATACAACATGTAGGAGAGAAAAGGTGTATTTGACACACAAAGTCTATTAAAAAGCATTACAACCACCATCACTATAGTGTAGTAAGTGTAAGAGCATTGCAAGCCAAAAGAACATGAGCTCTACAGCTTAATAATGCTCTGTGCACAAACTGCAAGCTTTGAAATTAAAAAAACAGAACAAGTCAAATCACTTGGAGAAGCTTTATTTTGGTTGCACATTTAAAGTTTGAGCAGTATAATATTGAAAGTTTAGTTGTGCCATGATGTGTATTTCTATAATTGATGCACCATTATTGAACCACACAGGCATGCTGCACTCTTGTTTATTACAATGGCGAGCTGATATTTTCAGATTCAAATTGGTACTGTACATGTATATCACCTCTGTCATGTATTAAAGAAATATAGGTATATCATAGTATTAAGCACCCCTAAAACACTCATGCATTTATTTATTAAATGCAGTTTGTTTCATACACAAATATTGCTGAAATGTGCACCTTGAAATTTTCAAATTTTCCAAAGTGTGTATGGAGTTAAAATTTGTGTTTTTGAAAAAAAAATTGTCCTAGGGGTTGAGGGGGGGAGGGGGTTACCTGTCCTGTGGATGGGGGAGGTTAAAAATAGAAATGTCCTATAGGTGGGGGCTTCTAGTGAAAAGTATGTCCTGTAGGTGGTGGTGCTTTCAAAAAGGTACCTTCAACCCCCCCCCCCCCCATAGGAAATTTTTTGGAACAGCCCTAAGGTGATGTATAAGAGGCCGGGGGCTGTATCTATAATATATGCACAAGCATGATGGAGGAACATTACGTAAATACTGATGCAAGACTCTAACAAGTGGGGCAACCATGTGGACCACCCAGAATGGCTCTCACATGGGGGTGCAGCTGTGCATAGTCTGCTGCTCCAAAGAGAGTCAGAACATTGGGCACCTCCACCAAGGCAGTGATATCCAACAAATGCTTTGGTGCTTTGTCCCCCTGCCTGGGACCCCTTGGGCCAAGTACCCGGCAGAAAAGCACCTGCCCTACTACTCCTATAGCAGGCCAAGCACCTGCCTGACCATCTGTCTTGATATCCAGGGGCACCTAAAGCTGGGCCATGAGCCCCTAAATCATGTTGACTGGGCCTGTTTGCAGCACAACCATGCCATCTCTGATGATCGACAAGCCCGGCATCTGGCTGACAATGAGCTCATACAAGATATCAACGCGATCCAGAACCATATCCTCAACAAGTGCCTAGGTGGCTTCATGATGTAGACTGGGTTGAAGGGCAATATAGCTGCCAGCGGAGGGCATGGCCAAAAAGCCTCCTCCTCTTGCCGCTGTTGAGGTGGGTTTTTGCCAGCTTTGTATGCCTTGCATTGTTGCACCACTATTATCGCCGAACAGCACTACTTCACCCTCCTCAATGCCAGTGCAGCCACTGAGGGGGGATAAGACCCCATGCCTTATCCTCCTCACCTTGCTTGATGTGGCACACTAGATGCTGGGGCTATTCCAGTGCAACGAGTGGGTGGCAGGCTGCTTCACTGCCCTGATCCTGAAGGATAACGCCACCAAGGTTCGCAGGGCCACAGGCCGGCTCCCCGAAGAGTTGCATCAAGCCTGTTGGAGACTAATTAAGCAATTAGAATATATATGGCTGAGATTAATGGAAGTTAAGTGGGCATCCATTTACTACAGCCCCCGGGGCTACTCGTGGGACAAGGCCACAGTGAAACAGCTTGCCACAGCGGCAAAAGCCCCACCAGGACAAGCATCATGGAATGCTTCAACCTGACTCTGGTGGAATGTGTCTTCGAGGAGCAAAACGCCCAGGACGTGTGACCCCTGTGCCATATTCACAGGGTGGGTTCACCAGCTGCCTGCAGTTGTGGTGGCCTTCAACAATGAGAGTCACCAGGCTGAGGGATAAGCGGCCAGCTGAAGCTATATGCTACATGAATGGGCAGGCCTTAACCAGCCAGGGGTCTGGAGCTTATGCCTCTGCCCCTGCCCAGAGGCCAATGGGGTTGAAAAAGTGTCACCTACCCTCAAGTGTTGGGGTTCGATTTGGTTCCTCAGGGTATAGAGGCTTGCCCAGGCTGTAGCCAAGACCAGTGAGCCAGTCATGTACTACCTGCAAGATGCCCCCATGAGGCTTTGTGCACAAAGAGCTGCAGCTGGTTCCTCCTGACACCCAGATGCCCCTCATGAGGGTGCTGATATAGTTTAGGCTGCAGCTTCCCTTTTTCTGTTACACTCAAGGCAGACAAGATGCAATTGGCATGGGTGTAGCCATTGCCATTGTTGAGCCAGTCCATGCTGAACTAGTGTGCATGTTTTGCCTGGTAAACCAACAGTGGCATGATGCTACATGCAGCACAGTGGTAACCCTGCTGTTCCTCGAGGCTCATGACCTCCTTTAATCTCAGGTTGTTTGCCAGGCCCTTGGCAACCCACTTGTAGGCCTGGAGCTTCCGGTGGAGGAAGCAGAATTTGGAGATGGCCAGGTGGGTGAGGTTTGACCACCAGAACCAGTCATCCACAACCAACACCCGCTGATGGTTATCGATTGTGAGGCCCTGCTAATGGTCATCGTGAAGCCAAGTCGCCAGTCTTCCCCACATTTGCCCTCAAAGATCTCTTGAGCTGTCTGGACCATCATGTGAATGACGTCATTAAGGACCAGTTCTTGCTGGTCTGTCTCACTGTCATTGAGCAGCAGGGATAGCTATGAGGAAATTTTGTTGGCCAGTGTACTTTGGGTTATAGAAGAGGTGGATTGGAATGGTTTGCCTGGTAAGTACTCTCAGTGACACTCGCACAGAAGCTTCTGGACTCGGTCGGGGAGGGCGTGTTAGGAGAACCCTGTCACCGAGGGCAAAGAGGCCTGGGCTCTCCTGCCTCCAGGAGCTAAAGGCGTGTGTGGTGCCCACTTGCCATTGCTGGGTTTTGGGCACCTCAAGAGCCAGCTGGATTCCCCTTTCAGCTGCCAAGAGCATGTGATGGTCAAAGTCGTCAGCCACATTGATCTGGCTGAGGAGACCAGCTCCTTGGCCGAATGCTTGGGGCCATGTCTCCAGGCATTGGCGACCATAACACTGGCCTGGGCCCCTACATAGCAATTGCAGGTCTCACAGAGGCCCCAAAGGGCCACCTGAGATCCCGGGTAGGTTGGTCAAAGGCCACCGGCAGGCTGGAACAGGTCATCAAGTTGTTTTGCAAGTCTATGTGCATGTGTCAAAGCTGACAGGTATACTCTACCCGACCAAAGATTTTCTAATTGAAACTAATACAATAGAAGTGAGTGCCATGCCAGACAGGTGTACCCTAACCAAACCACTGTCTCATAGAGATTTCAGATGGCATGGACCCATTGAAAAGAGGGGTAAAGGCTGCAGAGCCCCACAAAGTTAGGCAGTCTTCTAGCCCAGCATGAACAGACACAGAGTTCATGCATAAGAATGGGGAACAGATGTCTAGCCTTTGCCTTGGTCCCTGCAAGACCCTTCTTGGCCTTGTCAGTGGCACAACCCTCATAGAGGTATGCCTCCGACTGAGTCCCTACACCACACTGGCAGCATGGTGTCATAACCACAGCCTGCCTACGGATGCCGGCTCAGTGAATTTTTACAGTACATGTCAAGGCAGTAGTGCCCACAGTGCTCTAAAGATCCCCCTCAGAAGCCACTCACAGTCACGCCTTTGCTTCATCGTTACCTGTATATCAAAAGCAAGCCTTTCTCTAAAATGACGTTTAGCAGGGGGGGGGGGTTAATAGTCATGGCTGATGTCTGTGCTGGAGCCGTCTAGGGGTGTGGATAGGCCCTGCTGCTTGTTTTTGAAGGGACACAGCTGGGGTTGTGGCTTGGGGTGTGGTGGGGCCCCCAAAGATGCCGTAGAGGGAAGGGGGGAGCTGTGGGGTGCTACGGGCAGGTCTTGGGTGCATGAGAGAGGCGTTGGGAGCCACAGCAGAGGTAAGGGAGGTCTCAGGGGCCGGATTTGTGAGAGTGCTGTGAGCCAAGGGTTGTTGAGTTGGCTGGCATGACCCCCCTCCCCCCACTAAGTAGGAGTGGTGGCCAGGTCGAGGATGGTGCTGGGAGCCGGGGAGGGGGGGCATCGGCTGGTATGATCACCCCCTGCTGCTCCTTGAATTCATAAGTTAACTTATCAGATATAGACCTGTTGAAATACAATTGCCAAGTGGATGCTGCATATAGCACATTAGGAAAACAAGTCAAGTCCGTTCTGGGAGAAAATTTTACCTTAGTTTCTGGTTAGCAGTTCACAAATAAGAATAACAGTCCTTATCACATCTATGAAATTAACATACTACGGTTAAAACAGTTTTGCCTTGAAAACCAACTAGACCAAGCACAAGCTACAACCTCAATCTTATGCTAAGGAATGTAAAGTTGATGCAATGTGAAATCCAAAGCAAAAATTATAATTCTCCTGATTGATTGATTGATTGATTGATTGATTGATTGATTGTATGATTGATTGACTGACTGACTGTCTGACTAATCGACTGATTGATTGATTGATAATACTTTATTCACATAGAAAAGTGTGTACAATTGACATATGCAAATATAAAACCTTTATACAAAATAAATTATCCCCCTCTCCAGTGCTCCCATCTCATGCATCAAGAATGTTTTCAACTTCTTTTTTTTTTAAATGTCCTTACATTCACTCTCTTTATATACCCTGGTAGGTTATTACATAACTTGGCACCATTAAATTTGAAACCTTGACGTTAACAATACTTTACAGGCAGCAATACATCATACCTCTGATTTCTTCTAGTATCACACTGGATTTAACATTTTAACTGGAGTAATAAACTCATGAAATTAGGGGCTTTGCTTTGACTAATGTTAAACACGATTAAATATGTGAAATAGTCTACTCTCTTGGTAACATTTAACCAGCTCAGTTTCTCAAAGTTCTTAAAACTAACATGATATCTGTAATTTTTGTCCAAAACAAATCTAATAATGTTATTCTCAGCCATTTGCTGTTTTGCTTTTACTGATTGTTCCAAAGTTCTAAACCAAACATTACAACCATAATCCATTCAGGGCTGTAACACTGCAGAGCATAACATTTTCCTTGCTTTTTATGCTAAATATTTACCTTGCCTATACAAAAATTTAATGGCCTGATTAGCCTTGCAAATGACTGAATTCTTATGGTTTTATCGACCATGCATTGATCCAGGTACATACCCCGGTATTTCACTTCAGATTTACTACTGATTTGTTCTCCATTACAAGTGATATTAAATGCTGTTTTACTTTTACCTTTGAGACAAACAGAATTTTTTTTCACAGTTGCAAAGAGAGCTTGTTGGCTTCCAACCAACCCAGTGTCTTACTAAGTTCTCAACTCATGGTTACTTCAATCTGTTATGTGTTCTTGCTGGCATTAACCAGTACTGAGTCGTCAGTGCACAAGTAAACATCACAAGATACAGTTGCCTCCATGCCATTCAGGTATAAATGAAACAACAAGGGGCCAGATGTGCCCCTTGGGGCATACCGCAGTCAATAATCACAGAGGGTGACTTTGTGCTATTTATATCCACATACTGCTTTCTATTTGAGAGGTAGAAGGCAAACCATGTTACTAATGGATCTGTAATGCCAAGATGCCCTAATGTGTCAGAATGGAATGATTCAAAGTATCAAAGGTCTTTGTAAGTCCAAAATTATTACCCCTGTACATAGACCTTTATTCCTATTAGCTCTAATTTCATCTGCAAGAAAGACCAGGCCTGAATTTGTCGAAAAAAAAATTTGAACGAAACCCAGATTGAAATTTATAAATGAGGGCATTTTCATCCAAATATAACGTGCGCTGAGAGTAAACAAGAAGAAGAATTTTAGAAAATATGAGAAGCATTTACTCAGGTCTGTAATTACCTTTTTAATTACAGTCTCCTGTTTGTACAATTGCATAAGTTTAGCTACTTTCAAGTCCTCTGGAAAGAGTGATATGCTCAGTGAAAAATTTATAATAATGCATCCACTATGTACACTGAACCATCTTTGAAATAACGAGCACCAATATTTTTATGACCAGTAGATTCTCGAGTGCTATAGTAGAGTAATTTTGACATCAATTTTAAAATGTCTTGATTAGAAACAGTTTTGAAATAAAACTGATAACCCTTTGCACGTTTTGATTCATAAAAACCTTTCACTTTGTCAATGTCAGCTTCCACTTTAGATGATTTGTTTACCAGATTTTCAGCAATGTTACAAAAAAGAGTTGAATCTGGAAGCTACATAAACATTTTCTAAACAAAATTCTGAGCTATGTTCGCTTAGCAGACTAATATTTACCTTTCAGGCGGGTATGCAACATCTCGCCATGTGTAATCAAAACATAACTGCAAATGTCAACCAATCATAATCATAACCCATCATAATCATAACTCCTCATAATCATAACCCATCATGATCATAACCCATCATAATCATTACCATTTTTACTTTTATAAACATTACTCACAAGAAAGTAGGGCGAATAGTAAACAATGCAAATATAAGCAGAAAAACTATTCCGTGACACGCATAATAAGGAAACACGAGTTTTTATCTTTACAGATGTGGAATACAGCTTAAATTAATGTACGTATATCTTATTACACATTTTTCGAGCACGATTAAATATTTTATTTCATTTACACGCGTGTGCAACCTACGTTAACAATATATATACATATATACATTAATTAAGTTTATTTCCTGATGCAAACTAACGCACACTTACATGGAATTAATGGACCCCTGCGGTAAACCAAATTCAAGCATGACCAGAACCACCAATGTACAGAGAAACATCTGCCAGTTCATATGCAAAGCAATATATAAAGCTACAAATGAAAATAACATACCCTGCACTATACCCCATACAGAATGCAGAAAAGTAAACAAATGGCACGAAAAACCGACTTAAAATACAAAATAGACTGTTACTTGTACTTACAACAACCCTATGCTTAGTAAAAAACGAATATGCTGCTTCACTATCGGCTCCAACTTCACGCAGTCCTTCACAAAAACGTAACTCCCATCTTTTTATACAAGAGGGCAAGCACTTGCCTAAAAACGTCACCCCGCTCTTTTATACCAAAAACCCTAATCCCTTGCCGCCAACAATAAACCAATCAGCGACCTGGATTAACAATACCATGGCAAATTGGGTAAATGAAAAATATGAACGAAACATATAAAGACAAAAAGGACCCTCACATATAAAGAAAAAAAGTTAAAAAAAAACAAGACTGGCGAAATAGTAAATGCCAATACAAAAATGAAACCTCTGCTTCTAACAAAAAAAGATTAATTCTGTACCCCACAACTTCATTACTGCAACCAAATCTCAACTATATGAGTGTCTCAAATCTATTTTTATATATAGCATTTGATATGTATACATTTAGGATAGCACCACTCAAAGTCCTGGTCACACTTTCTCGGATACCAGTAGTTGCCTGGTGTAGCTCTCCCACATTTAAAATGCACTCAATTTTGACATTTGTCACCTAAAATGGCTCTGCGAGTTGAATCAACATGTCTTTCATAACTTACTATTTGGCACAGAGCCCGGATTAGGATGCATGTCTCCAGCATTAAATAATAAGAAGTTAAAAAAAAACACATTTCGGTAAAAGAAGCTTGTTTCACATAAATATCTGTGGAGTTAAAATATGATGTGGCCTCACCAAGACTAGTAAAGTTGATAGTGCCTGGGATCGAATGTTTCCTTGGTTTTTGGCATAGTATAAAATTCAAATGCCCATCACTATCCCGCTAAGGCTTTGTCATGATGTAAACAAGTACAAACACAACACAAAACATGGCAGTGCAACTGGGAAACATGATGAACAGTATGTCTCCTTAAAAAAAACGGCAGCACTCACTTTTGTTATGCAGCAGTAGTATTAGGCAGCCACTATGACCACCCAAGAGTTTTGACATACATCACACAGGAACCTGGCTAGGTGATACTATGAATTTTTGCCACCGTGCGAAAGATTCCACTCCCAAGGACAAGAAGATAAAGATTTGCAGTTGTGTTGGTCCATGTCCTCTTATAATAATAAAATGCTATACAAACCACAGAAAATTAAAACCAGCTATAAATCACCACTTGGGCTGATTTTTGCACAGCAAAAAGTTCTTAAGATCTGCTGGGCAGAAGTCCCTTGTACTATTTTAAGGCTGTCACTATAGCTGATGTTCATCGTCGATGTCCAGATGCAGGCATGCTGACCTGACCCTGCTCACTAAGAGTTCAAGGAATGTCCACTTAAAAAGTTTTTCACCTTAAAACTTAAGTTCATAAGACAGCCGTGCCTATATGCAGTTAAGAGTCCGAGGTGTGACTGGGCTCTGCCATTGCAAAGTGCGAGAAAGTCTGAGTTGGGCGAGATGTACAGTAACCACGCTGTGGGCAAAAATAACGCAATGTCCAAATTACCCACTCCGAAACGTCTGCAAAACTCCTATCAGGCGACAACTTAAGAATCAAAGGTATCACATAACAAGGCTCTGATACTTCATATCACAACTTTTGGACTGCTGTAATGGGGCCGGTCCAGTCTGTCTGACGTATGCACACGAACATAAATCAATCGAGAATTTAGTCACTCAGTTACAAGAAAACGGGAACAGGTAGAAAATTAGAAAATTGTAGATATCGACAATTGAATGCATGTATTCTTTCCTGGTACAACCTATCTCTATTGGATCTAAAGAGGTTATTTAGGGGCATGAGTAAAATCTCAAGATTCTTGTTGTAAAAGGTGTATGCACAGGCGTATGAAAATATTCTGAGTACGAGAACACCGATGCTGCTTGTCTAGTAATACCACAAGGTCAGTATCCCACGACCAATGTTACTCATACCACTCCGTATACATGTAAATAAAGTATATATTCTTTGCTTGAATATGATAAAATCGTACATGTATGTGTTTCTTATCTATTATTCTCCATGTTGAATGAAGTTTCAGCGCGTTTTCATGCATATGGTGCACAACACACTTACATGACTGTCGCAGACACTTGTTTTTTACAGCTACGGGGTATATTTATCTTTCGTTTTCATGACCGGCAAGGGTGAAAATAGAAACGTAACAGCTGGTGGGCCGATGTAACAGCTACAAAGCCGTTGCACCTGAAAGCCAACGTGATCAACTTCCTGAAGTCACCTTTTATCCTACTGCCGAAAAAGAATACCACTTGTCTGTCCACTTATGATCAAGTTGTGCCCTTCTCTTGCTAACTGCATGCAGTGTTCTTGCATAAAATTCAACATTCTGCGTACTTGTCCTCTCTGCAGGGAAAATGAAAGAGTAAGCGTGGTGTAGGACGTCGCTTTGTCGCTGTCAACGTTCATGCAGCCAGTGGCTTCAGTCTTAAGAAGTTGATCAGGTTGGCTATCAGGTGCAACGGCTTTCTTACGGCTGCATTGGCACGCCAACTATTACGTTTCTATTTTCACCCTTGCTGGTCATGAAAACGGAAGATATATAAATCGAGTGACTGTACAAAGCAGGCGTCGGCAACAGTAATGTAAGTGTGTTGTGCACCGTATGCATGACAACACACTGAAACTTCATTCAACATGGAGAATAATAGATAAGTTACACATACATGTATTTTTTTATTTTTGGAAGGAGCAGGACTCGAACCTGCAACCTTTGGCACCAGTCGCCTAGCTGAAATGGGAAACGCACATATCGACTCGACCAAATCCCAATTCCTAAAAAGAATGGTTCAATGGAGGTAGTTATGTGCGAGTGCCATATCAACACGGTAATGCAGTATTATTACTAAGTTGGCATTTATTTCCAGAATCGGGGACTTAAATCCACCAGCATTAAGGAAATGCCAAAAATATGTTTTATGTTTGGAACGAGCGGGACTCGAACCTGCAACCTTTGGCACCAGTCGCCTAGCTGAAACGGGAAACGCAAATATCCACTCGATGATTTTACCATATTCAAGCAAAGAATATGTACTTTATTCACATGTATATGGAGTGGTATGAGTAACATTGGTCGTGGGATACTGACCTTGGGTATTACTAGACAAGCAGCATCAGTGCTCCCGCACTCAGAATATTTTTATACGCCTCTGGGTGTACGAGTATGTAGCTGTAACCATTTCTGTGCCATGTTTTGACTGAGTCAACGGGTTTCTTCGCTACACCTAAAGCATACTGTGCTTAAGAACACGCTGCAGAAAGCTGTTGACCTGGAACATTGATATGGTGTTTGCAATTGCAAACTTGTTGATACTTGAATGAAAGGTCAGTTTACAAAGAATGTGAATCTGGTATCCTCATGATAATTCATATTACATCAACTTTAGCCGAAATTTTGTCATTGCAGGGGACCACTGTGCCAGACAGTTCAACTGCCGCGGCGAGGAATGGTGTATATCCATGGAACATCGTTGTAATGGGGTCATGGACTGTAAACATGGTGACGACGAAATATTTTGTGACGTCATCCAACCGCCCGGATGTAAATGCACAGGGTTGCTTTGTGATTGTTCCCATGGAGGGCTTCAGGAACTACCACAGTTTTCAGAACATATAAGACGCCTTGAGCTCAGTTACAATCATATTAACTTAAAAAACAAAGTTTTCTCCCATATGCGCCTATTAGCTGCATTGAATCTCTCTCGCAATGCGGTGCACAACATACCAGACTTTGCATTTGATCTCCTGATCAATCTCATTCTCCTCGATCTGAGTTATAACAGCATATGGCAACTCAGTTCTGTGCTATTTCATGATCTAAACAGACTAAAAATAGTGATACTTGTACATAATCCATTATATATTGTTCCTAGCAAACTATTCAATGGTATTTATCATCTAGACATTGTCATATCGGGATTTTATAATGTCTGTTGTGCGGCCAGATTTGAAAGAAGAGATGTACATTGCGATGTCACTAACGATGAACTTATTTCCTCCTGTGAAGCTATTATAAAATACTCAGCTATGAACGATCTAATTGGGATACTAGGGTTTCTTAGTGCTGCCTTCAATGTGATGCCGGTCTTGTGCAGATTTATTGCCAGAGGTCGATCGGATGCCGAGCTTATGTTGATTCGTACCCTATACCTTAGCCTGGCTTTGCTAGGAACGTACGGACTATTATTAGCAATTGTTAATCTCAGATTCCGATCCGTATTCATGCTCTATGAGTGGCAATGGCGATACAGCGTTAAGTGCAGCATGCTGGCTGTTTTGGTTGTCTTGGGAGCGGAGTTAAACCTTCTTAGTACACTGGGCTTGGCAATCAACCAATTTGTCAAAGTTTGCAGGAGACGCATCTATGATACTTGTCCGAAAATATTCATGTACATTTGCCTTGGATGCATTTGGATAACAAGCATTATGTTAGCATTTATACAGTTGAGCCCTCGGGAACACTTGGATTCACACAGCCAAAATGATGCATTGTGTCTTCCTTTCAATCTCGCCCGAACTCTTGGAGACACGCATTCCTATTCAGCAATGGTCTTTTCTACGATAAACCTATCTATAATTGGGATTGTTAGCTTTGTGTATTCTTTGGCCATTGTGCTGGCCATCATGCTGAGAAAACGGAAGGTAAAGAACCCGGATGATGCGCTGCTTTTTGATGAACGCACCAGTCTGACTGTCTTTGTAACCTGCATATTCTGGATGTTCATAGGCATTTTCCGTAAGTTGTAGCACTTACTTTTAATATTTGATGTTTGTGATATTTTGTCACTGCTATATGATATATAACTAATTTTATCTACCATTATTTCTTCTGGTTGCTGTACATGTAGGAGAAGACAGACGTGTCAAATGCTCATGTTCACATAAGATATCATATTGTTACTTATTCGTTATGTCCTGTCAAGAAACTTCGAGCGATAGATTGCAAGTCTATCGCCAAACTCAGTGTGTAATAATGACAGAATGGATGTAACTGAAGTAGCCAGGCAGTTTTATCATCTCTTGTTTCCTGGGCAATTTATTGACCTGAACAAACGGAACTCTAGAGACGTGAACTACATGAGTAGGGTTCTGCTGTGGTGGCATAAACTACATGTGTGGGTGGTTGTTATGGAGACGTCATCTACAGATGTAAGTGGTTGTCGTGGTGACGTGGGCTGCAGAGGGTGTGTTATGGTGACGTGAAAAACAGATGTAGTTGATTGTTGTCGTTACGTAAACTACAGGTGTGGGATGATGAGGTAAGATGCATTTATCCCATGAATGGGCCCTTGGGAGTGTAATAAAAGCATGTCTCACGGCTATCACGTCTGCTGTTCCGTATCACATAGTACAGTACCGTATTTGGTAAGGAACGTAATTATTGCCTTGACTGTCACCTGGTTCTTGGACTCGTCAGTGCAACCTGTTGGTGTTTTGTGTACTTTGAAGTAAATTGCCACTTCCTCTTTTAGGCCCCCGTTTGGTTTTCAAATAAAATCAATGTTCTATGAATTTTGATTGCCACTGGCCTTACATTCCTCTCCATGCGCTACCATGCTTCTTTGGCCGGTAGTCAACTTGCTGTGCCATTCGAAATTGGAAATTGGACCGCATTACATTTTTAGAAAAAAAGAGTCGTCCGTGTATAGCAGTGTTAGGTGTTTATGCTTTTCTATGTATTTGTGGTCCCTTTTTGGCTTAAAAACATTGTTTGTTGTCTACTTAAATAGAATATGCCATGGAAACATTATAGGGTAAATACAAACCATCATTTGCGCGTCTTTCTGGCTGGGACTCTATGATTCTGCGCAAGGAAACTACTCACTACTTCGCGGCTCGTCGCTTCTTGTCCAGAATCATTTCTTCCCAACCAGAAACACTGCTCATGACAGTTTGTATAATTACAGGGGCGGGTGATTGACCCTATTACATGGACCACAGGAATGGGTTTTTGTTTATGATAACAAGGCAGGAGTAATGAAAGAGATCAGGTCTTCGGCACATTAATTGTAACTGTACTTGACATTTTCCCTTTACTATTAAAATAGCGTATAGTAGCTGACTCCATAATAAATACCATTGTTTTGTTTGGTATATCTTGATATGTATGACAGAAACTAAACAGGTTTTTATCAAGAGATAAATTTCTGTTGCTCAACAAATTTTATGAGCGCACAATATAATTATTATGTCACTTTGAGACAGCGTGTTATCCCGTGTGCTTTCTTTCAGTGGGAAGATATGCCAGCCCCATGTTTTCCAGCTGAATGCACCATTAGTTTTCATTTATATGCACTCTGTGCAATCTTTGCAGTGAAATATTTCAGCGCTTAAATTAATTCAAACATTACCCCTTTACTTTTTTCCGCAGATTGGTTTTCTCGACATGTTAATGAATTGTTCCAAGAAGCAAAATGTAGAAATAAAACCGACAATACAAAATGAGCGAACCGATGTTGAACAATCCAGCCAACACGATGCATTGCATTGTTAAAAGAAAGGTCGCATTAAGAAAAAAGTCTAAAGCCTACAAAGATGAAGGACATGTATGAGGTATCTGACTTTGATCCTTTGCTCACACAGAGAAATAATGTCACTACAATGCTTGGTGCAGTGGTAATATTCAGGCACAGTGTCAATCAAATGTCAGTCCCAGGAGCAAGTACAATATAATCAGACATATGACAGGACAAAGAGCATGCTCGATAAGAGTGTATCGTCAGATGTAATTGTGACACTACAAAGGATATGGTTGATAAGAGGTTAATCAGACATATGAAAATACAAGGCACATGCTCGACAAGAGCGTATAATCCGACGCATGACGCTACAAAGGATATGCCCGATAAAGAGTGTGGAAACAGACATATGATAGTATAAAGGGCATGATCGATAAAGAGTGTATAATCAATACCATTGAAACATGGAAGAAACAACGGAAGGCAACTTGTTACAGTTTCATCAACTATAGCAAGGCTTACGACTGTTTTGATTGATTTTGTAGCAAAAGTTACGTGCATACGGAGTTCATGGGAAGATGCTAAAGGCCGTGCAATTATTGTATGCTGATGTACAATGCTGTGTACGCCTCAATGGTCTGTAGTCAGATTGGTTTGCCGTTGATAGTGGCTTATAACACGGCTGTAACGGGTCATCGACATTGTTAAATTTGTTCATTAGTGATTTGGCGGTGGACATTATACGTATCAACAAAAGCGCTTTGATTGGTAAAGAGTCACGTTATACATCATGTTATTCGCAGATGACATTGTTATACTCGCTAAAAGTGAAGCAGATATGGAGGAATGCTTAACTGTCCTGAATCATTGGTGCAATACAAGCAAAATGGAAATAGACTACGATAACACAAAAATAGTGCATTTCCGGACACCAGCTATGCTTCAATATGAGTATAGTTTTAAATTTGGTGACACGGCCGTGTCCATCACTGATAAATACAAATACTTTGGACCATGGCTCACTGAATTCTTGGACAAATCAATTATGGCAACTGAAATATCTAAGGCTGCACAACGTGCTCTACGATTATTAATTTCAAAAGCCAAGGCCTATGGCGGGATGCCTTACTCTGTATTTACATACTTGTATAATGCACTGGTTACACCAATTATTACACGCGGGGCAGTAATATGAGGGCAATCAGATTTCAAATGCATAAATGCTGTCCAAAATGGGGAATGCAAATTCTGTCTTCGTGTCAGCAGAACACCAAACGCCGCCGTACAAGGGGACATGGGCTGGGCCACGCCTTGGCATCAGCGGTCGACCAGCATCATAAAGCTTGGTGTAGGCTTACCTGTTTGAACGAGACGGGTATCCATTAGCATGTCTTCATGTGATGTTGTATGAGCAAGAATAGGGGAAACTGGAATTACCGAAACCAAACCTTTTAAACAATGCTCATTCGAGTGTCTTTGTGATTATAGACAACCACATCATTGGCAAAGGGAAACACAAGTATTGCAGAATACTTTGTGGACAGTTTTCAAGAAAAAAAATTGTGGGAGTCAATAGAGAGAGCGCCATGCGTGGTGAAAGTAACAACAAACTAAGGGCATACAGGGCTTCAAAAATAACACTTGGAAGCAAAGGTGTATTTGAAAACGCCAAAACCAATCAAACACAGAAAAGCTTTGGCCACATTTCGTTGTGGCGTTTCCTCAACTCACGTTGAGACTGGTCCGTACGGTATGAAGAAAGTACCTGTTGAAGAAAGAACATGTTTGTTCTGTGAAAACGTAATTAAAATTGAATACCATGTGCCGTTTGAATCTCATTGCTATGACAAGGAAAAGTGGAACAACTTTGTCCTGATATGCCACAATTTGAGTCACTGACTGCTTCAAGGAAACTACGAACAGTTTTTGGAAACCAGAACATGAATGTAATAAAGTTACTAGCCAGAACTCTATGGATGTGCCAGGGAAAGAAAAAATGATTTTTATCTAATGAAATATGAAATCCTGGATAGTTGCCAAAGTGTACTATAACAGTATAATCATTATCATTTATATTGTACTAGGACATAGCCACAATCTTTCCATTTCTAGTCCGCCATAGCTCTGTATAGAGTGGCTGCTTTTTATGTGTTGATTTATTATTATGTTGTTCTTTCTAGCTGTAAACGAAAAGGCGAGACTTTAATAAAAAAAATCAATCATAACCAGACATATGATGCTAGAAAGGGCATGCTCGATAAAGAGTGTATAATCAGATATATGACACCACAAAGGGCATGCTCGATAAAGAGTGTGTAATCAGATATATGACACTACAAAGGGCATGCTCGATAAAGAGTGTATAATCAGACATATGACACTACAAAGGGCATGCTCAATAAAGAGTATAATCAGACATATGACACTACAAAGGGCATGCTCGATAAAGAGTGTATAATCAGACATATGACACTACAAATGGCATGCTCAATAAAGAGTGTATAATCAGACATATGACACTACAAAGGGCATGCTCGATAAAGAGTGTATAATCAGACATATGACACTACAAAGGGCATGCTCGATAAAGAGTGTATAATCAGACATATGACACTACAAAGCGCATGCTCGATAAGCAAAGCCAAAACATCAACGCTATGACCCAAAACATCTATAGCAATGCACTGTTTTGATCATATAAATAAGGAAAACAAGCAGAATGATCAGTGGATCCTGCCCATTGCGACCATGCTTGGGCCATAAAAATGTTCCTTACAGAGAAGATGACGTCTCGTCAAAGGTGACAAGCAAACGATATGCAAAGCGACTAACCAAGGGTGGTCGCATTATCCACACGGTCGGATCAGCAGGTTCCGCGCGGAATTACCATTTCAATGAAAACATCACTGCACAGACCTTTTGCCTACGCCTTCAGGTTATATGTTGGTTCCATCAATGCATGGGCCCGCATGATTACATGTATTTCATGATTGCAATTGCCTCATGAAGACAGTTTTACAGGTTCTAAAATCTTTTACTTTATTTTGAGAATAGAGTTGCAGGCTGCCCGAGGCAAACCGTTGATCAGTCTTCTTGGTCACACAGCTGCTAGTGGCATGGGCGTGACCTTACTTGGATTTTCCAGTCCCTTTGTTTATGTGATGTCCATGGGGATACGCAGGTGAGTTCTTCTTATAGCTTATATTTCTTATGAATCAATGTGATATTGTACATACAGATTCTGTTTAGTTCCCTCCTGTGAACAAAATCGGCCTAGAACTACTGAAAATAAACATAGCGTGAATGTGCTATGCTCTTTAGGCCTTATTTTTGTTTTTAGCTCAGCTGAATTGTCAGTCTGCTGAGCCTGTCTTGTTCTCCACCCGTCGTCGTCGACGTCCATTCGTTAACAATTTATGTTTTCGTATCTCATCATTTCACTTGGGAATTTGTTTGCCGTTTCAGCAATGCTCATGTGATTGTGTGTAGCATGAGTATGAATGACATGAAGGACAAACGTGGGCTTCTTTGGAACAGGTCTTGCCTGCCCGCAAAAATAATCACCATATTGCTCACAATCGCTCAGCCGATCTGTTAAATGAACATTGTGTTCAAGTTGGCCAATCTCTCACTGAGAAATTTGAGGACCACATAGCCCCAGATTGGAAAAGTACCCATCATGAGTGTCAATTTCACTGGACAGAGTCACCAAAATCTTTACATATCGGAAATGAAAAGAACTATCAGGGAGAAGTTCGCTTGGTATCCTAGATATGGATAGTAAAGTTCTATTTCTTGCTGCCCACCTTATTACTGCTAACCTTTCTTTTTAACTTATCCCTTGACATGGGCATTATTCCTCCTGACTGGAATCTGGCCCAGTCTCACCGATCTTTGGGAACAAAGCCTCCAAATACGAAATTTCGACCTATAGGCCAATCTCTGTGTTATGACACATAAACCGTATCTTTATACACATATCCATTTAAAATTGCTTAATTACTTAGACCATTACAATCTCATAACAATCAGCATTCTACGAATTTCATTCTGCTCAAACTGCACTTCATTTTATGGTAGATGATTGGTTAGAAAATATTGATGCTGGCTCTCATCCTGGTGCAATCTCTCTTGCTTTGCAAAAATGTTTTGACACCATTGGGTTGATCCATATTATTGTATACACTGAGTATATATGGTATAAATGGGATTGAACTGAGTTGGTTTAAATCCTACCTGTCTGACCGCACACAAGTTGTTGACTGCAATGGGCACAAATCTACTAAGCTTGACATAAATATTGATGTCCCCCAAGGATCTTCGCTTGGACCTATCCTTTTCCTACTGTACATAATGACTTTCCCCTATGATTATCAACAACTGTGTGTCACTTATTTGCAGATGATACAACAGTGCATGCTAAAGATAAAACTCTACAAGAAGCAGAATCAAATCTGCAAGCTGAGTTATATAATATATCAGCCTGGTTCACTCGAAACAGATTTTCTCTCAATGTCCCTAAATCAAGTGCCATAGCTTTTGAGCAGTCTCGAGGCGAGAATGTCATACGTTTATCTGTTAATAATCATGTTCTTACACACAAAACTTCCACAAAATCACTGGGCGTGGTAATTGACTACAAATTAAATTGGTCAGAACATATGACTTACTTGGTCTCGGTTATAAGACCTAAAGTATCCCTCCTATCTGGCCTAAAGCAAACTCTGTCACCCGCATTATTGAATACTGTATAAGAGTATAACACAGCTCTATTTGATAACTGTGATGTAGTCTGGGGAGACTGTTTCAAGTCCCAACAACTAATTCTACAGCATCTCCAAAACAGAGCGGCTAGACTATCACTGGTGATTTTGATTTTACCCACAGTCCAACTTTACTTATGCAAAACTTAGGCTGGACACAATTTGCTGAACGCCGGCACTTTCATATTTCAACTTTCATGTACACATCCCTCAACGAAATGGCTCGAAATTACCTTCAAACCAAATTCACTAAGAGAAATACAGTTCACTCCCTCAGGACCAGAAGTAGCCTGCGTGGCAATCTCCATATCTCGCGACTACGCATTGAAAACAAAAAACAAAAAAACAAGCAATCCCTTCGTTACAAAAGACAACTTGTTTAAAAAAATCTCCCCAGATCCGCCAGACAAACCAATGACTTATCTAACTTTGAAACGAGATACCTTTCCCAGATATAAGAACCAGAGTCAAACATGTTCACATTTTAAGCTGTGTGGCTTGGTTCTGTATCTAAACATGTACTTTAAGATCTGTTCTGTTTATTTCTTTTATTGCATATATAGACATATATATATATATATATATGTTTATATATATTCATATACATGCATGTATATGTATATATATCTATAAATGTATATATATATATATATATATATATATATATATATATATTTACATACAATATTTTTACAGATGCGCATTGGTGTCAACCTCACTTCATTTTTGTGTGATTTGGACGACCTTTCCATGTGGTCATAACAACATTTTATAAGGACGACATATGTGGTCATAACGACATTTTATATTGTCATAATAACATTTTATCTGGTTCATAACATTTTATATGCTCATACCGACATTTATATGGTTAGGACAACATTATTTGTGGTCATAACAACATTATATCTGGTTACGACATTTTATTTGGTCATAACAACATTGTATGTAGTTCGGACAACTTTTTATGTGGTCATAACGACATTTCATCTCGTTAAGACGGCATATTATATATGGTCATAATGATATTTTATCTGGTTCGTACGACATTTTATCTGGTCATAACGACATTTTATGTGGTCATAACGACATTGTATCTTGTTAGAACGACTTTTTATGTGGTCATAACATTTTATATGGTTAGGGCGACACTTTATGTGGTCATAATACCATTTTATCTGTTCATAAGGTCATTTTATGTGATTGTAACATTTTATCTGGTTCTGAAAACTTTTTATGTGGTCATAACGCCATTTTATCTGGCCAGAACGACATTTTAACCACTTATGACGGCTTTTTTCTGGTTAGGACATCATTGTATGTGGTCACAATGTAGTGGTCATAACGACATTTTATCTGGTTCCGACGCCTTTTTATCTGATCATAACAACATTTTATGTGGTTAGGAGGACATTGCATGTGGTCATAACGACATTTTATCTAGTTAGGACGACAGGTAAATGATGAGGATATATGAGTTATGATAATATCTTTTTGCTTTGGTTATAATGACACATTTAAACACAAACTATTTGTGACTAAAAATGTTAACAAAGTAGGTTAGTTAGAGAAAACTGACTTAACCCTCAAGTTAAAATAGCAATAAACTGTAAACCAAATAAATCAAATGCCTGTCTGTAAGTGAGTATAATTGTCATACAAGGATTGAAGCATGTAGGTGTCACAGCTCATATATATTGTGCATTTTGTCAGACTGGACTGGAGTCTATGTGCGTTGAAACCATTAACACAAATTATAGCCCAGTATTCCTCTCAATCGTCCCTCGTTATTTTATGACAAAAATGCCTTGTGTGGATAGCTGCCTGCCTTGAAAGATTTCACTAATTCCCAAGATGCTACTCAAAATTTAAAAAATTAAGGTCATACAGCCTGTGAAAGGTAAATAAAAATGTGAAAATTTGCTATTTGTCGATCTTGTTTGTGAAGAATCTTTAAGACTGTCTGGAATCCAGAATTGAAATTATGCACGAAGATTTGGCGTATACTAAGGATTTGCATCAGCGACTAAATTCACACTTATTTGAATCCCCTTTATCAAATGGCATTCACACCCTTATGCACAGACCTTACATTCAGGTACCAACAAGTAGAAAGTAGAATCAGGACAAAGTTGGGTCAAGGTCATCAGCTATCCTCGACGCTCTGCACCGTGCACGGAATACGGCTGTCGACTCGGGCTTAAACTTGGTACTGAAAGGGTTAATATCGTTAGGATACATTTTTGACCCACCATGATCTAATTGGAGCAAATGGCGGACCCTTCGGTCAACGCTTTATGTGCTAGGTAAGTCTCTCTCTCTCTCTCTCTCTCTCTCTCTCTCTCTCTCTCTCTCTCTCTCTCTCTCTCTCTCTGTCTCTCTCTCTCTGTCTCTCTCTCTCTCTCTCTCTCTAACATTTTAGGGAGCCCATGAAATGACACTTGCAATCAAAGGTGATCATAATATGGTCTCCAGAAATTGAAAAATGTAAAATAAATGCCATTTGGCAATCTTGTTTGCCATGGTTATGCTAGATCGCTTGTAATGCAGAGTTGTTATCGCGCATGGAGATTTGCCCGATACTGAAGACGTCCACCTAATAATTCATTAGTGTCCATAGCCTCTCTTTCAAAAAAAATGACCCATTCTCTTGGCAACAACTTTACTATGGCTCAGTACTTTTCAATGTTTGGGTCTTCCACGCAGAACTTGTTTCTTGGGGAACGTTTAACCAATATTTGATATACTTTGTAGTTTCGTGTTATGTACAACGATATATGAAGAGGAATCGGGGGCAGGGAAATTTCCCCTCACAATTACAGACCTACAGTTGCAAAAAAGGATTGGTCTTCAGTGTAAGTTTTTGTCACATCAGGTATGGCTACAGATTGAACATCAGGAATATATATATACATATATATATATATATATATATATATATATATATATATATATATATATATATACACGTATATATATATATATATGTACGAATATATATATATACACGTATATATACATGTATGTATGTATGTGTGTGTGTGTGTGTGTGTGTGTGTGTGTGTGTGTGTGTGTGTGTGTGTGTGTGTGTGTGTATTTCTTGATAAGTATAAAATTAAGACGATACAAACAGACATGGTTTCTAGGGTGAACGACCTCAAAATGAATAAGCTTTAAAAATGTTTGTGAAAGTTATGTTCAAAATACCTTGGTGCAGGATACATCGGCATTGGATATATATGTCTGGTGGGTAAATTGAGTTTGACATGTTTCACCATCGCTGTTATGTTTGCACCTGTGCAATACGGAAGGAAACTACCACAAAAACCGACGTAGTTTTCTAATCGAAAAACTTGTTCATAGGGCAACCGAATAAAAATAATCAGGATAGGGGTGATCAAGGAGCAAATTTTGACTGTGTTATAAAAGAAAAAAAAAGGAAAAGAAAAGATCTGCCTTGTGTACTTCTATATTACCTTTAATCTAACTAATATTGTATACATGTCTCAAACATATGGTCAGCACCGTGCTTTTTTATTCTTTACACTTTTGCTGAATTTAGGAATATCAAATGCGGAATTGAAAAAAAACCCGGACACATACTGCAAAACATAGATTGTTTATACTGTTTCCAGGGCGCCTTATACGAAACAGTTAGCTACTACACAGATTATAATATGAAAACATGACGAAGTTGTATTCTATGCAAAGGTATGGAGTTAAAAGATTTGTACATTGTAACATCATGTACCTACTCTTTGGATAGCTGCCTCTTTTCTGGCATTTTTTCCCTTTTTTTTTCTTTTTTGGGGGGTGCCTTTTTGGGTCTTGTTTGCCGTAACTTCTCTTATAGTGAGACTACATCTCTAACAGAAGCTGCACCCTGACTTTCCAGATTACTAGACCTTGTTGGTCACAGTTTGATTTAGGGGAAAACCCCAACAGTAGTCGGTCTTGAATATAAAGCCAGTGCGTGCCTATTGAAACTGAAAATCTTCTTGGTTACGTTCAAAATAATTTTCTTTTCCCTTTGTTTCTATGTACCGGTATTTTATATCTGAATCAATACCATTACCTTTTAAGAGGTATACATAATTGACACTACTGGTAATATTTCATGGAAATACGTAAGGGTTTAGCTACTTTTACAGGGTGTTTCATGACGTTGTACCACTTAATTTATTACTAAACCACAACAGTTTCTTTGTAGCATTTTGTCATTCTGTGGATCAGCATATCGAGTGAATTTCTATTTAATTCCCAGAAAAAGACTGATAATCTGCACCCCGACCGCTTTGAATTTGACAGATAAAAAGAAAATTTATACAAGCAGGGGCTATTGATCTACTTCAATCTGGTAGATAATGTGGGATGTGCTTGGAGTCGATAGCTGAAACAGCCGAATGTTGTACTATAATACTAATGAAATTATATTTATAACTAAAAAAGCTTTTCTGATCATACAAAGTGTCGCAATAAGTGTCGTCCTGGCCAGATAAAATTTCATAATAACTAGATAAAAAATCGTGAAAGCCAAGGAACAAATATCGCTATGACCACATGAAATATTATTATGACCAGATAGACAGTGGTCAAAACTAGAAAAAATATCATCCGAACCAGATAAAATGTCATGACCAGATAAAAAAAGTGGCGAACGCCAGGTATAATTTCGTTATAACTACATAGAGTATCATTCTGAGCAGATGAAAAGTAGTTATGACCACATAAAAAGTGATTCGAACCAGATAAAATGTCGTCCTAACCAGATACTAAGTGGCACGAACCACATGAACTGCAGTCATAACCAAATGATATGTTATGACCGCACAAGCAGTCGGCCGAACCAGATAAAACGTGGTTATGACCAGACAAAATGTCGCAATGACTACAGAAAATTTTGTCCTCGCCATATAAAATGTTGTTATGGCCAGATAAAACGTCGCCCAAACCACATAAATGTCGTGATGACCACATGAAATGTAGTTCGAACCAGATAAAATGTCAAAACCAGATAAATTATTGATATCACCAGATAAAGTCATCCCAACCAAATAAAATGTCGTTATGGCCACATAAAATGTCATACTAACCAGATAAAATGTTATGACCAGATAAAATGTCGTTATGACCAGATAAAAAGTCGTTATGATCAGATAAGAAGTCATCCAAACCAGATAAATGTCGTTATGACTACATAAAATGTCGTCCAAGCCAGATAAAATGTTTTTATCAGCACATAAAATGTCTCCCTAACCAGATAAAATGTCGTCATGACCATATAAAATGTCGTCATGACCATATAAAAGGTCATAACCAAATAAAATGTTATGACCGCACAAAAGTCGTCCGAACCAGGTAAACTATCGTTATGGCCACATAAATTGTCGTAATAACCAGACAAAATGTCGTTATGTCCAGATAAAACGTAGTCCGAACCAGATAAAATGTCGTCCGAACCAGATAAAATATCATAACCAGACAGATTGTTGATTATAACCAGATACAAAGTCGTCCAAACAAGATAAAATGTCGTTATGACCACATAAAATGTCGTAACCATATACAATTTCGTCATAACCAAATAAAATGCCGTTATCACCAGATAAAAAGTCGTCCAAACCATGTAAAATGTCGTTATGGCCGGATAAAATTTTCTTCTGACCACACAAAATATCATGCTAGACAGATAAAATGTCGTTATTACCAGATAGGAAGTCGTCCAAACTAGAAAAATGTCGTTACGACCGCAAACAATGTCGTTATGAGCAGATGAAATGTCGTTATGGCCAAATGACAAGTCGTCCTATAAAAAGTCGTCCCAAAATATATTGTCGTAATGACCAATTTAATTGTCCTAACCAGATACAACGTCGTCATAACCACATAAAATGTCGTTATGGCAAGATAAAATGTCGGGCAAACCAGATAAAATGTCGTTATGAACACATAAAACGTCGTGCGAACCAGATAAAATGTTGTTATCACCACTTCAAATGTCGACCTAACCAGATAAAATGTCATCATAACCACATCAAACGTTGTGACCAGATACAATGTCGTCCAAACCATATAAAATGTCATAACCAAATAAAATGTCGTTATGACCACCAAAAAAGTCCTCCGAACAAGGTAAAATATTGTTGTGACCACATAAATTGTCGCTATGACCCCATAAAATATCGTCCTAACCAAATATCGATCGTTATGACCAATAAAAATTCGTCTGAACGAGATAAAATGTTATGACCATATAAAATATCGTTATGACAAGATAAAATGTCGTTTTGACCACATGAAATGTGGTCCCAACCAGATAAAATGTTTTATGATCACATAAAATGTCGGCCTTTCCAGATAAAATGTCGTTATTTCCCCTTATAACACATTTTATTTTGAAACAGAAATTCTTGGTGGGGTTTTTTTTTTTTTTTTTTTTTTTTTGTTTTTTTTTTTTTTGTTTTTTTTTTTTTTGTTTTGTTTTGTTTTTTGTTTTTTTTTTTTGTTTTTGGTTTGTTTTTTGTTTTTTTGTTTTTTGGCTTGATTTACATAAATTGGTGACTCTTTGTCGCCATTTCTGGATGTCAATACCTGGTAGGTCTACAATTTTGCTTGAGTGAACACACTCAATCCATATAAAACCCTGTAAACGGACCCAACTGAGTGGAACTAATCACTTGGACCTCCTTTATCAGCTCCAAAGCCATCAATAAGTGGAAACACTGAACCCAGCTCGTATAAGAAATCCAAAACGAGGTCCACATGAGGGAAAGCACTCGTCTGTATCTATTTTAAAGCCTTGGATGAGTGGAAACACTCAGTTTACACCACTATAGTCCCGAATCAACTCCAAATGAGGAAAAACACTCAGCCTTTGAAATACAGCTCTGTCCTAAATTTTGCCTTGTTTAGTAATAACGCTCAAGCGATTCAAATTTGTTATTTATTATCCAAATGAATTAAATGAATTTAGAACACATTTGAGTCAGTTGTCAAAAAAAAACTGAACAGGCAAACAAAAGCAAATCTTAAAAAAACAAAACATAAAATCTCGGACAACACATCGCAACATGTGAAAATACTCATCTGAAAGCGTGCTTGGTCTTAATAGTAGCCGTCCATGTTACATGAGTGAAGACGCCCAACCAGTGAGTACAGAATTGTAAGTAACAAAATAAACACATGAAGACCAATGAAAATGTCCATTTGATATATTTAAAACTTGATGTTTAGTCTGCACGCAAATGATGAAACATACTCAATGGTACAAACTAATTTCAATCTGATGAGCATCCTAATTTGAAATTATTGGTGTTTTAATCACTTTGGGAATACAAGAATAAATTACAGCACCATATTGGGGGGTTGGGGGGGGGGGGGTAAGGGTACAGTATATTTCTTCACTGACGCACTCGGGCATATTAATTTTTGAGTATCAACATATACTGGAGGCCTCTAATTTGTGGTACTGGCCAGTATCTGGGAATATTTTCATGTCTTCTGTATTGGAACAAAATAAATTACTCTACCAGCATAATGGGTCCCCACCTACTTAACCCCCCCCCCCATACACTCAAGCATCGTGTATGAACAGCATCCATGCAACCAAAACTCTCAGTGCAATAGCTAGATTAGGCTATTTGCTTTGGTAGCATAATTAGTCTTGTTACAATTCATGTAAAATGCCACAGAGCACACATACATGCACATGCGCATCACGTAATAATTTGGTGAAAGTGACACTTGCCGGTATTGCAATCAATCAGCATCACACCACGAATCATAGCCCTGAATTTCCCCTTCCTTTGCAAGATTCTATCACTGAAACACACACACACACACACACACACACAAAAATGTATGTGGAAAAACCCCATGAACTGTCTACAATTATAAATATAAGTTTGGAGTGCAGACATGTAGCACTATGAAAAAACATAAGAAAGGTGGTTGTGAATGGAGTAAAACATACACAACCCTCTGCATATATTCTTGGTAAGGCATTGATCTGAGCCATGTACATACTGTGCAATATGTATAAATGTATAAAATGAAAATAGGTTGAGGCTGCTACTCAGTAACAATATAGTGATAGGGAATAGGGGTATTTCATATCTGGTCCTTGTATGTAAACCAACCGTTATTAGCATGGCCATAATATGATGTTACTATGGATAAAATTTCCTTTTGTTTTTAGTGTAATCTGTCTCCCTGTGTGAAAAAGGAGAGAGCTTAAAAAAACAAGCCCTGTTTTTGTTTTTTGTTTGTTTTTTTTTGGGGGGGGGGGGGCTGAGATTTGGTATAGTATGCACATGAACCTCACTTCCCACGCCAGGCAATTCAGACAGAGTTTGAGCACATGCCTACAGGACTGCTCATTTCTAAAATAGTATCTCACGACAACTTTGAAATATTAAAATATTCTCAGCTAGTGTACATGTCAATTTCAAGTGTTTCGCTATGTCAACGTGGTCAAATTTCGTGCTGTAGATAAAGCTGTATTTTTTTATTTTTTGTCAATACCGATTAAACAAATTTCAATAATATGAACCCCGAATCTCCAGCCATGAACAATTAATTATCAGAATTTAAGCCAGTGATGGCAACCTTTCTGTGATACTGACTAGTTGGCCGCTCATATACATTACCAAATCCACATACTTTAGATTCTGTCACTGCATATACTCAAACATGTAGGTTTCTTTATTTTATCTTTCATGCGATTTTGACTGTTACCAATTAAAGAGCATGTAGTGCTTACGCTGAGAATATAGAATATTTGAACTTAGATTTTAATGAACATTTGGAAAAAATGAGAATCATGATGTATTCTTATCATATTCTCAATGCTAACAGGCTGTAACCAAGGAGGGTAGAGAGTGAAACTAAAATATTGAATCAGTTGTTTTAGTCTTTTCATGTAATGGGTATATACATTTTAATGTAATTCATGAAATAATAATGTATTCGTTAGATTATCAATTCTGAACTTTTTGTGCGCATTGTCTTAAATTACAATGCAACCAATCAAACACTCTTAACATTGTAATCCCCAGAAAAGTCAGAGATAATGTAGATTGAGAAGAATGTTCTTTTGTTTTGGCTCTGTCAAGTTAGTTAAATTAGACAAATTTATAAACCTTGTATTCTAAAGCTTCTGTATTAGAAAGAAACAGTTAAGAGCTGCCAATATCTGAGAAAAGTGTAAATGAACAGGATGTTAAATGACTTTTCTATAGGTTTATGCGCTGATTTAAAAAAGAAAATCGAAAAAAATCACTATTTTTTGTAAATTTCTTTTTTTTTCTCCATTTTTGCCAATTTTGAAAACAGAAGGGCCTGTAAATTCAAGAAAAAAAATATGTGGCCTTGGGTACACAAAGAAAGCTATCATTAAAAGCTTGGCTTGTGTTGATCATCTTGAAAGGGGAATCAAAAAGTAACTCGTTATGATGCCCATGCAGGCAATATGAAAATACCAGCGTGACAAGGGTCAAACATTGCCTATACTACATTAAACCCTGACATCTCTTACATTGAATTGGGCCACGTGATAAACAATAAATATGTTAAACTGACAATTGTACACATTGTTTCTACTGTAAATGAGCTCTTCCTCCGGATAATTTTGTCAATTTCGAAACTTTATGTATGTACATCTGTCTTTGATGACTTGCACTGCATGAGTTAAAGTGCAAACAGGTGTGAAATTCAAACCAAAATGATATATATTGTATACATTTGTTCCTCAAGGACATACTAATTGCACAGTATAATGTTCATTTAAAATCCCCCATAAAAAGACCACTCCCGTATTTCAACCAGCTTTTTAGCTCAGTTGACTTATCAGTAGCTGAGCTCTTCTTATGGTCTTTCGTCCGTTGTCGTCCATCGTCTGTCGTCAACAATATTAATTGACTTCTTCTTTTTAAACTTGGTGGCAATGTACCTTGGTTGGTCTCTACCAACTTTGTTCAATTGTGAATTTTTAATTTTTTAGTGAATTTTTTGGTTCTTTCTTGGGGGCAAACCTTCGAAGATGTTCCCCTGAACAACTCACCCAATTGCTTTGATATCATAAGGCCTCCTAGGGAATCTTTTTTTCTGAATTTGTTCACCAGTTGGTGCTGCGATTTTTTTCTATATTTTATGATTTTTTGTGTATTATGATTATTTTTGACTTGTTCTCCAGAACTGTTACTCAGAATAAGCTGAAACTTCGTGGATATGTTGCTTGTGAAAGGGTCAAACAAAGTTGTTCACTACGAGGCAATGCTGTGGATTCCTGATTTTTAACGATTTTTGTACATTCCGGTACCAACCGATAAAAGCACCTTGGCTATTGATTACTATGTAAGTCAACGGGCATTCTATTGCTTATTCACATTTTTGACTTCTTCTGCAAAGCCATCAGTCAGATTGACTTCAAACTTGGTAGCAATGTACCTTGGGTCGATCTCTAGCAGATTTTTTCAAATTGTCATGCTCCATTGATTTTTGGGATTTTTTATATTTTGGTGTTTTTTTTGGGCAAATCTTAAAAAATCTTCTTCTCTGAAACCGCTCACCCGATTGCTTTGATATCACACAGGAACACTGCTAGGGACTCCTAGTTCCGAATTTGCCCACCAGGAAGCGCTGCAATTTTTTCTAATTTTTTATGATTTTTTCGTTTGTTATTGCCATATTCGACTTTTTCTCCAAAACTGTCGTTCAGATTAAACTGAAACTTGCTGGATATGTTCTTTGTGAAAGGGTCAAACAAAGTGGTTCACCAGGTGGTAATGCTGAGGATTCCTGATTTTTAACGATTTTTTCAATTCGGCTACTTACCGGGAAAATCCACCTTTTCTATTGATTGCTATGAAAGTCATTGGACCGTCTAATGCTGATTCACAATATTGACTTCTTGTTCGAAACTAAGTCCAATTGACTGTTAATTTTGTGGCAATGTACCTTGGCTGGGTATCTATCAAGTTTGTTCAAATAGACAAGCTCCATTGAGTTTTGGATTTTTTATGACTTTCTTTTTGGGGGAAATCTTAAAAAGTCGTAAGGGTATATGCACATGTCAGCTGAGCACAGGACTGTCACAGTCCTCTTGCTGGATTTTTTATAAATTTTTTTAACTAATCTTAAAAAATCTTCGTCTAGGACCGCTCATCCAATTGCTTTGATATCACACAGGAATGTTCATAGGACTCTTCTTTCTTAATTTTCTCACCAGGTGGCGTTCTATTTTTTCCTATTTCTTTGTGATTTTTTGTGGAGTTTTTTTTTCGACTTTCTCTCCAGAACCGTCACTCAGATTAAGCTGAAAGTTGGTGGATATGTTCCTTGTGGAAGAGTCAAACATAGTTGTTCAGTATGTTGCACTGCCGTCCATTCCTGATTTTAATGTGGTTTTTTTTTTGTTTTTTTTTTAATTTTTAGGTCAATTTGGGTACTTAGTGGTAAGTGCACCTTTCCTATAAGCTACTATACAAGTCACTGGGCTTTCTAATGCTAATTCACATTTTGGACTTCTTTTCTGAAACCGTCAACCAGATTCACTTCAAACTTCGTTGCCATGTACCTTGGAAGGGTCTCTACCAAGTTTGTCCAAGTTATAACACTCCAGTGACTTTCGGATTTTTTTAATCTTTTTGTTCCTTTTTTTTGCAAACCTGAATAAATCACCTTCTCTGAAAACACTCACCCAGTTGCTTTGATATCACACAGCAACACTCCTTGGGACTCTTACTTCTTAATTTCTTCAACAAGTAGTGCCAGGTTTTTTTGGGGGGGGTGTTTGTTTGTTTTGTTTTGTTTTGTCTTGGTTTTTTTTCTGCTTTTTTGCTTTTTTTGTTTGTATTTTTTTTTGTGTGTGTTTTTGTTTGTTTTTAATGATTTCTTGACTGTTTTTCGCTGTTTCCAACTTTTTCTCGAGACCCGTCCCTGAGATTAAACAAAGTTGTTCATCAGGTGGCACTACTGTGAATTTTTTTTTTTTTTTGTTTTGTTTTTTGTTTGTTTGTTTGTTTGTTTGTTTGTTTGTTTTTTTTTTTTTTTTTTTTTTCTTTTTCAATTCGGGTATTTATTTGTAATGCACCTTTCCTATTGAATACCATGTCAAACTTGGTAGGCATGTACCTTTGCTAAGTGTATATTGATCACTATGTCAAACTTGGCAGGGATGTACCTTTGCCAAGTGTGTACCTATTTTGTCCTATCCCAAGTTTACAGAAACACAAGTGTGATGAATCTCTTGGTCAGCTGAGCATGGGTTGTTCACACAGCCCTCTTATTATTATTACACTTCTGTTAAGATTTACCGTCTGTCTGACCTGATGAGACCCCCGAAATGAACTCATTTTGCCATATTATTCTTAATGACTTCAATCTGAGTTGCTCCTGCTATTGCCTTTGACCACAGCCCAATACTTTGATTTTTTGTTGGACTAAAAAAAACTTTCCTCCCCAAAAAACTACTGAATATACTCAAAAATCAGTTTTTAATTTAATCATGAAACTTAAATGCTTGCATACTTCAAAATAAACCTAATGGTAATGATTCATAAACTAACATCAACTCATGTGTGAGATTAGTGGCTCATCATTGCACAATAATTAGTTGTTGTTTTTCAGAAAAATAAAGTTTCGTAAAATAACCAGTATTTTTAGTTGGCAACAGCAAGAAACTTTTTGGGACAAAAAATCCGCCCACATTGATATTGAAGATTGTATGGTCATATAAGATACGATGAACAGGTAATATTGATATTGTTGTACATAAGATATCTGGGGTCATAGGTCTCTTTAAGAGTTAAGACAGACTGTAGATCAGTTTTCCACATTAAAACCACTCCTAGTTAAATTTTTATCTGATGTGTCATAACATGAATCCTTAAATGATCATTAATATGGTGAATATTTTACCTCATATACTTTAATTTAACACACAAAAAAAACTAATTCATCTTAAAGTCCTACTGATAGATTTGATTTTCCAAGTTACGTTGTTCGGAAAAATGAAACTGGTTTTGTTGTTGTTGTTGTTGTTGTTGTTGTTGTTGTCAAAATGTAAATGTAATCAAACAGACAGGCCTAAATATATTTCAGGCAAACTTACATCTAATCCATGGTACCATTCTTGAATGAGATGATAAACATGTACAGTCCAGAAATACACAATCCTTTCAATTAAAACCTCTCCATGCATAAGACAGTGCACCATTTCGCCATCCTCTCTTTTTTACAACTAGTATTTTATTCATAAGTGTGTTTCGACCTGAGAGTCGGCAAACAACAACTTAATCTGTGCTGTAACTAACAAATTATATCTACGATACCGTGAACCCCTGTCATCATATGAATTCAGTTGCACGTCACTAACGGTCCTGCAGAATGTATGTATATCTCAATTCCATATTCTTGTGCATGAAATACAAAGTTTATGATTACAATGTACCGATATGCAATACAACACATATGCATTGAGATAATTGCGATTCATAGACCAATCTGTTCAATATAGCTCTTGGGGATTGGATGCAGGTAAAGCAGCTGCTATATCTTATATTTCTTTTTTAATGTATGATCCTACATACAAAGGCTACGTCTGAAGTCAAAAGAATTTATCATAAGTCCAAATCTTAATTTCATAAATCCATCATTGAAATCTTTACTTGATTATTTTGCTCAGTATTATTAACTTAAGCGGATAGATTATGTGCAAAGCAGCAGAACATCGCATATAAATATAACAATAACAAGAGGGTTGTGTATAACTGTCCATGCTCAGCTGTCCTAGAGATTCATCATACCTTCGGCTCTGTGAACTTGGGATAGGATCAAGGTCACCCATGTATTGATCAAGTCTGATCTTTATGCAAGAACACTAACATGTTCAACATAAAGGTTCCAGTTCAAGTTATAGTGAAGAGTAAAACTCATGTATGTTGAACTGTGGTCTCAGAAATGAGGTCAAGGTCACTCCTGTACTGTCTAAGATATCGTTGATAGAGAAACTTGAACATGTGCAACATCAAGGTCCTCAGTGAAAACATATCTCAAGTTATCGAGTGAACAGTAACTTTCATGTCAGCTGTCCTGTCATCTTGGGAATGAGGCCAAGGTCCAAAAAGCACTGGAGCATGATCGCTTGCACAGAACATGTAGACACTTATAAAAGGTAAATCCTTACCAAGTTTGATACAAATCTGGCCAAAAATTATTTAATTTATAACCATTGCAAGAAATTCCACTGTAAAAATTTCCGATTAAAAGTTTTCAAAAGATTTTCCGAAAACAAATCACAAAACATCCAATAATCACTTGGGCATGACCATTCAAACAAACTTGGTAGAGACTCAACTAAAGTACATTGCCACCAAGTTTCAGTTCAACCTGACGGGCGGCTTCTTCAGAGACGCCCAAATTGTCAATCAGCGCTACAATGCCAATTGACTTGCATAGAAATAAATAGGAAAGGCAGATTTACCAATAGCACTGAATTGAAAAATCGTTGAAAATCAGGAATCCATAGCAGAACCACATAGTGAGCAAATGTGTTTGACTCTTCCACAAAGAAAATATCTACAAACTTTCAGCTTCATCTAAGTGACGGTTCTAGAGAAGAAGCCGAAAATAGCGAAAACATACAAAAAATCATCAAAAATCAGGAAAAAAATTGCAGGGCCACCTGGTGAATAAATTAGAAGCTAAAAGTCCCTAGAAGTGTTCCTGTGTGATATCAAAGCACTTGCGTGAGCGGTGTCCTAAACGAAGTTTTTTTTTAAAAAAATGCCCCCCCAAAAAACATAAAGAAAAAAAATCATGAAAAATCCAAAATTCAATGGAGCGTGACTTTTTGAACCATGTACATAGTGACCCACCCAAGGTACATCCCCCAAAGTTTGAAGTTAAGCTGGTTGATGGTTTCAGAAAAGAAGTCAAAAATATTAATTAGAAAAAAACATTTGCTTCACAGCAAATCTGGTGCCTTCAAAATGAGAACTGTTTAATATGCTACATGTTGCCATTGTTCTACGGAATCTGAATTTTGTATATTGGCCTAATTTGCATAAACTAAAATATTACAACTTTTGTTCTTGGTTCATTGGATGTGGCCATGTCACAAACTTATAAACTGAAGTTGAATGACACCAATATCTATACCAGTTTCGAAGCGATTCAACATTTTAATTTTATGTATTTGCCTAATTTGCATTAATTAAAATTATGCAATGTTGGATCACGGTTCATTGGATGTGGCTATGTCACAAAGCTATAAATTGAAGAAGAAAGAAAGAAAGCAGGAAGGAAGAAAGGACAGAAAGAAAGAAAGAAAAAGAAAGAAAGAAAGGAAGGAAGGAAGGAAAGAAGGAAGAAAGGAAGAAAAAAAGAAAAAAGGAAGAAAGATAGAGGGAAGGAGGGAGGAAAAGAAAGAAAGAAAAGAAAAGAAAAAGGATTCTTGGAAAAACAAAATGTCTGGGCACCCAGACATAATTAGCATTAGAATGCCCAGTCACTTACACAGTAATCAATCGGAAAGGTGCATTTACCGATAAGTACACAAATTGAAGAAGAAAAAAAAAGGAAAAAAATCAGGAATCCACAGCACTGTCACCTAATGAACAATTCTGTTTGACCCTGCCACAAGGACCATATCTTCCAACTTCCAGCTTAATATGAGTGACGGCTCTGAAGAAAAAGTAAAAAAAAAGCAAAAAATGAAAACTGCAGAGGCACGCAGTGAACAACTAGGATTCACCGGAGCGTCCCTGTGTGATGTCAAATCAATTGTGTGAGCGGTTTTAGAGAAGATTTTTTTAAGATATGCCCCCAAAAAGAACCCCAAAAATAGTTAAAAAATACCAAATTCACTGGAGCATGACTATTTGAAGAAACTCAGTGGAGACCTACCCATGGTACATCCTCACCCAATTTGAAGTCAGTCTGTCTGACGGTTATACAGAAGCAGCCGAAAATGTCAATTGTGGATGGACAGCGGCGGGCAAAGGACCTTTCTATAAGCTGAGTGCTGGCTGACAAGTGAACCAAGCTAAAAACTAAACTAGGAAAAATTAATAACCCTCTACTAAAAGCAATTCTTATATAAAAAAAAACACACACACATATTTTGAATATATTCAATGTTTCTTTTATTCTGTATACACTTTAGAGTAAATCTGTAGAGGAAATTCTGATCAAATGAAGTTACGCTTCATTGCACAGTGTCAATAAGCAGACAAAGTCTGAATCACAAGTTTGCAAGAGTACCTGTAGAGCGCTCAAACGTGCATATGAACTGAGTGCAGAGTCCCATCAGAAATTATCACAGATGGTGCTTGGTTGCATCAAACCTTATCACAGACTGTACTTAAAGTTAAGGCATTTTCTGAGTTCAATAGAGCAGAAATTGACTCATCACTGTGTCACATAAAGCACCTTTAAATGTCCATTCAATAGGATGTGTAGCCACCATGGTTGTCAATGCACTCTTAGCAGCGTTTTTGCATGCTGTAGACGAGCTTTTTCACAAGTGCCTGAGGTATACTGTCCCACTCCTCCAGAAGATAATGCTGTAGATCTGCGAAGTGTGAGTTAGGACTCATCTTCTCGTACACATTTCTTTTCATATGGAACCACAGGTGCTCAATCAGGTTGAGGTCAGGTGAGCATGCTGGCCATTCCATCACCTCAACACTCTTACTATCCAGGTAATCACGAACCACAGCTGAAACATGTGGCCCGGCATTGTCGTGCATTAGCATGAAGTTGTCTCCAATGGCACCTGCATATGGAATAACATGGGGTTCCAGGACATCCGTTATGTACCGTCTGCTTGTCATTGTTCCTTCCATGATGACGAGGTCTGTCTTGCCATTAGCAGAGATGCCCACACACACCATGATGCTGCCCACTCCGTATGCAACTGTGGGCTGAACACAACAAGCAGCGTGTCTCTCCCCTCGCCGTCTCCATGCACGAACATGTCCATCACTTCTGTGGAGGGAAAAGCTACACTCATCAGTGAAGAGAACATTGCTCCATCCTGTATGTGTTGTACGGACATGTTCTCTTGTCCACTGCAACCGAGCAACCTTGTGAAAAAAACCCATGCCTTTATACCCATGATTGGCACAGTTTCTGGCCACATTACACAGGTATCGTGACAAAAATCAATGGTCAGGAGGGTCCTAACAGGGATAGGAAAGACCATACATGATCCTTTCTGCGAAGTGCACTTTTTGACTTTGTGTCACATTCAGCCCATGTGCAGTCAAGCATGGGCTCCAACTCTGCTCATCTTTACACATGATGTAATGAAAGAGTTATGCTACACATACATGTGGGTATCTTTAAATTACCTGAAAAAGTATGGGTACACCATTGAATTATTTAAGCGGAGGGTTATTAATTTTGCCTAGTTTATAAAATACAGCCCACTTTAAAACTAATGCAATAGGATAATTGGGGATTTCGTATGAATTGAAAAAACTGGCTATGCATCTCAGACCTTCAGCGTCCATACTTTTGTCAATTGTATTTGTGTCTTTTTGCCCAGAACCACTACCTAGTAGTCATTACCCTATTCCGTAGTCCAAACTCTTTACTCTCCATAAGCTAACCTGTCCCTGTCTAACCTATATACATATGGAAGTACTATTGTCCATATTACACACCTTCCTCTGTTAAATTTTAACATCAGCTGTATCAGGCCAAATAAATTAAAGGGTCTTCAGCGGGTAACTACTCAACATGTTTCAGAGCAATGGAATCCCAGAAATTTCAAGTCTTTACAGACAGTGTAGGAACCAAGTGGATTGTATTATTCATCCAAGGCCTGTTATATTTGGCTTTTACATCTTGTTCCTATCAAAGTGGTATGACTCGACAATTGAGGTAGTAAATGAATATGTAGGAATATAAAATGTATATTATGTACTACATATGTTTGTGTTTTACTTATGATTTGAGAATACAAAAACATGTAGCTTCTATTGAAGTTATGTGTTTTTGTTCCAGATTTTGTGGGAACCTGTGGTTTTTGAGTCCTTTGACGAGGAACACATTGAATACGTGCTGTTCTGTGGCACTGTGTTATAAATATTGTCTGGTGGTTTGGTACATTCCTACACAGGGTCGGGTTGCATCTTAGTCAGTCATAACAATCCCCGGCTGTCCATTAATGGGCAGTTTTGTACTCTTTAGTGATAAGGTAATAAGTAGTGGTCACAGGATGGTGTAGAGCGTGAGAGGTCTCCATACTCAATGTGAGGATGGAATGCCCAACTAGTCCTATGTACAGGTATCAAGACACCGCTTACACTTAAGAATTTCTTTATGGTTTGAAAACAAACACACAAACACAAGGGTTCCCCTCCCCCATCCAGCTGGAATAAAATGAATCCACAGGCTGCTCATAAATTGGTAAAGGTGATTAGGATCAGTCTGATGCACAGAATGGGTGGCTGAGTGGGCTGCTGGAACCAGCGATGGGGCCCCCAGCAGAGTTTACAGAATCAGTGACCCCAGCTGTTTTATCAGAGGATGGTTGTAATATTACTCATCTATTTGCCCCACCCTCTTCCATCCCATCCCACTTCTTTGCCCAGCCTGGCCTGACAAGGCACTTGTTATTAAGCGAAATTAGGGCAACAGCCTCCCTAGTAACTTTTGACCAGTGGTTGCCCTCAACCTAGAAATATATTTAGGTTAATGTGATGGATCTGAGCTATGTTATCAATCCTGTTGGGTTCACACGGACAGGAAGTGTATGTGTTGGGGGGAGAGGGTGCCCGGCTAAGGAGAACCACAAGTATTTCACTATCCTTTCTATGCATCATAAAAGTGATATGTATACAAATTAGTTTATATAATTTGTAATATATATATATATATATATATATATATATATATATATATATATATATATATATATACATAAGTTAACATTCATAATCAAATATTGAGTAAAAGCTGGCGGGGGGAGGGGGCACTTGTGTTTGTGTTTTCACAAAATCCCAATCCAGACACCAGTGGCTTTTTATGGGGGCTTGATAATATCATATTTCTTGGTCAGTTGTGTGTAAAGTACATGTTAAATTCTTGAAGTTATGAATTAATAAGCATTTTTCTTGGTCATTTGTGTGTACAGTACATGTAAAATGCTGTAAGTTATGGATTAGTTAGCATATTTCTTGGTCAGTTGTGTGTAAAGTACATGTAAAATCCTTGAAGTTATGGATTAGTAAGCCATGACAATGCGACCACATACTTTTGTGATTCTGACAACAGAAGGGTTTATTGGTTGGGGTGTGGATGGGGAATGTGTTGAAGAAATCTGCATGAGGAATTATTATCTCACGGTGCCCCTCCCCCAATGGTTGAGGTTGTGTGGCCGCTGATTTTATCACATGGCAGCAAGCAAGCCTATAGACTGTCATGCTTCACATTTTGACCCAGCTTATCTGACTCCCTGATGAGGCCATATCATACAGCCAAATATTTTTGCTGGTTTGTTCTCATGCAGTTGTTTATCCTGGGTGAATGTCTGAAATATCAGCTACAGCCATGTGGTCAGTATTTCTTCACTTGAGCTCATTTATATCTGTGGACTGGAAAGACATATGTCCAAATATCGGATATGATTTGCCTGTTTTCCTGCATCCCACTACAATACCTGTGATTATGTAGTTTTCATGAAAAATCAATAATGAAATGACGGATAGTCTTTTGAATTTTTTTTATTGCAGGATATGGGTAAAAGAGACCTCATGAAGTGTGTCGTGATTATGACTTTATGTATAACACATAATCAGCTGTATAAAAACCTGAGTAGGGGTTCCAATTGGTGCACAAATGGACTGTAGTCTTGAATGGAAAATACAGAAATGCTGGTTCTGTGCAATTGAATTTGACAGAGGCCACTACATACACGCAATTTCCGACGCAATTTCCGAAGGTTCTAATGGCACTTTCGTAGACCACAGCCTTTGCATAGTAAAGTAGAGGCTTTCATGTATTCTTGTCTTCTGACAATGGCTTTCCAACAGTTTTCAATGGAAAAATTCTGATGGGTTTTAGTCAATTCAGGGCAATTTTACTGAAAGGCATACTTGAACTACCAGAAGAAAAGGGCATCTATGTACTAATTTTTGGCGATCAAAATTACATCTATAGTTTGCGCTGTGTTGAGGTTTCCTGACAAACTCGGGTGTATCACATGGAGGAAAGATTTGGCATGTAGTTGTCCCTGTGTCGGTCCATGTCAGAAAGTAAAATTTCACTCATGAAAGTATACAGCTTTCGCATAAATGTTCAGGCATTTTGTCATGGGTTCTAATGGACGCTAATAGGATGTGGAAGGTGAGTAAGGGCCAAATAAGTCACTGGACGACCCATCAGATGCATGCATCTCACTATTAGCAGTGTGTACTGAACATCACAGGCTAGCAAGGTATGACAATTCAATCTGAATCAGTGGCGGTGATTTTGATATAACTCAAGAAATCCTCAACATGCCCCCCCTCCCATCCCTTTCCAGCGCCATGATTGGATGAACTGGCAACCTTTAGGCGTGAATATTTTTCCAGGCTATACATTTTGGAAAAGAACTAGTGTCAGCAGTTAATGATGAATATTTCTAAGGTTGAGAGGACCGGTTTAAAACCACCAGTTGCCTTTTATGGGTGACTGCCTGTCTCAAGTCAGGAGTGAAATTTATTTCTTCACATTGGTATTGGAAGAGAAATGTTGATGCTTTGGCTAGTATGAAATCTTTTTGCTGTCATTGTTAGGTTTGGAATTAATGACTATGGATCATGTTTTTCTGTGCTATTTAAAAGTTTTTCCTAACCCCAGACTCCAGACCTCTCAACTGATACGCTACTTACGCCGCTCGTCTCTTAAACCTCAAAATCCAAGGCTCAAAATACAAACTCTGTTTTGGTATGTGAGGGTACCAGTCTTATGTTGAACATTGAAAAAAAATTAGAACATTATTTAATTCATTTCAATTTTTCATGAAATGTTGAAAATGGTGAGTGGTTTCACTCAAATCTGATTAAAAACAAACATATCGGTTCTTTCAAGTGAGTGTTTTCCCTCCTTTTGATACGATTTGGAATCAACTGAGTGTCTCCACCCACCGGTCACCTTAAGCTTTCATGCAGCCACACAAGGCCCAGGTGAATGTTTTCCCTAGTATGGGCCCCGCTTTGAATTTCTTGTGCCAGCTAGCCGAGTATTTCCACGCACCAAACCCTTGATGCAGCTGGCCTGAGTGAGTAGTTTCCATCATTTGGGCCTCAGTTTTGGCCTTTTTGTACCATATGAGTCTTCCCACTGAACCATGGCATTGTGCAGCACGTTCAAATGAGTGGTTCCACTCAGTTGGGTCTTTTTTCCAAGCTTTTGTACAGATTGAGTGTTTCCAATCACAGAAAATGTAGATTTGTAGACCTAACATGTATCAGAATCCTGATTTGCCAACAACAGGTTCGCAATTTTTGTAAATTCATCCAAAAAACAGAAAATAAAATTTCTGTTTTTAAAACGTTATTTTTATAAAAACTCGCCAGTACTTTTGGACCTGTATCCACTATCGGGACAACCATTTCCATTGAGCTTCATCTTTGATGCAGTGGGGTGCTTGGCACTCAGCCTATTGCTGACCCTTATTCCATTGCCTCAGGGTGACTTCTAGGTCTGATACACAATACTAGTTCTGGGGCCTACAACTGGTCACTGTTTGTGGTTGTATTTACATTTTCAGGTAATGCTCACTCTGGAAAAGTCCCATTATATTTCGACAAATTAACCTCCCCTTAACACTAATCACACATGTATTTTGGATGCTACCTCTTCAAAATATCCAATCGACTTGGCTGGCATTGTGAAAATAGTGAGTTCCGCACCCAATGCCAATGGTTTGTAAATGAGCATTGGGACAATCTTGCAGAGTGGGAGTGGGAAGAGGGTCATAATCTATGGAACCAAAAGTACATACTTTGCAATTATTTTGGAGCATCAATAATGATTTATATGCTGTGGCCACAATTCACTTTGATATCTAAATCAAGTGTACTTTTGTAAGACTGTCCCACAATCAATGCATTAATAGGGAAGGGCAGTTTCTTAAGTTTCCAGAAACCTCCACTGCACGGCGCGAGTCATCGCTTTCATCCGGGTACTTGCCTGCGGGTGAACATTGGTCGGTGGATTTGCAAACACTGTGATAACATTGTACGTATCGGCAATCAAAGTGCCAAAAATGTTCCTTTTCACGTAATATCTGCTAAAAAAATTTTGTTCGTATGTTGTGTTAAAAAAGTGAAAAATCCATTTGAACCGCGGTGACCGGGAACCGCATTCTGCTTGTTACATTCCTGTGTAGCGCCACTCGACTATGTGAATGGTCGAAAGAAATGCAATAATAAAGAATATTCTTTGACAGTTATTAAGATAATGCAATGATCACATATAACAAATTATCGACATAGCACATAATATGGACTCAACAGCATGAGGATTTCGTAAGACTCCTGTTGCAAGGATTTAATGTGACCCGGTTCATTGCGCGCAATAATGGAGGATCGAGTAGGATAAAACAACATTGGTCATCGCGTTTTAAGATTAAAAAGTCGATTGTATTTTATTGGCCGGGTGTGTTGTCATTGTGTCAAAAATAAAGACAAGTAGACAACCTCATCAGAATATGTTATTGTAGATGAATTTCCAAGTTTTACAGTGTTACTGTATGTGTGTGTGGGGGGGGGGCGGCAGGTAGCGTTAAAAGTTAAATTGAAATTAAAATCAAATGTGATTAACTCCACAACAATGTGTATTGAGTTGATTCCTTGATTGCATTACTTTCTACAAAAAGTATTTATTAATGACAACATTATCATGATTATGAGTTACACTTGGTTATTTCATTCGCCAAGAAAAACGCTCAGTTTGCACCATGCGTTAACACATCATAGTATGCGACGCTACTCAGGTTGACCCGCTATTGAATACCCGGATGAAAGCTGTCCGCAGCGCCACATGGCGGTCAATGAGAGAACGCAGAGTTAATGCTCTACCATATTGCCCAATGTTCAAAATGGCGCTCAAGCGTGCCTTGTCGCATTTGGATTTGTAACGAATGATGATAACTGCTTCAGACACAACCAAGCAGGCAGATTAAAGTTAAGATAGTAAGTCGTGTTTCAAAAGTGCTTTAACGACCGTTTGCCCTGGTAACTCAGAGAATGGACACCTGAAACCATGCTGAAAACTCATGGCCATGATTCACTGTGATTTTCCTTTTCCACAATGCATTGCGCCATGTTTAAATGGGCGCTCAAGGTGTGGGTGTGTGCATGCCTTTGTGTTGCATTTGGATTTATAACTAACGATGATAACTGCTTCAGACACAACCCAGCAGGCAGATTAAGGGCAAGATTGTAAGTCATCTTTTAAAAATACGTTGATGACTCTTTGCTCTGGTAACTTGGAGAAGGGACTCCTGAAACCTAGCGATACTAGATATCGATACTGCACCCATCGTGACTGTCAAGACAAGTTGAAATAAAAAGCTTTGGTTGACTTTACTGCAAAATAATGGCACATGTTGGCCAGCTCTTCTGGTAACTTGGTCTTACAACTTGGTTACGGTTGATTTTGATCGACCGTTTATTTTTTGCTTCTGTTATTTGTTTTTTTTGTTTTTGTTTTTTGGTTGCTTGTGGGGCAATTTTGCTGCTCGGTTGCGTCTTGCAGCTGGTCTCAGGTTGTCCAACTGGAGCATTGTAGCAAAATGTTGCATCACAGTTCTTGAAACATGCTACAGAATATATCCAAAATAAGAGTTTTTCTCATGTGAAGAAGTTCATTGAGAAAATGAACCACGGAATCTAAATTTACTGCTGCCATTACACAGCACCATGGTCTTGTGCGTCAGGTCATTTAACATTGCAAAAGTGCCAAGGAAATCTGGTCGTTTTGACCAGGTGGGGACTGGGGTCGGTACTTGAAGGTACTTTTGTTCTATCATCATACCTATTCCCATGCAGAACTTGCCAGGGTATATCAAAGAGAGTGATTGTAAGAACATTTTCAAATATAAGGAGAAATCTTTCTTGATGCATGAGATGGGAGTACTGCTACTGGGGAGGGACCGCTTTTTATATGTAGTTTCAGTATCTTAGTGTTATCAGGGACCTGCATCATATATATATATATATATATATATATATATATATATATATATATATATATATATATATATATATATATATATATATATAGCAGGTCCCTGCAGTTATAAGAATTGCACCTTTGGTGCTTATATTTATTTATATATTAATTTATCAAAAATTTCGTTCAATCTTTTAATTCATAAATAATTACAGTATTTCAGCTACAAACCTGTGCAAAGCAACTTAATATTTTTCCGATTTCATACTTTCATTCCTGCTATTTTTATGTTGTAGTCCACCATGGAAATAAGCCAAGGCAAGATTCTCCAGGCATGTGGTACTCCCGTTTCATGTATCATAGTTGGTGTGCTTTCAGCAATTATATTGCACCATCCTGGCATATGTGTGCACAACATATTATCAATCAACATTCAGTGACAAAGGTTAAGTACATTCAGGCCTAGTGATTATCTTAATGTATTTTTCCTTCTTGCTTTTGTAGAGAAAATACACAACTTACTAATTGCGGGAAAATTTATCTGTTTATTTTCCCTGAATTAATAACCTTAATATGTGTTCAAACATTCTCTAAAGCCTTACATGTATGAATGCAAAATTAGTCTCATCTTAATTGATAACATTTTATTATTATTATTATTATTATTATTATTATTATTATTATTATTATTATTATTATTATTATTATTATTATTATTATTATTATTATCATAATTATTATTATTATTATTATTATTATTATTATTATTATTATTATTATTTACTACTTTTTGCTAATTTTTATCAGATTTATGTACAATCTGAGGGAAAATAGCCAAATCAGTACAATAATGACCAAAAAGGTGGGATTTCGTCAACCATGTAAAGGCAAGATACTCGAAACTCCCCAGATAAACCATTATACATGCTCAAATTAAACATTTTTCGTAGGGGGAGGGCGGGAATACCCCCTGACCCCCCTAGCATGCTTTCTGGCCTTTTGGCCATGTAGGTCACAATTGGGCCACTGAAAAAAATACGAACTTGTTTGGACCACTTGGGTCTCTGACTGAGTTGTAGCACTGGCCTGGGTCGACCGGCATATATTAGGTAAGGGCGGCTTAACAGTACTTTTGGTTCCATCAATTTTAGGGTTGGGCCTTTTTAGTAGGCTCTGTTAGGTAACCGGAACCACATTTATTTTTGTCAGGCCTTGGGTAACTTGTCATTTGTTGAAACATGTTGAAAATGTATGTTCTTCCCCCTTTTACCTCTTTTGACGTCAGTTTAATTTGTTACCTGAGCATAGCCGGAGACACTTGTGGTATAAAAATAAGGTCCTTTGTGAGTTCAGTGACACATTTTTTTAAAAATAAAAGTGATACACAGTCCCAGTATTCACCTTTTGACCTAATCTGGGTTAAACTGTTGGCAAGTTTGCCCCTCACATACACAAGTGCTCCTCCACATTTGGTTAACTACTTATAATAGCTGAAACACGTTTAACAGGGTGCAAGGGTACCACTGAGATAATTGGGTCATAAATCCAGATCTCTGTTACAGTAATTACATCACAACTGAATAGGGTGTTTCCTTTAACTCCTTAGTGCGCTTATGTCTGAGTAGTCACTGTGCATTCCACCACACAAATTTCAATTGTTTTGGTATGTTTTTTACCAAGGCCTTCGATGCGTCCCTATCACTAGTAGATTTTAACAGTGGCGTTTGGACATTTTGGCGGCGGTGGGCGGTGGAAAGCGGCGACCAGCGGTGGATGGCGGCGACCAGTGGCGGTCGGCGGCGACCAGCGGCGGTCGGCGGCGATCGCCGCTGTCCGCCGCTGTCCGCCGCTGGTGACTGCAGACCGCCGCACACATTCTCACCTGCTGTGGAGTCTCAACAGGAATGGACGGCGATACTGCCTATCGCCGCCAACCGCCACCCTGAGCAGCACAACGCCGCTCATCGCCGCCTTCTGCCACAGACAAACTCAAATCAGTCCAGGGAGCATCTGTTTCTTTCAGTTGTAAGCTAAGAGAACAAATATATGCACCTTTTTAACAAATGTATGCACTTATGGACCCAGGCTGGGTGACAATAAAAGTCAATATGTATATATACACACACACACTGTGTATGGGTGTATAAGTATATATATATATATTTCATAAATTATTAATCAAGACATCATTATCAGAATTAATATCTTTAGTTATGACAGCACCATGCTGACTACCAGCAAAGGCTTACTGTCAGCCAAAAACACACAGTACAGTATTACACATGCCAAACTACAATTGCAGAATTTGAATCTTACACAGGTTGGGTGTAATTAATTTTGCATTGTTACAGCCAAACACACAATACAGTATTAAGCATGCTAAACTACAATTACAGAATTTGAAGCTTAAACACACATATATTGACTTATGACTGGCTCATAATACATTTAATATAAACAAATACTGTCCACAAAAAACACGCATGTTGGGTGTTTTTAATTTTGCATTGTAACTATATTGTACTGTTTCTATTAGTTTCTACTGCATCTTATTGAACTGTAATTATAGTTTGGCATGCTTAATACTGCATTGTGTGTTTGGTTGTAACAATGTAAAATTAATTACACCTAACATGTGTGTCTTTTGTGGACAATATTTGTTCATTTTTAATGTATTATAAGCCAGTCAGAAGTCAATATATGTATGTTTAAGATTCAAATTCTGCAATTGTAGTTTGCCATGTGTAATACTGTATTGTGTGTTTTTGGCTGACAGTAAGCTTTTGTTTGCAGTCAGCATGCTGTTGTCATAATTAAAGTTATTTATTCTGATGATGATGTCTTGATTAATAATTTATGAAGTATCTATACATATATATATATATATATACATACATACATACATATATATATACATATATACATACACCCATACACAGTGTGTGTGTGTGTGTGTGCATATAGTAGATAGTCCTACATTGTGTGTGTGTGTGTATATATACATATTGACTTTTATTGTCACCCAGCCTGGGTCCATAAGTGCACACATTTGTTAAAAAGGTGCTTATATTTGTTCTCTTAGCTTACAACTTAAAGAAACAGATGCTCCCTGGACTGAAATGAGTTTGTCTGCAGCAGAAGGCGGTGATGAGCGGCGTTGTGCGGTCAAGGGCGACGGTCGGCGGCGATAGGCAGAATCACCGCCCACCGCCGCCCATTCCTGTTGAGACTCCACAGCAGGTGAGAATGTGTGCGGCGGTCTGCGGCCACCAGCGGTGGACAGCGGCGATCGCCGCCGACCGCCGCTTGTCGCCGCCGACTGCCGCTGGTCGCCGCACACCGCCACTGGTCGCCGCCATCCACAGCTGGTCGCCGCTGTCCACCGCCCACCACCGCCAAAATGTCCAAACGCCGCTGTTAAAATTTACTAGTGTATCCTCTTTGGCATAGTCATAAGTATGAGAGCATCCATCAACAACAAACTTTTTATATTTAAACGTAGCTTTTCCTCCAAATTTTTTTCTTTTATCATAAGGGAATAAGTTTTCTCCTGTCATTCTGTACAGAGTCTATCAAATCCTTTGATGCTCCATAATTAGAGTCTTTAGTCCAGGTTTTCCTGAGTGTCACAAGTATTTTCTCTTTCGTTTTCCATCTGAAAAAACTTGATTATAGGTCGGTGTTTCTGTTTCTTTTTGCCCAATCCTGTGGGCTCTCTCTATCTCTATTTCACTGTCTTCCTGTGCATTACCAACTTTTAGTTCCTCCTTCAAAATCGTTCTCGTTTTGTTCTCACGCCCTTCCAACATCCTTTTTGTTTTCAGGTACTCCATAGTTGATAAGTTATTCCGGCGTGACTGTTCTTGTTTTCAGGCATTCCCTACACGATCAGGTTATTCTGGTGTGACTGTGCTTTTGACGAGATAAAAAGTCATCCGAACCAGATAAAAAGTCATGACCACATAAAATGTCTTCCGAACCTGATAAAATGTTGTGATAACCAAATAAAATGGCGTTATGACCAGATAAAATGTCATTATGGCCGCATCAAATGTCGTAAAATAAGATAAAATGTTATAACCACATAAAATTTCGTCGGAACCAGATCAAATGTTATGAGCACATAAAACATCGTTATAACCAAGTGAAATGCCACCCTAACCAGATAAAATGCCGTTATGACCACATAAAAAGTGAAGTGAGATTAAAACCAATAGGCTTCTGCAGATTTCAGCACATTGACTGCATCAGCATCGTCAAATTGCTCGCTCTGTACCACTTAACAATAGCTGGAGCTGTATCTCTGATGTTTTCTTAGGGCTGCTTCATAGTTTTCACGGAAAAGAGCGAGAAAGGATGCATATCGCAAAATAGAGCAAAAAAAAAACGATAAACGTCAAAGGATTTGGGACCATTTATTTTCACCCATTGTAAACAACAAGAAGAATGTACTTTTGCACTTTGCATATGGCTGCATTTACCAAAAGCATATTGCTGCTTGATTATTGTTAAATTAGCGTGCAGTAAACTTAATGTTAATTATGATGCAACTTATATCGCGATCTCGGTCGTAGTATACTGCCCCACCACTGTTATGCCCATGTACCTGCTTAAAAGGTTTGTTAAACAGATGAGTAGCCTATCCATAATTTCGTTCATACATAAGCGTTAGTACTTATGACATGTACAACTATTTGTATTTCACCCGTGACACAGATGTATAAGTCAGGCTGCCTAAGAACGAAAATTTCGATGAATTGCATGGCAGAGTGAGAAAACAGAAAAGTAAACCAGCAATTTTAGTCTAGAGTAGATTTATCTGAGCCACACAATATGCATGAACATGTAGAACTACTGGCAGCGTAGTGGTAAGAGCGTGTCTTCGAAAGAGAAGGTTGTGAGTTGGAATCCAGTGGTCGTCCTTTTTCCATTATAGGGCTTATATTTATTTTTTAATCTCAAGATGACATTAGTAAACAATAACAGATAAATTAACTTCGTCAAATTGTGATGAGGGATTAAGAAACCCAAGTTGGCTTTGTGGGTCCCCGGAAATAGTATATACAAAATTATGTTAACACGTTAATTTTCTTGACGTTAAAATTTTGGTTTAAGTTAAAATCAGCTGTCCATATAATATTATATATATATATATATATATATATATATATATATATATATATATATATATATATATATATATATATTTATTTATTTATTTATTCATATATATTAACTCGTTTATTCATTCATTCATTTATTAATTTATTACTTATTTATTTGTATTGAATGACGGTTCCCAAATTTTTGTTTCATTCAAGTGAAAGTACTGTTATCGACTGGTACTCACATTTTATTCGCGAATGACAAACCTTCAATTTTTATCCCGTATTGCAGCTCTATGTTAAACAAAACTGAACCTCGTTTTGCATTCAATTACTTCGTAACATGTGATGCTTGGCAGCAGAATTACCAGAAGTTTCGCTAATTTCTCAATCTCTTTTTTTTTTTTTTTTTTTTTTTGGCACTTTCAAACCAAAGTATGTTTTAAAAATGTTAAGTGTCCAATGAAAATCATCGTTTGTATAATGACGTGGTTTCCTATTAACATTATTATTGCACCGAGGCAACCAAGATGCTTACCCAGTCTTAAATTCAACACGGAAATACTCTTAAGAACCAGATATGATTAACTTGTGTATCACAAAACTTACAAAACTCACTTGCTAGGAATGTGGCGGGTTTTACAGCGTGTCTGACAGCGTTAGTTAACACCTGAATTGGACCCGACAGGTCCTAACACTTGCTGTAATTGAGATGAAATGCCCAAAATATTCGTTTTGACGATACCAACGCCCCACAAGAACTAGGTAGCTTTAGGCTCAACCATGGAAAATTTTTCCACATAAAAAATACTAACGTTGCTTAGAATATAATTTTTTTAATCATTAAGTTAAGTTTTTGGTTTTTGTGTGTGTGTGTGTTTTTTTAAGAATATATCAAAATATATTAAGGTGGCGGCCATATTTCGACCGCGCGTATAGAACTAGCGACTTTAACCCCTTATAACTTTTTCGTTTTTGCCATTTCACCCAGACAACTGTACCTTGTTTTAATGGTACAGATGTGTAGATTTGAAAGAACCACTTTTTGTATAAATATGACGACTTTTGACGGTGTCTTGAGTAATTTTCCAAGAGGGTATCGAATCGCACTTTTTGCAGCGCCCACTGGAAAAATATTCGACAATTAACTGTAAAAACTATGCAGGATTAAAGTACTGACCAATACGCAGGAACTGGTCTTATCCATTCATGAAATGAATGAGTATTGAAAATGTTGTTGAATTCTTTCATCGCCATCATAAAGTCTTACAGTTCTGTCACTTTTAGCGCTTCAAAAGTCACGGAAGGAATAGTTAGAACGGAAAATCCCAGACACGGTTCCTAGCTTAGGTATTTACATTCCAAAATCTGTTCATTTTGATAGGATAAACCTACTGGGTTTTCTTTTTAATGTTGTTTACAAAATTGATTGATCTTGCAAAAATTGCTTTCTGAGTAAATCGCAATGAAAGGTAGAATGGCCCGTTTTCGTACATGATTGTCTATAGCGGGAATACGGTTTGTTTTCTCCGGCTCAACTTTGTAGTACACATGGTACACATGGAAACCTCACATTTGATGTATTGCTCGTAAAATATATTGATGTTTTCTGCGTTAAAAAGTATGTTTTAAAACTCAAAGATTCCAAAGGCAGCCACGCTGTTGGTTTCACCTGGCTGGTTTCCCATGCGGCTGGCTGACTTCAAACAGGAATTGTAAGTGGATTAATCACGTGACCTGACGTGTGATAACCATGACCCTAACAACCAGTGTTTAAATATGGCGGCTTTAAGTGCAATTCAAATGTTTGTTTTACGGAGAAGCTCACGCGATCCTTCTCCGTCATACCTGAACCAGAGACAGAAGGACATAAGTTATAAATGAAATACCGATCAGAATAGGCGCTCTTATCATACATTTGGGCCTATGGTACGCTAGCACATCCCTGATATACTGCATGTACATGAACGTACATGTAGATCCAATCATGCTACATGCACCAAACAAACAAACAAAAAGGTGTAAATATTCTGAACCTTGGTGACACACTAAGACCCTCCTCTTCATTTTTCTAATCATGACACAATTCTTTAGTATCCAATCTTTCATGTAAAATCAGTAGCTAAGTTACCAAATTTGGAAGGGGTCGGCTGAGAAAATATCAGTCGGCCGATCTCTCCAATGCTAATTTTCCAGGGTGGGGCTAATATGCCTTGGTTTGACCAGAGACATGTTTTAGCTGGGCGGGGGGGGGGGGCTGTTTGTTATTTTCGTAATTTTATAGCTAAGCACTTCAACACAGCATTGTCAATATTGATAAATGTCAGCATAATAACCAGCCAATGCAAGACTTTGGAAACGTCTGATTTTGGTAAATTATACGTTCTTATTGCTCACTCAATAGCCCCCTAAACATACGTTTTATTTGGGTAAATTAAAATGTCCAAGCAATAAATAATAATTTAAATGGTTGGCCGGCATCTTTTGGCTTAAAGCATGATGATAATATTCAGTTATTTATGTACTTGAAAAGGAAACAAAGAATAAAGTCTAGTGATTAAAATGCCAATATCAACACGTATGCAAGGTTTGCTGACTTTTCATATTTTGAAAAAAATCTTTAAAATGTCTGGTATTAGTACTTTTAATGAAGAAAAAATAAATCTGGTTCAACTCACAGCTCCCCTATTTTTGAGGAACAGTTATTAGGGTCAATTCCAATATTTGAACAACCTCATAACTGAACTTTCAGTGAGAATTTTGACCTGTAGGATCCGATTTAGGCGTTAACTAACTGTAGACACTCTATACATATCTGAATACTTAAGGATAAGATCATTTACCCCAGATTGGGCACTACATGTATAACCTCTCCAGTCACTAAAATGCAGAACTGCTTTTTTCATAATGAAAAAGATATTGTAGACCTATATTTCACAAACTTCCCATTTTTTTTCATTCCTCTTATACCCAACATTTTATTGTACGCGTATAGTATGTAATGTATATTTGGGTACTTCAATACGTTTTATCGGGGGGGGGGGGAGCGTTAACAAGATATCAATGTGGGACTTCAACACGGTCGTATCAAATTGATCGTAAAATGAATCAAAGCGTAGTCTGTGTTATACTACATAATCCAACAAGACTGATTAAGTTTCAATATAAGCTCACAGCTACAGGTATGAACACGTTATGGCACATTTATACATGGTTTTATTTCTAAAATTTATAATTTTGTCACATTCAATGACTTTAAACCCGTCCATACAGCAGAACATCTGTTATTTCTACTATGGGTCACAGCTTGGATGTGGACAGTTTCTTTCTTTCTTTCTCTCACTTATTACATTGTTGGGCTGTTCAATAAGACTTCTATTATTATAGTATTTTATATTACAATGAAGTGAGACACATGAATTCGAAGCCGTCACTTTTCGAATGTAAACTGCCCACTCTAACCCGTGTGCCACACAGGTTCTTGACACTTTCGGTCAGATGGCAGACAATTGGACGTGGCGCTTTGATCGCTTCTGTACCACACAGCTAAGAAGATCATGTAATTATAATGAAAAATCAGTTAATATTGATATCAACATACATATCTGTTTTTCAACACTCAAAAAGTTTATTATAATTTAAAGAGAATATGCTATGCAAGTCTAATAATAATACTTATACTACTACTAATAATGATGATGATAATAATAATATTGTTATTATTATTATTTTATTATTATTATTATTATTATTATTATTATTATTATCATCATCATTATTATTATTATTATTATTATTATTATTATTATTATTATTATTATTATTATTATTATTATTATTATTATTATTATTATTATTTCGTACTCAATTGTTACACATTAAAAACAAATAATAATAATAATAATATCAAAATAAAGAGAGTGACAAAAAAATTATGATCGCATTTCGGAAAATCGAAATGGCTCCTATTAGGTCTGTCATATCACCAGCCAGGTCAAGAACGCGTTTATGGTCCATCAATCAAGCAGGTATTCCATTTTCATTACTTTCTCAATTTTAAATGTTCTTTGTGCCTCTTGTGTGCCCTGCCTTATAACACTGCTGGCAAGCTTCAACATTGGGGCATTTGGTAAATATATACATGTGTCGGTCTCTGTAGAATGTGTTGCATCTTTCATTGTATGCACAGTTTAGTACAACACTCTGGCCAGTCTTTACATCAGCAGATTTAGATTGGATTGCTTTGTCACGCTTACGAATCCGATTGTCCTGTAATTGCCGGTCATTGACTGGTACTATGGCAGTATGTTCCATGTTTGGTATCAATTCTTCCCCTGTGCCAAACATGTCCTCACGCTCATTGTCCGTCTTTGTGTTTTCATTTCTAGGTATCCAAACCTCTTGTTGGTCAATTTCAGTGAATGCTGATGACACTGTGGATGGCTCAATTGTTGGATCCATTTCAACACAAGCAGGGAAAAAATATACATGTACTGTCACTCTGGTGATCACTATTATCAGTGTCCCTTGCTATTTCTGTATCCATCGACATCTCATGGATTTGACTTCTTGTGACAACACCTTGTCTCCAGTTCTGTGTGCGTTTGTGATCCCTCAGTTTTGTTTTTCACTTTTCCGTTTGTATACTGTAGTGTTCTGATCGTCATGGGTGACAACACCACTGGCTGCACTATTGGTCTGTTGAAATCTTAGCTTCACTGTTACACTGCCATCATTTTCTTGGTATATACTCCACGGTTTGAGCTCATTTACTCCTGCTATAGTGCCTAGAAGTGTCTCTAGCATTTCGGGCAGTCCCTCCACTGGCATTTGTCTCAGTGCGGCTTTTCCGAATAGGTGAAATAATAAAAAATTCCAGGAGCTGTTTCTACGCTGTCTACAGTCTACGACCTCTGACCTAAATGATGATCAATATGATTATAATAATAATTTATTGCACACTCGTTCTTTTGGGAAAGTTAAATACAGCAAATATAACTAAAAACTAGAAAGGAAGATTTGCTTTAAAGCAAATCTGCCTGTGTGCCTTCAAAAGCTGTAAATATTAAATGGTACAACTTTTGTGCTTAGGGACTTCACATTCTATTAAGCTGATTGCTGGATGATATTTTCAAGTCCAAATAACCTTGACCTTTTCAAGTCCAAATAAGCTTGACCTTTGACCTCTAACCTTTACAGGTCACATGTAAATTGCACAAATGTACAGTGTTACAATACCCACAATTTAAGTCCAACATGATTAGAATTGGATGGAAATAGGCCGAGTTATGATTGGGGAAAACTTTCAAAGGTCCAGATGACATTGACCTTTGACCTTTACGGGTCACATGTAATTTTCAAAATATGCAGTGTTGCAATAGCTACAATTTGAGCCAAAAATGATCAAAATTGGATACAAATGGACCAAGTTATGGCTAGAAGAAAGGCACTTCCAAAAGTGGCCTTTGACCTTGAAATGACAATTGACCTTGAGATGACCTCTACCTGAAGTGAACCTTCACCTCAAAAATGACATCTTGGCCTAAAACTGACCTTTGACCTTGACATTTGAGATAGCCTTTACCTTGCTATGATCAAGCTTCTATACACTGGGAACCACATCTACTATAGTATATAAGATATTGAAGATTTAAAACTTTAATTAGCCCTCATTTGCATAATTTTCAAAAGCATGACCTCTCATTACAAAAAGGCCAGACTTCATCTATAGAAGTATAGTTTTGCCAGGTTTGCAGTTTCTATGTGTAATACTTTTTAAATAAAATGTCGGACAAATTTGTCTGGGAAGGAAGAAAGAAAGAAAGAAAGAAAGAAAGAAAGAAAGAAAGAAAGAGAGAAAGAAAGTAAGAATTCCTAGAAAAACAATATGTCTGTGTTGACACACAGACATTAAAGAAAGTAAGAAAGAATTCCTAGAAAAACAATATGTCTGTGTTGGCACACAGACATAAAAAAGAAAGAAAAAAAGAAAGAAAGAAAGAAAGAAAGAAAGAAAGAAAGAAAGAAAGAAAGACAATATTTTTGATAGTATGTAATGATATATAAACTACCACAGACTATGTCATCATTCTTTTCCATTTCATTCTCATGAACCAAGTAGTCTTCTAAGCATGATACAACTTGTAGACGTCAGTCTATTCATATTTGTGCATGCTTTGTTTACATTGAACACTGACCTGGCTGCCTGTGGCTTGTACGGTTTCTAAACTTGCAACTTCACTGCAAGGAAAACTACAGCTCCCTGTGGCTTTCAGTTGAATCTGTTATATCTTACCCTATTAATTAATTATGTGTTGTTCCAATTTTCTAAGTTACGTCTTGTCTGTCTTGTGTAAACATGGCAAAAGCAGTCACATACGGCATTCCGTGTGCTACTCACAGGCACACATATAGACAAGCATGCTGCCCGTAGCCTGATATCAAACCCAGGCTCTCTTATCTGGGCTAAAAGTATCAATTACCAAAGCGGGCCCCAGAATCTTGACTGATACAATCTTCAAAGCCTTCGGTACTTCACATTCCATTATGCTTATGATTTAAAAAAGGCCTGAATGAGCTTGACCTTTAATCTTTAGGCATTGCATGTAAATTACAAAAATTTGCAGTGTTGCAATACCTACAGGTTGGGTCAAACATGGTTAAAATTGAATGAAAATTGACAGAGTTATGGCTAGATGAAAATTTCAAATGTGAAAATGACATTGACCTTTGACCTTTAGAGGTCACATGTAAATTACAAAAATGTGCAGTGTTACCAACATATTAATCGAAGTTGGATTAATTACCTGTACCTTTAATATTTTTGGAAGTATTCAAGATATAAAGTTTCAAATGGCCCTAATTTGCATAATTTTCAAAACCGTTGAACCTCTATACAAAAAGGCCAGGCTTCATGTATGGAAGTATAATCATGCCAAATTTTGGAGTTTCTATGTATAATACTTTTCAAATGAAATGTCGGACAAATTTGCCTGTAAATAAAGAAAGAAAGAAAGAAAGAAAGAAAGAAAGAAAGAAAGAAAGAAAGAAAGAAAGAAAGAAAGAAAGAAAGAAAGAAAGACAGTAAGAAAGAAATAAAGAATTCCTACAAAAACAGTATGTCTGTGTTGGCACACAGACATAAATATAATAATGATGACAGTGTTGAAGGTACGTTCTGCATAGTATGATAATAGATTTCTTGTGTGATGGTAGTAAACAAATAAATTAGTTAAAATATTAAAAAATTAAATAAATAGATAAATAAATAAATAAATAAATAAATAAATAAATAAATAAATAAATAAATAAACAAAAAATATTGGAGACAAAGATGCCTTGTATATTTGATTACGCATGCTGATTCGAACGTGCCACCCATATTTCAAACATACACCGCTCTGGCCATTTGCCACACAGCTGACTGGCCTTTTAGCAATATATATGAGTAACTACATGTAACGCTTGAGTGTTGTTTGCCACATACATGAATTCCCTTTTCAAATGCAACAGTCATAAAGAATTTCTTCTTAATTTATTATCACTAATCGATTTGATCATCAGTGACAATGCTATATCTTTATGAGTATATAATCACCGAGTGGTAACAGCATTTTTTCTTCTGTTCCAAAAAGGACAATAGCAAACTAGAAAAGAAGATTTGCTTCAAAGCAAATCTGTCTGTGTGCCTTCAATAGTTGCAAATATTAAATGCTACAGCTTTTATCCTTTGGTACTTCATATTACATTAAGCTTTTGGCTGCATGCAAATTTCAAAGTACAAACGACCTCGACCTTAAACCTTTACAGGTCAGATGTAAATTGCGCAGTGTTACAATACCCACAATTTAAGCCCAAGAAATCGGATGAAAAGTGACCAAGTTATGGGAAGATGAAACTTTCAAAGGGCCAAATGACCTTGACCTTTGCCCTTTTGAGGCTACATCTTCTTATAAAAATGTGCAGTGTTGCAATACCCACAATTTCTGTCCAACATGATTAGAATTGGATGGAAATTTGCCAAGTTACGACTGGATGAAACTTTCAAAGGTCCAAATGACCTTGACCTTTGACCCTCAGAGGTCGCATGTAAATTTAAAAAATATGCAGAGTTACAATAGCTACAATTTGAGCCCAACATGATGAAAATTGGATAAAAATTAAGCAAGTTATGGCTAGAAGAAAGCCACCATCGAAAGTGGCCTTTGACCGTGAAATGACCTTTGCCTTGAGATGACCTCTACGTGAAGTGAACTTTGACCTTTAAAATGACATTTTGGCTTAAAATTTACCTTTGACCTTGACATGGCCTTGACATTTGAGATGACCTTTACCTTGCTATGATCGAACTCCTATACACTTGGAACTACATCTACTATAGTATATAAGATATTGTAGATTTAAAACTTTTATTAGCCCTCATTTGCATAATTTTGAAAAGCATTACCTCTCATCATAAAAAAGCCAGACTTTACTAATAGAAGTATTATTGTGCCAAATTTGGAGTTTCTACATATTATACTTTTCAAATGAAATGTTGGACAAATTTGCCTGTAAAGAAAGAAAGAAAGAAAGAAAGAAAGAAAGAAAGAAAGTAAGAAAGAAAACTAGAAAAGATAATTTGCTGGATAGCAAATCAGTGTGTGTGTCTTCAAAGCATATTGGTATGGCAATGTACAACTATTTCATAACACAGGAGTAGAAGTTGGAATGGCATCTCTATCTATTACAGCTTTGAAGTTATTTAAGATTTAAAATTTCTAATGGTGCTATTTAGCATAATTCAAATTGCTACAACTTTTGTTTTAGATTCATTACATGCGCAATGGTCAGGAACCCCCTATTAGAAGTTAGACTGACATGAACATGAACGAAATCGGATGAAAATTTACCAAGTTATGGCAAGATGAAACTTTCAAAGGGACAAATGACCTTGCCCTTTGGCCTTTCGAGGTCACGTGTTCTTATAAAAATGTGCAGTGTTGCAATACCTACAATTTGAGTCTAACATGATTAGAATTGGATGGAAAATAGCCAAGTTGTGACTGGATGAAACTTTCAAAGGCTCAAATGACCTTGACCTTTGACCATTAGAGGTCACACATAAATTTTAAGATATGCAGGGTTACAATAGCTACAATATGAGCCCAACATGATCAAAATTAGAAAATTGACCAAGTTATGGCTAGAAGAAGGCCACCAAGGAAAGTGGCCTTTGACCTTGAAATGACCTTTGACCTTCAGATGACCTTTACATGAAGTGAGCCTTGACCTCAAAAATGACATTTTGGCTTAAAATTGACCTTTGACCTTGACATGACCTTTGACCTTGACATGACCTTGACATTTGAGATGACCTTTACCTTGCTATGATTGAACTCCTATACACTCGGGACCACATCTACTATAGCATGAAAGATATTGAAGATTTAAAACTTTAATTAGCCCTCATTTGCATAATTTTCAAAAGCATGACTTCTCATTATAAAAAGGCCAGACTTTATCCATAGAAGTATAATTGTGCAAAGTTTGGAGTTTGTACATGTAATACTTTTCAAATGAAATGTCGGACAAATTTGCCTGTAAAGAAAGAAAGAAAGAAAGAAGAAAGAAAGAAAGAAAGAAAGAAAGAAAGAAAGAAAGAAAGAAAGAAAGAAAGAAAGAAAGAAAGAAAGAATTCCTAGAAAAACAGAAAAGTGTGCGTTGACACACACACTTTAACAATAAAGAAAGAAAGAAAGAAAGAAAGAAAGAACAGTATGTCTTTGTTGGCACACAGACATAATTCCTAGAAAAACAGAAAAATGTGTTGACACACACACACTTTAATGATAGAATGCATGAGCAGGGATCTTGAGCATTTCCTGGACTGTGTAATTGTATATAAATTATGTAGCCCGAAATGTTTTCTTTAAGAGCAACTGAACTGACTTCTGTCCAGAAAGAAAACATTCACTTATGATTAAATTACCAAACAGACATAGCTATTCAATCAATGCAGCCAATGTTTATATGACAATATTAACTCATTCAGTGATGAACCCAAAGAATATCCTCTTTGCTAATTCTTTCAAATTTGCATTGCTAATACAATGTGTGAAACAAATAAAAAAAGGTCAGAATATCACAAATCATGAGCAGATATTATATTCTATTTTGATTGTCAGAAATTTTAAATCAGAACCCCCTCATTTAAAAGATAAGAATACTCAATATATCCCTTTGATACAAATTTTACTGCCAGTAAATGAAGACTTCTGTCTTGAATGAGTCAAGGGATGCTGCATTTTCAAAGGGTCATTTTGGTGTCACATCTTGTAAAATATATACCAGGATTATGGCTTGTTTGCAGTTTAATTGAGATGTGACACCCCTGTAAAAATGTCCCACAGGTCTTATGATGTTGATAAAGGCTCTGGATTATGAGTGAAATCTATTGGGGGTAATGAAATACACATAAACTTACGGAGGAAAGGGAAGGGTTTATTTTGATGTGGTTACACTTGCCAGGACTTGGGAATAAGCTGGCCATTTGGTACCAATCATTCACTGTCACTGGTCATGTGTGTTTGGTGGGGTGGCAGATACATAGCAGGGCCAGCTCCACAGTACAATGGTGTCCCTTAAGCAGGATTATTTTGTAAAAATTCCAATTATTTGATGCTACAAAGGTGAAAATAAAACCCATATAAATGTCTACAGCAGCACCCATGTGGACCTGTTTACAAACACCACTAATTATAGCAGCCGGGTTGAGTGGCAGGGCAAAGAGGTTAGTGATAGGCTGTTTGGCCCACCAGCACTGTGGTCACAACAAATGAGACGGCCCCCAGAGCTCAATTTAGGTGGAATGGACTGTATAGTATATAAGATATTGAAGATTTAAAACTTTAATTAGCCCTCATTTGAATAATTTTGAAAAGCATGACCTCTCATTATAAAAAGGCCAGACTTCATCCATCGAAGTATAATTGTGCCAAGTTTGGAGTTTCTGCGTGTAATACTTTTCAAATGAAATGTCGGGCAAATCTGCTTGTAAAGAAAGACAGAAAGAAAGAAAGAAAGAAAGAAAGAAAGAAAGAAAGAAAGAAAGAAAGAAAGAAAGAAAGAAAGAAAGAAAGAAAGAAAGAATTCCTAGAAAAACAGTATGTCTGTGTCGGCACACAGACATAATTACGTGTCGCCTGCAATGCATGGTCCTGCCCTTACTGAATTCAGTTCTTTCGTTTTTTCAACCAATCTCGGGGCTTTTCACTCTTTTTAGCTCTTCGGGAAAATTATGAAGCAGCCCTGATTCAAGGCCTCTGCTAAATTGGTTCACGACACGTGCTGGCAGTTGCACTAGAAACTGTTTTTGTTGATAGTGGACACATGACGGAATGTGTTATCCCAGTCAGAGCGGTACTGCGACTGTGCCCTGACCGAGTGTAGTCAAACGTGGTCATGAAGTTAAGTGCGTCGAGAGCATGGTATAATGCCGTATTAATGGGCTGATGTATCATTTAATAAATAAACTTCATTGCCATTGTTTTCATGAGCGTGTGAGGAAAACTTTATGGCTGGTATTTTGGATGAAGCGCAATAGCGCTTCATCCCAAAAATACCAGCCATAAAGTTTTCCTCACACGCTCATGAAAACAATGACAATGAAGTTTACATATTATATTTACATTTTTTCCTATTTTTTCGATTTTTGATAATAATTACAAGTGATGCACGATCGCCAAAGAACGTTTTTTCCACATAAATTGCCTTGGTTTAAGGGGGGTGTGATCAATAGAAAGATAAGCGCTAACCACGCCCCCGTTACCTGGCAACCAGTCTATCCCAAAAGCAACAAACAGGCAAGAAAAGTAGTCTCTTTGTAAATGTTCATATATTTGAACAGATAGCTTTACAAAATACAAGATTCGTTCACATTAGGGAAGAAGTATACAAGTAAGTTATTTTTTGGGATAAAATACCGCGAGAGGGCGCACAGGATTTATGAATGAAAAGAAAAGTAGTGCCCAATGTACTGGCGTATAAAATTGTGAAGGGGCTGCATAGCTGGCGCGTGCAGACTCGCGTGTAGACGATGTCTTCATGAGATGGTGAGGAAAACAGCAGTTCCTATTCTTTCAATGTTAAACAATAACGGGAATGTAAATATTATATTTTATGCACCTGTACCAACATTTAATGCCATTCGTACGTGTGAAAATTAATTAGACACCTTTGAATTCGCGTATCGGAGAAATGTCTAATCGAGCCTGCCCATTAGAAACGAGAGAAGATCCTCCGCCGTGCCCTCTTCACCCGACCCGTGTAACGCAAGCGGTCAGAGGGCACTCATGAGCCGCTTGTTTGCCTCCGGTCAAGTGGTGTTTGCAGCAGACTAGTCCAGTTGAGTCGAGAGAGACGCTACCCTTGGGTTTTACCCTAAAATAAAGCCCAGTAATTTTCGTCTAAAAGCAAGTACACAAGCATTATGACGATGTTTTTTGTGTGTTTTTTTTTTTTGCAAGCACTTTGCTTGATAAGATATTCACATTTTTGAAAGCATTTGCTTATATTATTGGCCGCCATGAACACAGTAAACAAACAGAATGCAATGATTGTTTTTCAATTACGGTAAACCTCTGCAGTGCCCAAGGTTTTGAATGACTTCTGTTGATCACTTTCGATGAGCAAAAGCATGGGCCTTTGTGTGAACGTTCAATGACACAAGTAAATGACGATAATCTATATTTTTGATGTTAGAGACATTTTTTACACTAGGAAGTCTGACACAGGATCCCTGACTTTAAATGGGACAGTTCACTTCAGATGTGTTTCATTAATATCATGATCATTGCTTGGCTGTTCAGACACTGGATAATGTCCCTGAATACTGAATATTGTGAAAGGACCTTGGCAGTTGCAGGTCTTAGGTCAGGGGGGAGAGGGCATAAATCACCAAAAACAAGATTATCTAGGGGAACTCCTGTTTGGTCTTTGAAGGCGCAAGCTTATTTTTTCAAGATCAAGCCCAGATTTATTTGACTGAAAGATCAAACTGTCATATTGACTTTTATCTTTGCGTACGCTACCCTGCACAGTCATGGTGGCTCAAGCATTATCAAAAGGCTGCCCAAGAACTGTAAGAAAATCGCCAAGTGTGTGTCGTATTTATTTTTGAGCTGTTGCGCCAATACGCCGAGCAGACTGTTTTGTGTCTGTCCTGCAGTAGGAGGTCTTTCTTTCTTTTTTCTTTCTTTCTTGTCTCCCTCTTTACCAATATTCTGCAGTCAAGTTCCATTATTGCCCAGTGTGATCTAACCAACATTTCTCCTGTACACTGCTGTGCTGGACACGAAATGTGATATGCTGGTAACATGTGTGACGAAACCGTTTTAGTTAGCAAAATGGTGGTACAAAATGTGTTAAGATCTTACAGTACTTCATATCATGCATAAAGTATTAAGCCGATACTTAAAACCTAAATGGGTCATGGTGAAATTATTATGAAATGTGTGTTACATATGTAATCGTAATTGAAGATTTTTTTTTTCTTAACGGTTTTCTAGTGCAGAAGTTATGAAACGCATGTTTACCGTGTGTATCGTAGTTCGGATAATGCATTGTTGCTTATTATTTGTAGTTATAGATTGTTATTTAAATTTTCCGGGGGGGGGGGGGCGTACAGATAATATGAAGCAAGGCACGCTTAAATGTCACACTAAAAATATCTCCTTTTCTGGAAAAGTCATACTTTCTGTTATTGTTACAGAGTTTCCTAATTTTGAGTTACATCCAGATACAGCTCTTTTCTCTCATCAACATTGCGCTAAGCTTATTTTCAGTTACTTTTGCATCTTTGTCTCTCTTTTTTATGTGCATTTTCTCGTTACATATCATGTTTCCAAGTTACCCTCAACGACATTCATAAAACGCCTGACTCTTGTCAGTCCATGCAAAGCTTATATGCAAAGGACACATCGGAAACAACTATTTGGTGCTGTGTGCTTCCATACACCATCCGTTGACCTTGCTGGTATTCTGCAAAATATCACATTGACAAGTACCTGCATCTTTGCCGTATTTACATTTCCTTGGTTTATAAACAATGGGCATTAGTATTGATCAATACCGAGTGGCCACAGGTCTCTTCTCAAATAATTATACCCGTTTTATTGTACACTTCCATCCAGGTCCACGTGTCGAAAACCAAATAATATGCTCGTACTCCTCATTGGCCTTTCTACACTTACACATTTCCCTGCGTTTTTTCTTGTGTAAAACACATTATATTGTTCCTTTGCACGTTCTTCCTGTCTTCAATCGACGTTCACGCGAACCCCGGTCCCACACTTAACACAAACAACCACCTGAAGTTCTTTCATTCTAACGTTCGCAGCATACGAAGTACCGGTTAACTTGACGAAATTCATCTCTTGGCCCAATCAGGTAACTTTAACATTATTGCTCTATCTGAAACCTGGCTGGATGAACATTACCCCGATCAGCTCCTCCTCCTCGAGGACTTCCAACCTCCGAATCGTTCAGACCGCACAATGGGACGAGGCGGTGGGGTCATGACGTTTATTCACTCTTCTCTACCGTGTGTAAGACGCCCGGATCTTGAAAGCATAGATTGCGAATGCGTCTGGGTTGAAATTTCGACCCAGCGCGGGAAAGTATTATTTGGTAACTACTATCGTCCACCTGGCCAGTCTGCAGAAATCCGTGACGCGTTTCTCGGGTCTTTGACATGTTCTATTTCCTCTGCCATTGAATGCAACCCTCACCTATTAATTGTAACTGGCGATTTCAACGACAGGTGCGCCGATTGGAACTCCCAGCATGAGGACAGCGATTTAGGTCTATCTCTGGACAACCTTGTGAATCGGTACAATCTCTTTCAACTTATAGATGAACCCACTACGATAAGTGAATACTCGAATAATTTATTAGACCTTATCATTACTGATTCCCCAGGTCTTGTTCCGGACTCTGGAACCATTGCTCCAATCTCAAATTCTGACCACTGTGTAATCTTTTGTTCTTTCTCCCTTTCCCTTCATAAGGACAAGCCCTTCAAAAGATCAGTATGGGACTTCAATAAAGCTAATTTTTGTGACCTCAATGCTGCCCTTTCCACAGCCCCTTGGAACGTTGCTCGTGATGTCTTTGATTCTATTGATGATGCCGTATCCTACTGGTCTAATCTCTTTCTATCTACTGCAAAGGACTTTATTCCCTTTAAGGAAGTTACCATTCGCCCTAAAAAACATATTAGACGTCGAAATCGTGCATGGAAACGCTTCAAGAGAGCATCCAACCAACCCCGCCCCCATAATTACGACCTTCACCTCAAGATTGACAGGTCATACCAAGGAAACCTGTCTCTTCTCACTTTTCCAATCTCCAGCTTCGACTTGATGAGAAAGACATTAATCCTAAACAATGGTGGAGCTTGTCCAAGTCTGTTCTTGGATGCAAAATTCACCAAGATATACCCCCAATCATTGACGGTAACAAGATCGTATCATGCATCACGGAAAAATGTGAAATTTTTAACTCACACTTTGCCAGCCAGTGCAAAACACACCCTGATGCTGATGCCCCACCCCTGCCCGATTTCGCGTTCCGAACTGAGGCACGTCTACGCAATATTACCATTAATGAAGACAGTGTCAAGAAAGTTCTATCTTCTCTCAGGCTCTCCTCTGCATCAGGCCCAGATAATATAGGGAACATCCTACTTAAGAACACAGCAGATTCGATATGTAAACCACTTACAAAAATCTTCCAACTTTCTCTCAGTCTTTCCCTCTTTCCCAATGCTTGGAAGAGATCCAACATATGTCCTGTCTTCAAAAAGGCCAACAGACAGATTAAAAATAACTATCGTCCTATTTCTTTGCTCTGTAATGTTTCAAAGGTGTTTGAACGACTGGTCTCTAATGCACTTTATGAATACTTGGCACAAAATAACCTACTCACTTCGAAAAATTCTGGCTTTAAGGCCAATGACTCTACTATCAATCAGTTTGTGTACATCCTTCACAATATCTACAACGGCCTAGAACAGTCCAAAGAAGCCAGAATGGTGTTTCTAGATGTATCCAAGGCGTTTGATAAAGTTTGCCATCCCGGTCTCCTTTTTAAACTTCGACAACTCGGCATCTCTGATAATCTTGTAGCGTGGATTGATAGTTATCTCTCTAACCGATTCCAACGAGTGATTATTCATGGCCAATCTTCATCATGGCTACCTATTGAAGCTGGTGTGCCCCAGGGTTCCATCTTGGGTCCACTTCTCTTTCTTGTCTATGTTAATGATAGTTGATCATATTACATGTGATGTCAGACTTTTTGCTGACGACACCAGTCTACTTGAAGTTGTTAATAACCCCATCGAAACTTCTAATCACTTGAATATTAATCTCTCTTTATACATAACTGGGGAAAGTTGTGGCGTGTTATCTTTAACGCTTTAAAGTCTCTTTCTGTCATATTTTCAACCAAACTTGTTAAACCACAGCATCCACCCGTTCGTCTTGGAAAATCTGAAATACCTGCATCAGACTCACACACTCATCTTGGTATTATTCTCAGTAGCAATTTATCTTGGTATGCTCACATTACTCGTATTACCACCAAAGCGTGCCGGCGAATTGCCCTTCTGCGTAGATTTAAATATAAACTTTCCCGCAAAGCTCTGGTTAAACTTTATTTAACTATGGTTCGACCAATTCTTGAATATGGTTGTGTGCTCTTTGACAACTGTGGTCAGGGACTTTCTGATCTTATTGAATCCATACAGTTTGAAGCTGCCAAAATATGAATAGGTGCATTAAGACACACATCACGCGCCAATCTCATACGTGAACTTGGTTGGACAACACTTGCCAGCAGGAGGAAGTATTTTAAGTTACTTCTTCTTTACAAAATGTATCACAACTTAACACCCCCGTATCTCTCTCGATTAATTCCTCCTACTTTTAATGCTCAAAACCTCCGCCACACTAGCTCCATACGTCCCATCAATTGCAAAACTAACCGCTTAGACAAATCCTTCCTACCTGACCCTATCAAACTGTGGAACAATCTTCCCTCCGATATAAGAGACTCAATTTCCCTCCAAATATTCAAATCAAAGCTGAAAGCAACACTACTAGCACTGGATCATGTTCCTGTTTACTATACCCAAGGACACAGATTTGCCAACATTTGTCATACCCAGCTTCGTCTTGGATTCTCGAGAGTTAACTTTGATCTCTTTGAAGTCAACATCATCCCACAACCTACATGTTCTTGTTCCTACCCCACTGAAGATCGGCAACATTACCTGTTCTTTTGTCCAAAGTATTCAATTTATAGATTTAGACTTCTCAACTCCATCATCCCTATTATTGCTCCCGGCGTCCACCCGAATCTGATTATACACACAGCGAGTAACAGACTAGCTCATATTCTTCTCTTTGGTAATGACCAATTGTCCATTCCCTTCAACATACAAAATTTGTAATGCTTTCCACAGATACATCGTAGATACAAGACGCTTCACATCTTAGTTCTGTTATGCATAAGCAGTAATTTTCAATTGAGTTAGTTGCTGATTTACATAATTCTTACTTCTCAAATGTCCTTCATGAAATTTTCTACCGCTAGTCTGTACTATTGTGAACAGGGACGTATGTGTGTACGTTCTACCTGCAGTGAACTATGTTGCTTTGTTTTGCATTTTGATGACTACTACTGCTGTGATTTTTGTATGCAGGGTACAAATCTGAAGCATGTGTACAGCTTCTCTGTTAATTGGGTAACTTTTTTCTTGTTTTGTCCTGTGTGTTTTGTAATATACACTTTGTGTGTCACTCCATGTTCTGGAGAACCCCTCGATTAGTGACATCTCGATGTACTATAGGGCAATCCAGTTGAAATAAATATGTTTAAATTAAAATTTTAAAAAAATCTTGGTAACAGTGGTTCCTAGATCCATGGCTACTGTTAAACGCTCATAGGAAAGTACCATGAGCGGTTTCTTTTGGGGGTTAGTAATTCAAACTTGTGAGGATGAACCTTGGGGGAAGCTATACCAATTTTGTTTAAATGGTCCAGGTCCAATGATGTAAGATTTATTAGCGAATGTTTAGTAATTTTTTTAAAAGTCTCCCAAAGTGCCCAGCCTCTTGCATAAGGGCGCTTCTGGGGACCTCGGGACCAAAACATGGCGCTGTGATTAATTTTCTTGTGTGTGTGTGTGTGTGTGTGTGTGTGTGTGTGTGTGTGTGTGTGTGTGTGTGTGTGTGTGTGTGTGTGTGTGTGTGTGTGTGTGTGTGTGTGTGAGTTTTCATCTGTCTTTTCTTCTGCCAAACCATGAATTTCACTTAAATTGCTCCCTCATTAAATTTATTGAGAATGTACATGGATGTGATCTTCAATTTATTCTCTACATGTTGGTGCTGTCGTTTTCTGTTTTTAACAAAGCATCAAAATTGGAAAGAAAAAAACATCAAACAATATCAAAATGAGAAAAAAATAGCAGGGGGTATGTTCATGTCATTATATCAATGTGGAGATGAAAGATATCATTCTGAAGTTCACAGGACCACTTCAGTCATCGCATGCAAAGTCAGCTGAGCACAGAACTGTCACAGTCCTCATATCTCTCTCTCCCTCTCTCTCTCTCTCTCTCTCTCTCTCTCTCTCTCTCTCTCACACACACACACACACACACACACACCCACACATACACACACACATACACACACATGTACACACACAGATACACACACAGATACACACGCACACATACTCATACACACATACACATACACACACACATACACACACATACACACATACACACACGCACATACACATACACATACACACACACACACACGATGCGGGTGCTGTATTTGGGGGTGGGTGGGGGATATTTGGATCTTTTCAGGGATCTTTTCTTTCGACACGAGAGAAACGATTGGCGCCAACTCACACAAATGACGGCTATTGACTAAGTCATATGTTGACCAGCAAGGTCTATGTTTATGGTATAGCCCTCTTGCATTGCGGAATGCGCACTGGTCGAGGATGACCTTGACAATGTTTCCCCATATGTGTGTCACTCTGCGTTGGCCCTCACGACTGTGAATAGGCTTTAAATTTCTTTCACCTAGGGTAACACGGTGGAAAATGGGAATAGGGGTTATATGAGTGCCCCCACCTTACAAGAAAAAAGATATACTTTGAAGACACATAGATATATTATTGCAGACATCATGTGACCAAAGTTGTATAAAAATCATATTTGTCAGGTGGCGCTATAAGGTTTCTATATGGCAAACTAAACTAGGCAAAATTAATAACCCTCCGCTTAAATAATTTAATGGTGTACCCATACTTTTTTAGGTAATTTAAAGATACGCACATGTATGTGTAGCATAATCCTTTGATTACATCATGTGTAAAGATGAGCAGAGTTGGAACCCATGCTTGACTGCACATGGGCTGAATGTGACACAAAGTCAAAAAGTGCACTTCGCAGAAAGGATCATGTGTGGTCTTTCCTGTCCCTGTTAGGACCCTCCTGACCATTGATTTTTGTCACCATACCTGTCTAATGTGGCCAGAAACTGTGCCAATCATGGATATAAAGGCATGGGGTTTTTTCTGTCAGTTTTGGATTCGCCATCACTGGTCAAACTGTGAACATCACCATGCCAAGGCTATCCAAAATGGACAGGGCAAGAGCCATAGGTCGCATTGAAGCAGGTGAAAGTTGCAGAGCTGTCGCATGGGCAATGGGTGTGAACCACAAATCCATCAATGAGTTGTTGAGAAAATACCGAAACACAAATGATGTTGCAGATTTACCACGACCGAGAAGGCCAAAGCTGACCCCCAGGCAACAAGACCGTTTCATCTTCAATGCAGCACTGAGGAGTAGGAGCCACACAGGTCCTGATATTCAGAGCCAGCTGGAGAGAGCCAATCCTCACCAAAGACACATGTCCACCCAGACTGCTCGTAACAGACTGCATGCTGCTGGTTTAAGGTCCCGGAGCATGGTGAAAAAGCCGCTTCTTACCCCACGTCACAAGGTTGCTCGGTTGCAGTGGACAAGAGAACATGTCCGTACAACACATGCAGGATGGAGCAATGTTCTCTTCACTGATGAGTGTCGCTTTTCCCTCCACAGAAGTGCTGGACGTGTTCGTACATGGAGACGGCAAGGGGAGAGACACGATGCTTGTTGTGTTCAGCCCACAGTTGCATACGGAGGGGGCAGCATCATGGTCTGGGCGGGCATCTCTGCTAATGGCAAGACAGACCTCGTCATCATGGAAGGAACAATGACAAGCAGACGGTACATAACGGATGTCCTGGAACCCCATGTTATTCCATATGCGGGTGAAATTGGAGACAACTTCATGCTGATGCACGACAGTGCCACGCCACATGTTTCAGCTGTGGTTCGTGATTACCTGGATAGTGAGAGTGTTGAGATGATGGAATGGCCAGCATGCTCACCTGACCTCAACCCGATTGAGCACCTGTGGAGCCATATGAAAAGAAATGTATACCAGAAGATGGGTCCTAACTCACACTTCGCAGATCTACGGCATTATCTTCTGGAGGAGTGGGACAATATACCTCAGGCACTTGTGTGAAAGCTCATCTACAGCATGCGAAAACGCTGCCAACAGTGCATTGACAACCAGGGTGGCTACACATCCTATTGAATGGACATTTAAAGGTGCTTTGTGTGACACAGTGATGAGTCAATTTCTGCTCTATTGAACTCAGAAAATGCCTTAACTTTAAGTACAGTCTGTGATAACTTTTGATGCAACCAAGCACCATCTGTGATAACTTCTGATGGGACTCTGCACTCAGTTCATATGCATGTTTGAGCGCTCTACAGGTACTCTTGCCAACTTGTGATTCAGACTTTGTCTGCTTATTGACACTGTGCAATGAAGCGTAACTTCATTTGATCAGAATTTCCTCTACAGATCTACTCTAAAGTGTATACAGAATAAAAGAAACATTGAATATATTCAAAATATGTGTGTGTTTTTTTATATAAGAATTGCTTTTAGTGGAGGGTTATTAATTTTGCCTAGTTTAGTAACAAATTAGGGTGTTAACTCAGAAATTTCTTTCCACTTTAGATAGCACATAGAAGTGGCAATACAAGTTTCATTGCAAAAGATATGTGACCAATATGTGAAGCACCTTCTGTATTTTGTTCTCTGAATGGATCAATTAGTTGTAAATTGACTGTCAAAGACTTTGGACTCAAAGATAAGTATCTATTGATATGCGGGTAATATGAGCACCTGGATGCCCGTTATTAGCCTCTGTATAAACTGATGACAGGTATCAGCTATGCTCATATTACCCTCTCTGTGGGGTAATATGAGCACCTTTGTGTCAATACTTTATAAGTTGTATTTTCATTTAACCCAATGTACAAATCTCGAGACAATATAATGAAGGGCAAAATATGAACTTGTTGATAACTCCCTACAAGTCCTTTGAGTGAAAACCTGTGTACTTTTATGAAATCCCACTTATAGTAGCAGGAACTCATATTACCTTATGGCTATGCTCATATTACTTTTACTTTAAAATGTGGGGGAAATGTGGGCATGTTTCTAATTTTCGCTTTTGTAGAAAAATGTAAAATATAACTGACCGTTAGCCCAAATTCTTTAAGTCTTTACTGCTAAAGGAATTTAACAGGCTAGTCATTTGTATCTGTATAGATGCACGTTTTGCTTTCCAAGAGAAACCCTTAGAGGGGCCGTATTACCCCATGTTACTCTACTTACATGTATATTACAAACATAAAAAAATGCATGACATAAACTCTCACCAGGTCGAGTACAACAGCAACAGAAGTGCAGCAAATTTTTGCCTGGGTATCTTATGATACTGGTTGCAGCAATTGTATACCTGATCGATGACCCACATCCAGGTATAGAACTTGTCGGAGCGAGGGTCACATGCCGCCCAAGGGGATTTCACATGTCTCTGTGGCCGCAAATTCCAATTCACATCGAAATCGTCGACAACTCACAAGAATCCTACATCAAAAGGTCCACTGTTTGCAAAAACATGCAATTCAAACTGAAAAGTACCTGGAGTCACATAAATATAATGCATCATGTGTCACACACAACAGAGGTGAAACCGGCGTTTATGACGTATGCTTTAATGGTCTGAAGTGAAGTTTCTCCAAAAGGAGCCAGGACACAATGAAGCGAGTACAACAGACTACATGTTCACTTCATGTCGCCTGATGTTGACTTGATGTTTACTTCAAGTTATGACTGAAAAATTGATGCAAAGTAAATTAAGCCTCATTTACAAAAAAAAAAATTTAAAAAGGTGAAATTACTTATTTAAAGAGATGTAACACTTATTTCTCAATTTTAAATTTACGCGACGTTCTTGACTTCTCACTAATCGCTATATTACCTAACGTTTTACAATATGAACATAGGCACACATTATACGTGCGAAGAACGTAGCCAGAGATCGGAACTCTATCAAATGAGCTAAAACGTATACATTTAAGTCTCTACAAATTAAGATACTTAGTTATATGTATCTAAGAATAGGTTTAATGTTCCAGAAACTACAAGACCACGCCCAAATCACATTCGTACAAAACGTGACGGGAAGGATACACGTGCGCCACAAAAATATGGAAAAAATATACATATACGTATTTTACTTACAGACATATTGCCCAGAAATTAGCCGGGCCAATGGCTATCCATACTTGGCGTGTGTAACAAACATTACGACCGCAACAGGAGTGCTAGACAACTTCAGATGTAACCGAGAGACCAGCTCAGAAACCCCGAAGGGGGAACGCTTGTATCGGCTAAAGCAGACCCTCTGCTTGGTGTTCCTAAACGGTCGAAAACCGATGGAAACCCCGGACAGCACATGCATGGCCCATATATATGAGCACGTACAGGCTGTGGCGACGCGATTAAGTAATTCCTGTCACATGACCAGCACAAAACTAAAGCCATGAGTATCAACTCGTGACCCAATATACTGAAGGCATAAATTCAGTATAACATGAACATTTAAGCAAAAAATGTTGATAAATACAAGAGAAAAATTCATATCAGTATTCTGTAAATGACACCATGCTCTTTGATTTTACACATTTACCCTGTGCCTCAAAATTTAAAGTTTCTGATCATGATCTGTACCGTCACGATCCGAGTAATAATACGAGACATGCATATTTATTTTCCGCCACAAAGTGCTGGGCTCACGCCTGTCAGTCACGGAGGACACACGGGCACATCAATGTCACAGACCGGGCCAGCTACCCCTTTCTCACATTAGTGTTTTTAGAGAATTTTAGTTTACAAATACGAAAGTCATGTTTATTAAGTGTTTTCTAAATGGGTTACAAGATTAAATTTGCCATCTGCTTACAGTATTCTTTCGTGTCTTAATTTCCAGTACATTAGAAATGTCCCGCATCCCCGCACAGGCAGCGGCCCGTATCTCACAAGGCGAAACTATGGTTCCTCAGACAACCAGTTATGCAATGGTGGCGAGAAATTAATGTCGATGCCTCGTATTGAACACATGCAAGCCCATCATGACTGTCTGATCGGCCTGCTGACCAGTCGGGTTTTTGTTTTCATATCTAATATTATAGAGAAATTTAACAAACTTACATCATAATAATAATAATAATGATAAGAAGAAGAAGAAGAAGAAGAAGAAGAAGAAGAAGAAGAAGAAGAAGAAGAAGAAGAAGAAGAAGAAGAAGAAGAAGAAGAAGAAGAAGAAGAAGAAGAAGAAGAAGAAGAATCGATAATTCCATGGGTTGAGAGAAGGCTGTATTCAGATCATGAAAATCAATCTCATTTAAGTTTTCTACAACTCTTTTAAAATGTTTATCTTTAAATAAAGAAAAAAGAAAATGAAAGGAAAAAAACCACAGAGTGATTAGAATTTGAAACCGGCAATAACTAGAAAAGTATCCAAACGACACAGATGCCCCCACCTATCATTGCCCCCATCAGCAATGGAAAAAATATAGCATGTAACTGGTGTAAAATTTCAAATATATTGTGAAATGTTCATATGGATATTAATTATACACTTATAGCTTTCATGACACTGCATCTTCAAAATTATTTTTGACAATATAATATTACCAACAGTATGTAAACCAGTATCCACTTTAATTACAGCTGTTGTTTATGATTTTCCAAATAATTGATTGCCAAAATCTATTTTTTTTGTAGGCAACAGCATTCCTCAGCACGCTGCCAGCATTTGTTATGGAAAGCTGTTGACTTAGTCTATACTTTTAATTTCACGTTCAATCAGTTAAATAACATGTAGGTTTAATATACTGCGTAGGCGGCAGTACACTCGCGAAAGAGGATAATATACTGCGCAGGCAGCAGTACACTCGTGAAAGAGGATAAATTACCTTAGTTGGAGATGTTACGTACTTTTCTAAAACTCTACACATACAATACTGTGGTCAGAGACGTACGTTGAAAGGCAGCAGATTTTGGACAGATGAATGTCTTTCGTGATGAGTACTAGGCCAAGTATGGGTCCACTATTGTGAGTAGGGATCTGTACCGACTGAATATAATTGTCCAGATTGGTCAGTAATGTGTTGCAATATGACAAGTCTAATATTGAATCAAGATTGTCCCCAACTTAATTAATGATTAATTAACAAAAAGGAATAAATCCAAGAGAGAAACAAAACCCGAGGTGCACACCTACATGTATTGATGGATGATTCCACAAAGTTTCATGTTTGAAGCTTAAATACTTTTTGAGATACACGCGACACAAATGTGACACATCTAAGGTTGAATCAAGATGTTCCCTAAGTTTATTAATGATTAATTATTGTAATATCGGCCCGATGAACAAAAGGACGAACGGTCAGACAATGGCAAACCTACACCCCGCCCCCTGGTGGGGGCATAAAGACACCACAATCCAGCACAAGTCATAATAAATCAGTGACCATAAGATCAAGTAAGCTATTTGAGTATACACTAATTCAAATAGGTCCGTCTGTCAGCTAATAGATATTGTGCTGAGGTAAGAGATCAACGAGAGAAACTTAAGTTTACTTTGTCAATGCCAAAGGGAAGGAACAAGTCAGCAAAAGCTGTCGTTAAGGACAGGTAAGACACAAAAAACCTTTGCATGGCCTATTTTGAGATTTTAACGGTTTTTACAAGATGAATGTCCTCTCTATGAGTTGTCAAAATTTCAAGCTTTTAACTAAAGTAGAAATATGAGAAAACCGCCAAAAGCCACACAAGCTTGTGGACATCACAATGTCCATCTGTCATTCTTTTGGTTTTCATCGCCGCCAAACGGAACAATGCCACCCGTCAATCATACTTAACAGCCTGCCACATGGCTGCAGGTAGTAACAGCCAATGGCAAATGAGCGTGGTATCAGGGCGGCAATGCGAAATAAGGCGGCATGCCGAAAGTATGTTTGTGGGAAGGCAAAAGATGTAAACATGATAACATACCATAGCCTTAGTGGTTTACCTTATAGTTATCTTGCTTGTTTTGTCTTCTAATGAAGACTTTAAATGCTCAATAAGAGCGGGAATCGTCAGACGATGTCCCTTCAAACTTCAAAGGCCGTGCCGCGATGGATTACCCCAGTGGTCCTGCACACCAAAGACTGGCGGGGAAGAAAACTGGCACCTTAATCAACAATACCCACGTACATAATAATATTTCGTCGAAACCCAGAGATGAAGAAATAAAAGTACAAATAAACACATCGAAATAAGCATAAACGTGAACAGCAGAGAAAACACACAAAATAGCGTTACAAAACTCAGGTTGGAAAGAGAAATGAAACTCATTGAGAAAATAACTACAAATTAATGACAAGCTAAGTAAACTGTATAGACAAGTCTAACAAGCTAACTACATAAAGTATACAGATAGGAGTAAATGCAATAAAATACTATCCCTAAAAAACGGGATGAAGAGGTACGGGGCGGAAGACCAAACCCGCCATCCGTGCACTGATCACGTGCGGCCGTAGGTCGCCCCACCGAACCAAGGCAACACAACTTTCGTTGCCAGGCTTGAGGTCACAGAGCCCGAAGGGCCGCCTCCGTGATGTCACACTTTGAAACCAGACTGTCGCTGTCGCCGTTTGACAGATCGCTGAGCAATGTTTTCTGTACTTCAAAGGCTCCTTTCATTCACGTGATTGGCCAAGAATTGATCGTCAACCTCCCCAAATGTTAAGGGACGATGTTTACTGCGTTTTGTACAAATATCAGCTCAACTTGAGCAAATGGTATTGTTTCAGAGGCAAATGATCAACATCAAAGGCCTTTGAAGCTTTTTTTCTCCGAAAGGATAACAGTAGGAGACCCCCACATAAGAATGATTATTCCAAGAAATCGGCTGGGCGAAATTTAATTCGGTTAACAGCTTTTGATACTGTAATGTCTGAACTGCAAAAACGATTCAGCGATCTCCTAAATTTTGCTTCTTTCTTTTTCTATGAAATGAAGAATTTGAACATCTTGAAAGTCAAAGGGAAAATTGAAACGTCAAACTGTGAGGATGGATAACAGAAAAACGAAACCAAACATAAAAAATCGCAGGATCGTTTTTTGTTGCCAAATGTCAGGATTAATATGCAAGTGTAATTATGACTTTATCACAAATAATTAGTGACTTATATCGACATTTATGGGGTGGATGCTTTGCGGTCAATTTCCAATTGTTTATTCAACAATTAACATCACAGCCACCCAAATACGAGACATATAAATTCTTTGGAGTATGACGAGTACACACATATATGATATGTTATCCTAACGCAAATACATTTTGAGCTAGGATTGACTAAAGTGGGATTTATTTTTGGTTTCTTACCTGTCCTTAAAGTCGCCTGTAATTACCAAAATATATGCGATGTTTTCTGTGGGTGTGGAGATTAAGATGGGTAATGAATCAGAAAATTTTCATGAATTTCTGCAGATTATTTAGGTGAACGACAATAGTTTCCAACCAGTACTTTGCTACGATATGTACATGTGTCTATCCACACGCATTGCTTATTGGGATTAGTTCAACGTCAGAACGCCTTGAACGAGGCAAAGCTGAATGGATGAAAGTTAAGATCCTATACCTTCTACCTGTAAGTCGATCTCTAAGAAAATTATGTAGAAGTAAGAAGTAAGTGTTGATCGGGGTCATTTTTATCAAGCAAAATTTAGATAGGGTTAGTGATGTTAACATTTTCAGATCGGGCTAGTAGCTGAATTTCATCAGGTTTCTCTGTACGTTTCAAGATGCTAACACTAGCGTGACAGATTTTAAGGCAATTATTTGTTAGATTATTATAAGGTGGACCAGGATTTAGATGAACATCGATTGCTAGAATCAAAAGATTTTACAGTAGCGTAGAAACATGTTGGATAAAATCCGATTGAAAATTACGAGCCAAGAATACTTCCAGGAGAAAAATACGCACGTAGCTGATTCTGAACAGTCTGACCAGAACTGAAGTAGACTTTGAAAGAAACATTACAGTTCCTACCATGAAGCAGCTCCCCCATTTCAGACGACACTTCTTACTGACATGTGGACAAGTGTGCTTAGGAGTTGATAGTTCACCCACCACATGCCACTTCTCAAAAAACATAGATAAAAAATTCTGATATTTTCTCACTTTATGTATGTATGTATGTATGTATGTATGTATAAATAAATATGTATGTATATATATATATATGTATGTATGTATATATATATATATTTATATATTTATATATATATATATATATATATATATATATATATATATATATATATATATATATATATATATATATATATATATATATATATATATATATATATATATATATTGGTCTCTGGACAAAAAATATTGCCCAGATGTAATGTAAAAAACTAAAAGTCTTGAAGTCTTGACGTCTTGGCAGGCACACAATCAAACTATATAGCCTTTTGAATGTCAGTTTTGGTGTGGCAAACTGCTGCCTGGGACTGGCTTACCTGATACAGTTGAAAGATATCTTAGTTTATTTTTCTCCGTGCCTTCATCCCTATCACAATACTTCTAATGTTATTGTCGTGAATATCTCAAATGCGTCTGCGCATATTTTCATTGTTGACATCATTGCTACCGTTCCTGCAAAAAACTAACCCTTCAATCACCAATATACACCAGCACACATCGGACCAGAACAGAGGGTCTGTTTGGGTTTGCCTATATGGCCATACTCACACAGAATTCTGATCTGTTTACAAATTTAGGATCAAAACTAAAATCAACTGGTTTGATCGCAAATGACTTTTTCCTGGGTTCATTGAGGTATCAATAATTCTTGTTATTGCCAGGTTGGTCACATAACTCCATATAGAACAGTCATGAAAATTCAATATGTTATACATGTAAGGAATGCTCGCCCTCAACATGGCAAGTAGGTATGGCTCTTGTCATCAGCTGGACAATTTGTAAACTGTGTATCAATGTGGGGAAAAGATATGCATATCCCACTTTGTTTATTCTATGTTTAATGGGGAATTTAGTGCGAATTCTTCCTCGGGCGGTAGTGATGCGGCAGTCTTGAAACATGCGACCCATTCTTTTTGGAAAGACATGACTGGTCGAAATACGATGGGTAAAACTGACCATGAGTTACTGCGTTCGGAATGATATCACCCTGCTGGCAAAAAATGGTAATTCACATCAAACATAGAGCAGTGCATGATTCAACATGCTGGAATTAGATCATAAGGTATGGTGGTGCCCCCGGAACCAAGTCTGCATCGCACAGGGCGGGAAGAAGACCACTTGTCAGATATGTGAAGCCCTACAGAAATTAGCTTTCTGCTGTGAACAGTACGATATATCCAGTCAGTCACCGTCAAGTTAAATACACACGTTGGGTCTGCACGGAGTAGATTATATCAAAAGAAAGGGCAAAACATGTGTGAGGTTTTTTGAGGTTTTATTCAAGGACTTAATAGGAATATGTCGTCTGTGAAATCAATAGATTATGCGTACATCGGCTCTTGCAGCCAACTCCATTACTTATCAATACTTGGTTCAGATTGTCAACCCATTTAAGCAGAGGTAACGTAGACCCCAATCTGCCCAACACTATTTGCTGACACCATAAAAAGATCCCCGCTCTCTTTTCTCAAGTTTGAAATCTATTTAACATTTAATCGCAATAACATTATTTGACATCTTCAAAGGATACTACAGAGACTGGGTTTGGGTATATTAAACTGTTGACCTGTGTTTTACTCTCCAGATATGTCTCACCTGTAATTTTCCTTCAGTGTTTTCAGGTAACAATGTGTTTAGTCAGAAACATAGATGGAGATTAAAAATTTACATTTCTGTGCTTTCAGGCTACATAAACGGGAATAGGTGCATGTCGTATGGGAACATTAATGTTAAACGCAACTGTAACTGCTGGGGTTTCCACGAATCTTATATATTTTAACACAATTCAAACTAAGCGTTTATTTGTCAGATCATATTTAATATTGTGTGGCAGATTCTGATGTAAGAAATATCAAGCTATCACGGAAACATATAACTAACTGCATAGGATGCATGATCACTGTCAATTAATTAATGCAGTTACTTAAAAAAAGTTTGGTAACTTTCGCAGAATTTAAACCCAAATCAATATTGTACAGCCTGGATGACCAGAAACACGTGATCTTAACCTTTTTACAACATTTAACTTTTACACATCATGGTGCCTTATCTATTTCATCTTGTTTCTCATGTCTTTTTACTTCATTGCTGAACCTCGACAATAAAGATCACCTAACAGAAAAAAGTCAGCATTTCAAAAAAAATAACACGGTTTTTTATGTTTTAGGTGTAACGATTACAAGGATTGAGTCACACATAATTTGCACTGATTATGAGTTGTTTAGTGCTGCCTACAAGACATATTTTCGGTTCTGTGAGTCTGATGCTGTCAGTTGTTATGTAAACTAGGGCGTGTACTTGACTACCTCATCGTAACTCTGGTGACAGCATCCTATCTTTAGTAAAACCATAGCGCTTTTAGCAACTTCAACTGATAAAGGTGCCCAGATTCTTTCAAGTCGATGGCGGAATGGTAATACCTATTCAGCTAGATTCTGTCCTTTTTGCAAGGCACCAAAGTGATAAGAGACAACAATATAGGTACAAAGAACAAGCACATATAACCTTTTCGTTACTCGATAAACATGATCTATCAATATGTCAATTCTGTCCAGCAGGAGAGTGTCCTCTGAATGTCAGCGCCATTTGCGGTAATTGGTTTATGATTTCTGGAATTTGACGTCAGACCCGGCTAATAATAAGAGGGTGTGCTGCTTTGTTGCAAAGCTCCTCATTTTTTGGTGCTTCGCACATCAAGTCCTGGGAACTAATAAATTTTATCATCAAGATGTGTTTTCTTTTCAGACTAGCACAGGATTTAAAGGATAAAATCGAGAAGAAAAAAGGTCAGTGGTCTGATATTGACTTTGTATTCTTCAAATATCGTTTGTCTGCTGTCGAACGTTTATTTTGTTATCAGTCATTATTCACAATATTGTCTGCTTGTCGTGATATTTTACTTTGGGGGTTGTATATATGTGTTTGTTTATTGCTATATTAATATATCTTTAAAATTTGTTTAATGTTTAATCATCATATGAACAAAATCAAATACGGCACGCTGACGAAAATAAAAGGCAGTTGTCTGGTTGATTTGTGTCATTGTAGTATAAAATAATGGCGAGATACCGTTTTAATCCCTGCGTTTGATTCAATTCTTATATTTGCTTTTCATCACGAAATCTGGTGCACGCTTTTTCTTTGTGTGTATATTGTGAGCTGTTACAGGACACCGTTAACACTTCACTTCCTTATACTTTCACCAAACGGCTTTCACAGTGCTCAACCTGTTAATATATCATATTTCTGGGCTCAGAATAATTTGTGTGCAATGGTCTGCTACAGTTTATGGTTTCCGTATTGGAGGCTTTATTTTTATCAGACTAGAATAATTTCAATCGGGGACCCTTTTATTTGCTCATGTACATGATGAGAATACTATCACAGACATGGAATACAGAGCAAGGCCATATACCCGCGGATGAAATGATATTGCTGTATATAGTTTCCTGCCATGCAACAGCAGTGAGATTAATCCATTTTGTGCTGGATCCATTTTCATAATTAATATCACTGACTTCCATTTGATTCACGAGGCTTACTGTTTCACACGATACCATAAATACCACAGGAGTCTCGCACGGAAGTCATGAAAACTGTGATTTTCTGCCAATATACATTAAACGTTACAAAATTGGAAGAATTCTGCTCCAACTATTTATGACTTGTTACATGCTGTGCAGGGTTTTGGCTGATTCATCCTTTGTACATATTTGTTTAAAATGTTAAATTTTATTTTAAAGAAACAGAATATAAGCGTTTTAAAAACACATCTACAAGGAAGATTCCCACAACATACGATAATCTTCGCGGCATGTATGAAAGTATTCATTATAACCATACATTTACTGCACTGATTATAATATATATATATATATATATATATATATATATATATATATATGCGCAGTCTGGAATATTAATTTTGTGCTGCAATGTAAAACATGTGATGTAGCCGCATGGTCACTTTGCCCTCCCTCACTGCCTTTGAGACAATAACCAGCAATTCCACATGGGGCTTTATTGCTTAGGTTTTGCACTTCGTATTTATTACATAGCTTTGTTACATGTTTCACAGGGTGTTTGCTGACTCATTGTTTGTATATTTTTGTTTAAACTGTTAAATTTTACTTTAAAGGAACCTAATTAGGTAGAAGACCATTTTCTGGGGAGATATGTGCATTTGACAGGTAGAAATTACGGTCACCCCACTTCCATAGCATACTAATTTCATCTAAATAAATAAACACTTCTACGGCTTGTAAGCTGAATTACCAGTACTTCTCTATTTATTTCACTGCAGGTGTTTTCGGGGCAGAGGGACCCAACCAAAGGGACATATATTATATATCAGCGCTGCAGGCGGGGTGGGGGTTGAGCGTACCCTTTGTCTTAAGATATCTGGTCCTTGTCTGCATGTGATTTGTCAATTTACATAACTTGAATACTATGTATTCCATTTCTGAATATTTTTACATTTTTTCTTCATTCTGAGTAGCAATGGACAAGATTCGAAGGAAAACTGGAATGAGCAGACGACCCAGCAGGGCATACCGGAAGTTAGTCAATTATTGCGCCAGTGGCGGGAAATTCACGCCTGTGGAAGCCACTTTCGTTGCAGATCACGTGGTAGGAGTGCTCTTTAATTTGCATGAGGAAGGAATGGTGTGCGACTTTATTGATCCAACTGTTGTGTTGATCAATACAAATGCCAAGGTAAGTAGGCTAGAGTAAAGACTAACGGTAAAAAGAAAAAGTCAATGATAGCTTTAAATATTTTGCCTTTAAGTCCAATACAAAGGGCCCGACTATTTTTTGGCATTTTTAATATAACATGAAGCATTTTTTTCATGGTCGACAAACTGATTTCCCTAGCGGAACTCCTTTTAAGAATATGTGTAATGGCAGTGCATGTGCTATGTATGGTCTTTTATGATGCAGTATTTCAAGTACACGAAATTAATCATTTATTTAAAAAGAAAAATTTCCAGTCATAATGCCAACAACAGTGAGCTCTTTAGGACATTGAAATGATAAAATATTAGAATGAAAGGTTATTTTGCTTTGCAATTAGGGATCATAAGCCAAAGCGACGTTTCAATGTTTTGTCTTTGTATAAATTTAGTGTCCTTTGTGTTTCTGTTTTATCAATGTTTTCAGTACCATTATATGTCTCTTGAATCACTGTATCATTTATCTGTCCTGGCAGGGAATGGTGCGGGATTGTGATTTCATAGCTATTACTGAATTCCCAAAATGGGATGTCCACGAATGGCGTAAATGTCGCGACATAGATGCATACGCTCAGGTGCTTCAACTCATACTGGACAACGTTATCCCGGCCGAGGCGCGCGGCAATGTCAAGCAACGGGGTTTGTCTTTCAGAATAAGGTCTCTGGTGAGACGACCTTCAACTCGAGAGCGAAAAAATAGCAAGAAAATACAGGAAACAAAACAATAGTACACGTGCCTTTAAATTGCCTGCATGGACATTCTTTACATGGCCATCAAGTGTCCCGGTTAGAAAAATGGAGCTTTCGAAGGGATGCCCAAGAAGCCAAGAAAAGGAACTGTCGCTCCTTCGTGATACAAAAGACCACTGCCTTAGTGATGGAGTGAGAGACAGATGCATTTGTAACTATTGTAATGTCTTTCAATCAAGAGGAGTTACACCGACTTTAATATGCCATTGGAATGGAGTGAGTCTGCATCACATGATACAGCTTAAGACCACAACGCTTATTCATAAAATTAGCTATGTTGTACGGGACAAGGTTGTAATTCTAAGAGTTCCTACAGATTTATGGTGTACAACGATTAGAATTCTTTACACATACCACTCTATGGCTGGAAAACTACTATATTTTTGTTTAGTATATAATATAATTGGTGAATTATTTGCTGTAATTTTTCAGCCAAGCCTATAAGCGTTAGTTCTATAATGTAGTATTGTGGTCGCAACATAACACAATACAGTGGGTTTCCAACAGTTAATTAACTAGCAATAATAGTGGCTGACATGTAAACTGTCTGGAAAGTATCAGCTTTCGACATGCTTGCATGTTGTGCCTGTATATTAACGGGACATATTGGATGCTTAATCCGTACACGTACATTAGGTGTCTGAAAATGTACGAGATATTTACGCTACATAACCACGTTATGATTAAATATCTTTAATAACAGTCAAAATGAGCTGTTATTATACATTATAGACGTCGCATGTACTTAATATCATTTGCCACAATATGAATGATTCAATGCAAGATATGTGTTGAAGATGGCGTCACGGATTGGTTACTAGTTGTCCGCCGGAAGCGGGATCGCATGTAATTTAGTTCAACGGAAAAAAGTATCACATGCAGTTGACCTCATTGAACATCTTTTAATAGATAATCTAAGACCACGCGCAATAATGGCACTCGAGGAGGAAGGACGAACAGGGGAGCATAAGTGCAGCAGTGGCTGTCTCGGCTGACACTTCCTATGAGAGATCACCCTTCTGGGCGGACATTTATTTTGAAGAAGCATTTCTTAAAAGATGCCTTCTACAAGAGGCCCTAAGTGGGACATCACTCATCCAATGTCGAGTCATATTTTTTTTGTAAGTTGAACTGTCATAAAAGACCATCTGTACCCAAGTTTTACATGTTTTAGGGGACATCTTACAGGCCACTCTCTCTTGGAACGTATATCCTATAAATGACCATATGTCTGCGGTGATCACATAGTGAACTCCAAATCCAAGACCACACCTAACCGTCCACATCCATCATGCACATTCTTTGTTAATCTGAAACATTCTCTACACGAAAGCTTCAAAGAGATTCAAAAATACAGAAGCCGTTTTAAAGCTGATTAAACTTTGTACACAGAGTTTGCAGCAGTACATGCATAGCTGTCAATAAGAGTGATTACTTGTTGTCCCTGCCATACTGTTAGATCTCTAATAAATGCCCAACCCCAACTTTGAATCTTCCTCTTAAGCAATATTCGCGGCTATTTCAAATCTGGGAAAAGATGTACCCTAACTTGGTAACCTCCAAATTGCAAACATACTGTACTGTATTTACATTCTATACTATAATTGTAGTCATGAATGAATAATCTTATCACTACATTTTGCAATAAAAGGTTTCTCTAAATAGGGATGTGCTATCAACAGCAGGTCCGCAATCTAGGCAACACATATTCATGTGATAGTTTGTCTTGGCTGTCTCTGATTAATTGTGATATCGTGTACGTTTTACAAATGCTTCCATCAGAAACCGCATACTGGCCTTGGAACTTTGGGTCTGATTTTACGAAATATATTCTGGTAGAGCTCATAGGGGCTTGTAATAGAGGATTTACTGTAAGTAAATCCCTCTTAATCAAAAACAGAAACGGAATGTGATTTTGTGTGTATCTACCTAAATTTGAGTTGTTTTCTTGAAATTCAATATAGATCAGAATACAGCGACGGGTGTGAACTTCGCCACCACGTGCAGTGATAACGGCTGAGGTCAGTGGCTTGTTGAAAAGAAATGCCAAATTACAGACAAAGCATATGAACTCTTTTTGTGTGATTTTTAGCTTAGCTGACCTCAGTCAAGCTGAGCTTTGGGATGATCCATTGTCCGTCCATCTGTCCGTCCGACCTTCATGCCTTCACACTTCGACTTTGTCTCTAAAACTGACAGCCAGATTTACCTCAAACTTGGTGCTAAAGTTCTCGCATTGTACTGTTTTAAAGTTAGTTCAAATACATGCTCCGTTGATTTTTCAATTTATTTAATAATTTTTTTCTTGTTTTTTTTTTTTTTTGCCTGATGTCGTATGTAAATCAACAGGAATTCACATTTTGGACTTCCTCTCCGAAAGGGTCAGCCGGATTCAATTCGAGCTTAGTGGCAATATTGCCCTAGTGGGTCTCCACCAAGTTTGTTTTAGTGGTCACGCTCCTTTTTTTTATCTTTTTTTGCGATTTTTTATGTTTGGTTTCGTTTTTCTGTTATCCATCCTCAAAATTTGACGTTTCAATTTTCCCTTTGATTTTTCAGGATGTTCAAATTCTTCACTACATAGAAAAAGAAAGAAGCAAAATATAGAAAATCGCTGAATCATTTTTGCAGTTCAGAGATTACGGAATCAAAAGCCGTTAACCAATTTAAATTTCGCCAGCTCGTTTTCTTGGAATAACCATTCTTGGGATGGGTTCTCCGCCTATTATCTTTTCTGAAAAAACAAGCTTCAAAGGCCTTTGATATTGATCATTTGCCTCTGAAATATACCATTTGCTTAAGTTGAGCTGATATTTGTACAAAACGCAGTAAAAATCGTCCCTTAACATTTGGGGAGGTTGACGATCAATTCTTGGCCAATCACATGAATAAAAGAGGCTTTGAAGTACGGAAAACATTATTCAGCGATCTGTCAAACGGCGACAGCGACAGTCTGGTTTCAAAGTGTGACGTCATGGAGGCGGCCCTTCGGGCCCCGTGACCTCAAGCCTGGCAACGAAAGTTGTGTTGCCTTGGTTCGGTGGGGCGGCCTACGGCCACTCGTGGTCCGTGCACGGATGGCGGGTTTGGTCTTCCGCCCCGTACCTCTTCATCCCGTTTTTAGGGATAGTATTTTATTGTATTTACTCCTGTCTATATACTTTATGTAGTTAGCTTGTTAGACTTGTCTGTACAGTTTACTTAGCTTGTCATTATTTTGTGGTTATTTTCTCCATAAATTGCATTTCTCTTTCCAACCTGAGTTTTGTAACGCTATTTTGTGTGTTTTTTCTTCTGTTCACGTTTATGCTTATTTCAATGTGTTTATTTGTACTTTTATTTCTTCATCCCTGGGTTTCGACAAAATATTATTATGTACGTGGGTATTGTTGATTAAGGTGCCAGTTTTCTTCCCCGCCTGTCTTTGGTGTGCAGGACCACTGGGGTAATCCATCGCGGCACGGCCTTTGAAGGGACATCGTCCCGCTCCTCTTGAACATTTAAAATCTCCCTTTATTAGAACACAAAACAAGCAAGATAACTATAAAGTAAACCACTAAGGCTATGATATGTTAGCATTTTTGCATCTTTTCCGTACCCACAAACATACTTTCGGGATGCCGCCGTATACCACTCTCCTATTGCCATGGGCCGTGGCTGTTAAGTATGATTGACGGGTGGCATTGTTCCGTTTGGCGGCTGAAAACCAAAAGAATGACAGATGGACGTTCGGATGTCCACATGCCTGTGTGTTTTTCGGCGTTTTTCTCATATTTCTACTTCAGTTAAAAGCTTGAAATTTTGACAACTAATAGAAAGGACATTCATCTTGTAAAAACCGTTAAAATCTCAAAATCGGCCATGCAAAGGTTTTTGGTGTCTTACCTGTCCCCAACATAATGAGGCTTCCGTGATGCGTATTATACACGTTGTATGCTGATATTTCGTTATTACTCTAAATGCAGCCGATATTGAGTTGCATATTGGTCAAAATACTACTACATGTATATACGTAATTATTGAAGAGTGCCTGCAATGCAAATAATACTTTCAGAATTTTTGTGTTTTCGATTGCAGCACAAAGTAACTTTGCAGGCCATATCTCTTATCGCAACGCAATCAGATTCATTTTCTTGACTGGTACTTTTTGTACATAGCTTCATCCTGACCAGTAGCGGGTCCACCATAGAGTTTACTTGCCGCACGCCCCTGCACTTCACAACAAATACTCTCACTTTGCGCTGATGCTTCTTTGTCGAACAATTTTAGACTCACAAGATCCTTATATTTCTGCAGCATTTTCCTTGCGAACACCCTCCCTATACAAAAGCATGGATTCTCCACATCTTTATACTTCAGCTGCACCTTGAAGGATCCTTCCGAAGCAGCTGCAAAAAATGTGAATATGCCTGCCCTGTTGCAGCTCATATTGTATAGATATAGACTATTAATATCGATGACATGAATTAGTTAAACTCCATGTTCTGTTATCCTCCCGATTGGTGATGTCATTTTCAACTAAATTGTGCACGATAATAATTAAACAATGGGTGCGTGTGTGTGTGTGTGAAACGCATTCCTGTGCAAAACAAAAAACAAAAAAACTCGTAAAGAGAAAAATCAATTTGGACGAAAATATGTTGATATGGGGTGCAGAGGAAAAGTAGGATTTTTGGTATGCTTTTACATATGAGCATTCATATCATATAGCGGGCCTTGGAAGTGTCCTTGTGAATTGATCTAACAGTGATGTAATTCAAGAAAGAGGTGCTTTTATTCATTTATGTACATACACACCTCTGGGAGAGCAATCTTGGAATACGGGAAGGAGTCCTCTGACACAGTATAAATTTGACAGGCAGGCAGGCGGACAGTATCATTAATTGATCGATTCATTAATTGATTGATTGGACAAATAAATAAATAAACAGGTCATGCACAATGTAATCTCAGTCTTTGGAAATTATGATGTTTTTGGCTGCTTCTTATTCCACTAATCTCGGAGATTAATTATATATGGCTGGAAACGAATGTGAAATGTGAAATGTGAAACGTATGTATCAGCATTTAGCATCATGCGCGGGCGTGAAACCAGACCTGCAGTCCAGAAGGCAGGAGCTGGTGAAGCTTGAATACCAAGCTTCTTTTTCGCCCTGTTTAGCCCGAAGCCCAAGTAAGGCGGTTCTCGCTTTCAGCAAAATAAATTTAAACTAGAAGGGAAGATTTGCTTCAAAGCAAATCTGTCTGTGTGCCTTCCAAAGTTGTAAATATTAAATGGTACAACTTGTTGTGCTTTGGTACTTCACATTCCATTAAGATTATGGCTGGATGAAAATTTCAAAGGTCCAAATGACCGTGACCTTTGACCGTTAACCTTTATAGGTTACATGTAAATTGCAAAACTTACAGTGTTACAAAACCCACAATTTAAGTCCAACATGATTAGCATTGGATGGAAATTGGCAGAGTTATGGCTAGGTGAAACTTTCAAAGGTCCAGATGACATTGACCTTTGACCTTTGGGGGTCACATGTAATTTTCAAAATGTGCAGTGTTGCAATAGCTACAATTTGAGCCCAACATGATCAAAATTGGATAAAAATTGACCAAGTTATGGCTAGAAGAAAACCACCATCGAAAGTGGCCTGTGACCTTGAAATGACCTTTGACCTTGAGATGATTTCTACCTGAAGTGAACTTTGACCTTGAGAATATTTTGACCTAAAATTGGCCTTTAACCTTGACATGACCTTTGACCTTGACATGACCTTGACATATGAGATGGCCTTTGCCTTGCTATGATCGAACTCCTGTACACTTGGGACTATATCTACTATAGTATGTAAGATATTGAAGATTTAAAACTTTAATTAGCCCTCATTTGGATAATTTTGAAAAGTATGACCTCTCATTATAAAAAGGCAAGACTTATAATATGCAGTGTTACATTAGCTACAATTTGAGCCCAACATGATCATAATTGGATAACAATTGACCAAGCTATGGCTAGAAGAAGCCACCATCGAAAGTGGCCTTTGACCTTGAAATGACCCTTGACCTTGAAATGACCTCTACCTGAAGTGTTCCTTGACCTTCAAAATGACATTTTGGCTTTAAAATCACATTTTGACCCAAAACTGACCTTTTACCTTGACATGACCTTGACATTTGAGATGACCTTTGCCTTGATATGATCGAACTCCAATACACTCGGCACTACATCTACTATAGTACAAGATATTGAACATTTAAAACTTTAATTAGCCCACATTTGCACAATTTTGAAAAGCATGACCTCTCATTATAAAAAGGCCTGACTTCATCCATAGAAGTATAATTGTGCCAAGTTTGGACTTTTCAAATGAAATGTCGGACAAATTTGCCGGTAAAGAAAGTAAGAAAGGTAGAAAGAAAGGAAGAAAGAAAGAAAGAAAGAAAGAAAGAAAGAAAGAAAGAATTCCTAGAAAAACGGTATGTCTGTGTTGGCACACAGACATAATCATCTATAAATATCATTGTGAAAATCATATACAGTCACGCATCAAGATTTTACAGACCGTTTATGTCCCAGCACGCGGATTATCAATAAAGAAGCTTTTATTGTAAAATTTGACGGTGAAAATTGTATATAACTGTTGTCAGTTGCCATGGACTAGTTTGATGATGTCGGTCATGCACAGCTTTTCTTATGGCCCTTATCGCCTAGTGATCTTAGACATCAGTTGATTGATGAGATTGGTTTTATTAGCCCCAATGAAAAACTTACATTCCAGATAAAAATGATGGACGACGTACACGAGTATTTAACTCTCTGTTTTCGTGAGCAAATAATTATTGTTTTGAAAATAGCATGAACAAAATATACATTTCCTTTGTGTCAATGAAAAGAATAAATAAGCTATATTATTAAATGCTGTCCACCTGCAAGTCCAGTCAAACGTAAGCTCCCGACGCACAATGACAGCGACCTCGCCGCCCATTGTATCCTACTCGATGGTTTAACTGGTTCCACACTTCAGTAACAGGCCTCGCTCAGTCTTTTTTTGCATTGGCTTTTAACCTGTTGCAGATGGTGAATGCCAGCCACACGATGAAATAAAAAAAACTACCGACTTTTCAGACCAGGTATATTGGCATTCGGATGTAAGTCCTTTTTCTGACGACTTTGTAAAGCAATATTTAGCTGAAAGCCAGGTAAATGTAAAAGGAAAAAAGACGTGTCGGGAAAGAGATAAGCACGGTTGTACTGATGGCTAATGAGTTAAGTACGGTTGTACTGATAGCTAATGAGTTACATATGGTAGTACAGATGGTGGCTAATAAGTTATATATGGTTGTATTGATGGTTAATGAGTTTAATATGGTTGTACTGAGGACTATTCTCTGTGTCTGATATATACAGATCAGCCTGATTGTAAGTCATGAGGAATAATCCTATGCGTTGTCTTGTTTGAAATAATGAAATATTGTAATAAATACTAACTGAAACTTTAATATTGCTTCTCCTTTATTCATCAGCAAAAATACAACTGGATCGTTTCAAAGTCTCTCCATTGATTAACATAAAGTCTCATGAGAAATTGGCGGCCCGTTAATAACGTATTGCATGTCTTTGCTTTCTGCCAATGTACACTGAAAATACAGTGTATTCATTGCACGTTAGCAGAAAGCAAAGAAACGTAGTACGTTATTAACGGGCCTACAATTTGTCATGAGACTTTATGTTAATCAGTGGAGACACTATGGAACGATCGAGTTCCGAGCGTACAATAGTTTTAAAATTGCAACAGACGTGTAAATAATAAAATTAGGTGCAAACAAATGTAAGAATGCGCATTAAAATCATACATCTGATCACGTTTTCTGGAAAAATCTAAATGAAATGCGATTTTTACTATGGCCTCGAAAAATGACTGCGTCCATCAAAGCACAATATTACCTGAGCTGTGACGTCATAATAGGAAATGGCTAGGCAAGAGATTTACTACATTGCCGCCAAAATATAAGGATTTGGTACATTGGGTAAATTTCTGGGTACTGTAGTTACGATGTGTAGAAAGCCTTGAGATTCCTATTCTGGATTATGTGGAATATCGTAGCGATGGGATTTTTTATACAGATGAGAACATATCTGTTTCAATTTTCGAAATAGCATCATAATAGTTCGGACACAGGGAACACTTCTTGATTTATGCTGTCTCGGAACCAGGCAACATTGGCTGTGAATTTTTTAGAAAGATATATTTTGTTATTGTAAATATCACAGCTTCAGAAAATAGAAAGGTTCTGCTTCTGTCGCCCCATGGTTATTATAGCATGCTCTGCATTGTAGAACTACCGGGAAATGGTACCACAACTCACCACATGTACAGAAAGCAAAAGTGAAACCCCGACTTATTACACCCTCTGGCGTCAGTTGACACCCTTAGGGGTCAGTTGTGCAAAGGAAGTATAAACACAGAAATCATGGGTTGCTAAAATGTAATTTTTGTTGAAACGTATTACAGGTCATAATTCTCAATATGACCAACACTATAATGTTAAAAAGTTGCTTATATGACCCAAATTTTCACATCATCTTCAGCTTTCATCCCAATCTTGAAAATGTGCTATCTTGTTCAAACGTACCCAGCTCACAATTGTTGAGGTCGTCACACCACCCCGTGAAGAGGCTGATTGAAACTGCGAGGATTTTTGTCCAACATTGACTTTTCTTTTAACTCTTCAGAACAGGGGACACACAAAAATGATTTTGATAGCTGCTGTCTTACAAGACTCGTTGATTGATGAAAACATTTAATGGGTATGTTTATGTTCTAAAAGGGTATAATTTCAAATCTGGTTAAAGTTTCATAACAATCACCTTAATGTCGTTAAACAAATATATGAACCCATGGCTAAGCACATCATTTGTATGCAATTACAAATTTAACATCAAGAAATCTACACACTCGTGAACTTATTGGAAAATAAAACGCAATATCCCCACCCCTATTACTCAAAGTGTTGTACTAAAAATCAAAATTAAGTTCTTTGCGTAACTTGGGAACGAGACCTCTTTTTAGGTATAGTCTATTCAAAATTCACGTCATGCCATGGCTGCTTGGTGACCTATCTAGTTTATAGAGTAATGCATACAACTTACCCCTTTTTGTAGACGAAAATTGTCGTTTTTGCACTCACAAAATGTGAGGACGATCAAGGAGCGGTGTCTAAAGAGGCAACTTTGCGATAACTGGCAACTTATGACCTTTTTAGACAAGAACATAAAAGAATAAAGAACCCATGATACTGACAGAATAGGAAAATACTATTGTTGACAGGTGTAACTATGAATTTGTTAAGATCCGTACAGCTCTACAGCAGAACAAGCCACCTCTTGTCTATTGTGACCATTTTTATAGTCGGTTCATTTCTATGTATTTCTTTGTACCGTGGTCAATGCGACACCCTATCTATGACAGCCACATTTGGCGGGGAAATGGGGAGGGGGGCTAAAAGTCATGAACATAACAAATTCCGCTGTATCAATGACACGAAACTGAAAACACATTTTGCTTACATATGTGTCGTTATTGAAGGGGTATACGTAATAAAGCAGATGTCTAATATCAATCGCATGTTCTGTTGAACAACCGATGTTTAATCTGACATTAATAGGAATTTGGCATTACCTGGTTTGGCAAAATCTAACTGTTTGAAAGGCAGTTTAGTTGAAATGAGTTGCGAGCAAGCGCCCATCTCGCTTTGCAGAAATTTGTCGCCATTTTGGGGGAATGAATTTGATGTGATACAAGTAGGTCTCATCCAGGATTATCATCCAAAAGGTTTAACATTTTTTTTAGTTTGAATAATTTATTCAGCAGACGACAGTGGGCATTTGTAAACTTCTATCATGTCTAATGTCGAAGGCGATATCGCAAACAGTAGACAATGGTAATGTAGTCCTTTTACTCTAAGAAGCTGCACGTAAAGGTCTGCCTTTAAGAGGGATAGCGAAGAGAATTAAAGATTAATTATAACTAAGATGCTTTATACAATTGGATGTATATATTCGCAGAAAAAAAAACACTTTCAATAAAGTTGAATCGTCAATTACGGTGGATAAAAGTGTTGCCACGGCAGTCGTTTTAGCATTACTTGACCCCTACACTCTTGAACAAAGACTGACTTTAAGACGCCATTTTCCTTGGCGTGCACCATGTTATCTTGATACTTTTCGTCTAAAATTTCCGCTATAATTGTTTTTTCTCACTCGTTGAAACGGGTCCAATTTACTCAGGCAGCCAGTATTTGATCATCAGTCGGTCTTAGCCGATTTAAGATGCAAAAGGTTCAAGTAGAGAAGGATTATGCTATATAACTCTTCCGCCACTAACTCAAAGATCACTAACAAAAGCAAAGCTTCATTCTCTATATCTTCGAATATTAACTTTGCCATTCTAATTGTATCTGCTCTCGCTTGTGAGAGCAAAAACGACAGCAAACAAAATTAAAAGAAATGATGTCTATTCCCATGGTTCTGTACCAGTTATAATATATGAATTGACAATCGGTTGGAAACTCCTCTCATATTACTTGTGTTTCCAGTTGACTCAACGTTTTGACCTCATCATGCCAGCTCTTCAGTATAACATTACAAACAGCTGGCCACTCCCTTTGACTAGGTGTGTCATTTGTTCAGAGATGAATGTCAACTGAGCAAAAAATATTTTCATCCGTCCAGCCTTTGCAGCTCAACTGGCAATGGTACAGATGGCGCCTACATAGCTTTGTTCATCAAGGGGCTGGCTTGCGGATACCCCGGCCAATCCACAAGAGGTTGTTGAAGATCTACAACAATAAAATGGTCCTGATACTTAATAGCAATTAAATTTCATTCCATTTAATTTTTGAGTGAGGCATACTTATCCGTGATGTTGGTATTTGAAGTCTTTACTATTCCAGCATGTAAGAGGGCAACAGCTTCCGATTATAGTGTTTCAAAAGAAAGACGACAAGAGGCAATATAGATTCAAGACATTGTGGAAGTAAGACAGATTCACAAACTGAAAAACATTTGGATGGATTTTTGACATTTTCTTCTCTCAAAGTTTTAGCAATTAACATGTATATGCACAATAAATTCTAATGTCTTCTACGCGATTAATGTGAATTTTGACGTAATCTGCAAAGCTGCTTCTACTCTACATCCGGGCATCAAATACAAACAAATCAGCTTTAGCGAATGATAATGAATGGAATATAAGTTTCCATAATGATTGACGGAGATACTCTTATATGTGACGTGGTCAGCATTGTCTACAAATCGTCATGACAACCGTCTTGCAAGGACTCGTTCTTGAACAACGAAAACCGACAACATAATGGTGAGCAGTTTGACCATTGACTAAAATACTGGGGATATTATTGTCATCGTTGTTGTTTCTGATTTGTTTGTTATTATTGTTTGCATATTGTGGGGTGTGCCTGATCGTTGTTTTTTGTCTTACTTGTCTTTGCTTACCTTTTCAATGTGCTGTTGGTCTCATTTGGCAGAAGAGTACCTCGTCCACATACATTTGATCCACTTAATAATCAGTAAAAGGTATTCATGCCACAGATGACAAGCAAACTACATTTTCATTTCTAAAACGGTAATCCAGGTTTTTAAGAAAAACATACACATGATTTGTGTTTTGTGTCAAGTATGGGAGAGACCATCAACACGACAGTATCTCTTAGGGTTTTCAAAGGCTTACGTAACTTTCAATTTCAAACTTATTTTAATTTGAAGTAAAAATTCTAATTTGGCATAAAGGGCTCAGACGTTGAACTTGCCTCCAAGAAAAACCAAGTTCCTAATTATTCTGCTACAATTGGAATTGGAGGAAACGAGGGAATTGGTTTGTTAAAAGCAGAAGTTGAACAAATGTCCACAAATAAATTTTCACCTTCCTGGTTTCAGCTAATACTGTCATCAAATTTCAGCAAAATTTTTTGCCTGTTAAACCTACCGTCTCCGTGTTTTCTTTACTGTACTAATGGAGACGATACGGAGCTCGGCCTGCGCAAGAAGTACACACAATACGGCATTTTCTCGTAGGGGGCAGTGCGGGTTCGGAGGAGATATGAAAAGGAGATATCACGCGTTATCGGAATATATTCTGAAAACCTGCATTAAATAAATCCCGACCCGCTTAGCGTTAGGGATTCGTAATACAGGCTTTCAGAATAACATTCCAGTAACAATTGGTATCTCCTATTTAAACCATGCCTCTTTTGTCACTGCCACAATCTTATAGTTGGAGACCCTTTTCACCGCCTTAATCCAAGAAACAGTATAGAACTGATTCCTCATCTGCTTGTGCACCACGTGCCAGGTCTTCCTTAGCACGCTCCACTGACCACGATAAGAGATACAAAACGTGCCTCAGTGACCAGGTCACATTGGCTGTTGAAGCGGTTACAACAGTCGCTTCACCCTGTGGAAATAATCGTGCGGCTCACTTCTTTCTGGAATAAAGCAATGAGAACACTTGAACACTCTTATGAGCTCAATGAAATTTATTTTTATTGTTCATGATGTCCTACCTTTTAATTCACCTTGTGCACATCTCATCTACCGATAATCATCTGATTTTTACTCTATGAATGAATCCAGGGGAACATGCCCATTTGAGAGTCCGTTTCTCGTACGAAATTTCCTCGACAGTTAAGTTTTAAAACAGCAAAAATCACGTGGATTGATCACCCAGCGAAGGTCCCGGTGGTTGACTTATTTCGCACAGTGACGTCTGTGCAGATGTACTTCCCTGTTCTGAACAATAATGGGTTAAAGTGAAACAAGATCACGAGAACGCCTCGCCTCGGATTCATGGGTACGGTGTCGCTGGTTCACAGATGTTACCAAGGCAACGCTTTTCATGTGCACAGTACCTTGGAGTATCATTTGGCTGATCAGAAGTACTGTTATGAAGTATCCCCTTGGATGGTGTTGACTATAGAAGTACCAGGGATTTGTACGGCTGTGCCTCTTTGTTGTTCCCACAGTCAAGCAACTATGTTTTAAAATCAATTTCTTCTGTACCTGCTGTGACTTTCTGGAGACTGGTACTCTCGGGTGAGTGGACAGACATTTCCGAATCAACATGCATGATGATTTTGTGGACGCCATGACGCACAATTATGGAGCTATCGTGGCCAATTTTCAAGGGTGTGGCACTTGTGTGATACGAATAGATGTTTATTTCACCGGGAAACAATGCTATATAAATCCTTTTCCTTGCAAATCAAAATATTTGTTCTGCTGCACAATGATTTAAACCGTCACGGAAATATTATTACCGCGAAAAATTGTAATACAGTGTACACTAAAAACAGTCGATACTGTACCACGCACAACACTTTCCCTCTACGGAATATATAGTCACCTTATTACAAATGTTTTGTGAAATGTTTGATGGGCTACAGTCGCATATCGACAGTGTGATTTTTTCAATTACAACTTTGCATCGATGCAGAAATTGACAAAAATGATTTGTTTAATAAACACTGTTCGCTTAACTAAAATAATTACTATAGCGTTATTACTACTTTCTCTATATTCATCTTTTTACGTATCCATCTATCTATCCTTATTTATATGTCTGTTTATCTGTCTTTTTATTGATCGTTCTAATTGTCTACCACTGTTTGTCTATATACCCACCCATGCAGGCTTTCAAAATATCATCCTTTCACCGTTCTTGGGGATATTTGTTAAGATATTCTGTCGATGTGTTGCTTGCAACTATATCAACGTCAACGCTTTCCTTTTCTGGTGCCAATACATTAAGATATCCCCTGTTCCATCATGGCAAATATTTTATATACAAGATATTATTTAAATTTTTCAGGCTTGGCCAGACAAACAAGAAGTATGAAGATAGATCTCGACTCGCCCACGGAGATAATGCCACACGCTGTCTTGCGGTACATCATCTGGGGCATTGCTTCAGTGGGTCTGGTTGGAAATATCACAGTCTTTGTGTGGAAGCTTATACGTCGACGAGAGGATCGTGTTCATTCCTTATTGCTAGGGAACTTGGCAGCGGCCAATATCCTATCTGGCGTCTACCTATTGATGATTATCTACCAGGATTATCGCATCCTAGCCTCTATGCCAGACGCTAGGTGGCGCGATAGTCCAGCATGTAGAATCAGTGGCATCGCTGCCATCTTGGGTTTAGAAGCATCGGTGGCGATTATTCTGTTGCTAGCGGTTGATCGACTTGTGTGTTTAATTCATCCTTTAAGAGTGTGGGGACTGAAGCCGAAAGAGGCCGCCTGCTTTTGTATGATAGTGTGGATCTACAGCATCACGGTAGCTGCCCTACCAATTTTTCCATTGCCTTATTTCCCAACAGATTACTTCCATCTATCCCAAGACTGCCTGACGCTCAATCTGCTGCTGGGACGAAAACAAGGCTGGGAATACGCTTTATCCATTCAAATTTGTCTGAACTTTTCTCTCTTTCTGATCACCTTCATTTGTCTCCTTTATGTGTCCGTCTGGGTCAGATGTCATGACTACAATCTGGAGACACTTCAGAGCATGCGTGAGAAAAAGTTTGTGGTCAAGGTCGCTGTTTTTGCAGTATTCGACTTTATCTGCTGGCTACCGGCTGTAACTTTTGGTAAGTATTTTGTTGTTCTTTTTTATCTTCTTTTCCGGGAGGGACACAGCAATACAAGTGCCATACAGCGGGAAATTGCGACCACGGACGTGCTGTTCAGCACGTCCCTGTTTTGACGAAACCGGTTAACTGAACGTCGAGAGTATCGTGTGGTTTTTTTTCTGTCTGTTAGTCCTCCAATGCCCCCTTACCATGTATGGGGCAAAAACGAATCACAAGTTGTGAATCAGATTATATGGATGGTCCATGCGCATATGTACATGTATATGTCACTTTTCATAGATGCTTACCGTCATGATGTAGTCTTGAAGCTTACACCGCTCATCATTTTGTGTAATTTTTCCTTGCCAAGAGCATAAGCAGCATTCTCAAAATATCGCCCCAGTACCACAGGACCAAATAGGCATCATGTTTGAAGCACAGTTTTCAGGCTCATATTTTAGCCTAGTCTAGCTGTTTGATGGTGTTGAGAGATTCAAGTTTTATTTTTTTACACACACTTTTCTATAAAAGTATCCCCATCGTAACAAGCTGTTTTGCTCTAAAACGCAAAATACGGCTTTCACCGTGTTCACACAGCCTAAATTGGCTGTGCCTGGGTATGTTTTCACAAAATAATATGGAATGAGTGCAGCAGCAGGCAAACTATCCTATCCCAAATGTCGAATCCGTTTTAATCTTGCTCTAGATCTTGTGCCTGCAAAGCCGACCTAGCTCCGTGTAATACCTCGACTACACTTGTAGAGAAGACATAACGTCGAGCTTGGGTCTACTTTGGACGCAATTCCGAATTTAAACATTCAGATAAACGTACGTTTTTCAACCACTCTATTTCAATCTGTTCCTATTTTTAATAATATCTAGTTTCTTCTACTATGGGATTATCAAAGGCTGGGGATGATGATTGATAGCCAGTTTCGTTTCGTTTGTATGCCGTGAGAGTGCACGAATAAAACTGGCGTCAAATATCGACCTGAGACACAGTGACTGTACCGTCACCGATTGTGACAACTTACCCCATGTCACCAAAGATTTTTGACTGTGAAAAGAAAACCAGCCAACCAATGTCAATGAAGGGCATAAAGTGTGAGCTATCTTTTGGACCATCACACGCGGCATATATATTATATGTGCACAATGCGGCGGATAAGTCAACGTCAATTAGATTCACTGAACTACAAAATGCAGCTAATCTGGAATAACGACATCCCTTCGTGTGATTTCCCAGTACTTAAGCATACCAGAAATCATGTTCAGACTTAAGCGACCTTCGCTCCCCAACACACGTTATTCGTTGTAAATAAAAAAACTTTTCATTGAATTTTGCTTTGTAAGTTTCAATAGTAGCAATAAGGCTCTTCACAAACAATGTAACCGTTGCTTGTGACAACTGACCCGATAGAAAAAAAACTGCCCACACCGGCACCGCTTCTGATCCACCACTATCAGAATCGCTTGAAAACGTATCAGTCCCGATCGCTACGTGAACAACTCTTTTGTAGATTCATATGTAATAAGCACACATTGTGCGTTTTTTGTTGACTTTTAAGTGATATGATGTAAATTGAACTTGATATCAATAATGTACTGTATTTTGTCGTGCTACTGCTAGCTCTGGCTATCTATATAAATTTTCCCATTTCAAACAAACACTGTTGCTTTGTGAAACTTTGAGTATTCCAGTAAAACCTAATCGTTTCTCCTATGTTCATAGTACGAAACTCGCTTGTAACAAAATACAATCTGCAGTTAAGCATCTGTCAGTCTGTTCATATCAAGACTGAAGGCACATTATTTTCAAATGCTTGGTGGCCACTTGGACAGGTTTAGCAAATGAACATGCCCAAGCAAACGTTGATTTCCCAAATGCAAGTCATAGATCGTCAAGGGTCTGTGATCTGAATTGGTACCCACTAATTAAATCTCTGTATGTAAAACCTAGAGCATTGCAGGCAGTCCATATGCCAGCATGTGTGTGGTAAATTTACTTTTTTGTGTGCTATGCTATAATTTTCCAATGTATAAAGCACTACTATTCAATGAATTGCCATTTTGTAGAGTGATATTCAGAAGCAGTGACTCACTGTAGACATGGGACATAACCAAAACATTGTTACAAATAACATTGTTACAAATAAATTGTGACATACCCGTATCAGTGACGTAGTGCATCAGAGTACAGACAAAAGTCAGTGTGCGCGAGCGACGTTTGATTAAACGCCACACGTGACGTGGGAGAACTACAACGAACGTGAAGAAAACACGTCACCCAAGGTCGCGTTGAAACTAAGTCTATTACACGGCATATTTTGTGCAATGAATACCCAATTAAACACATACACACAATCTTTCATGGCTGGAGAGTGAGTTACTATTTTTCTCTCACTCGGGATCGTTGTTGGTGAAGAAAATCACTCGTGACCTGCTGTCACTCGTGATCCCCCCCCCCCCCCACCAATAACGATACCTAGTGAGAGAAAATAGTAACTCTCTCTCAGCCATGGAAAATGCTCTATTTACTCAGTTTTAAGACTCACCATCATTGTCCTACAAAATTAGTTGTGTCCATCTGGTTCATAAACGTCATTGAAAAGCTTACTAGCAGAGGTGTCCACACCGGTTCCGCTCTTCCCAGTCAGCTACATGTTAGTTTCTATATTTTAAATATTTGCAAACTCTGTTAGATGTATAGACGTGGGTGCACGGTTGGCTGAGCGGTAAGACGCTCGCCTTTCACCTCTGCGACCCGGGTTCGATTCTCGTCCTGGGCAGCATGTGGAAAAAGTTCCTACCACTTTAACCGTGCACGGTGGCTTTCTTCGAGTTCTTCGGTTTCCTCCACTAGGCAAGGTGGGAAGTATACGCCAACATCTGTGCCATGGAGAGTGACTCGATAAGTCAATGCTTGACTTCTTTCTGCATTTATCTGCATTCCGCAGCCAGCCATACGTGCTACGTTATGGTTTCACGCCAGTAATTCAACCTGTGGAAACATAGACGAACAGAGCTATCACCTTCTAGTTCACTCAATGGATTACAAACATGTATGTTTTACACACCAAAATGTTCCCAAGAATTTTTTACATCAAATAAACACCAGAAAACATGGGCATGAATGGGACATTTTTCAGCAAATTGCCATGGCAACCAGCTCTGCATAGTACTACTTGCAGTATCATTGCGCGCACACAGTGTTGACTCCAGCTGAATCACTGTGTATACTGGTGCCAGTGTACATACCTTTATAATATTCATGTCAGCTCAAAGTATACATTGTTTTCCACTATCAAGCCAAAATCTACCTTTCTGATAGCAAACGTTTTTAATATACAGCCCCTTGCATCCCTAGGCCTGATATTTTATTGGCACTCTCCAATCATGTTACCTCAGCACAGGCATAATTACTCCCGTGGAACCTTAATTGTACAGAAAAAGTCAAAACCCTGTTGATTTTTCCCCCTGAACTGATGAAAACAGTATTTCTCAATATGAAACAACTAAAAATAACAGCAAGACAGATAAATTTTTTATGCTAGGGGTAAAAATTAGATGTTACAGCAGTGTGTTGATTAACATGAAAGACAAAATTTGGAGGCCAGGTTGCTGGATCTAATAGCAAAACATTTTCCCATTCATGCCCATATGCAAATGTGTTCATAAAGTTGACAATGTTGTCTACTTCAATAAATATACCAGCTGCAGAAAGTTTGTAATCCATAACATGGTGAATTATCACTCTGTCTGGCCCCACCTGCCCCTGTTAGCCCCAGCCACATTGTGCTTGTGGGGTATTTCCTGCAGGCCTGGGGACATCAGCCTCTAGTCAGCACAGGGGGTGTGTCCTGCTTTAACATCCTGTTTCTATAGCATTTGAACAGTCGTGAATAAGTTGAGAAATAGTCTACAAGTGTGTCAGAGTGTCTAGAGCAGCAAATTTGAAGATGGGTTATGTCAAAAGGAAAGGTTCCAAGAGGCGCAGTGCAACACTAAGTAAAAGTGGTTACAAACACCTAAAGAAAGTTGTTCATGGGGGAAAGAGGCCACACAACACAGCCAATGGTGACAGGCAGACTTCTGTTGGACCCACTGTTGTTCATGGTTTCCAACAAACCAGGCCAACAAGATACCACAGAGCACCAAAGATGTTACAGGCCCGTACAGCTTCAACAAGATGCCTCTCGCCACTGCGGCCAAGGGACCGAGATGCTGACATCATTCCAGGTGACTGGGGTAACAGATTAGTAGACATTGGCAGTCTGGCTAACCTATTGACAGAGTGTGTGAATGAGCACAATTCAAGTCATGCAGCCTGCATTAAAATTTGCAATGTTGTGGACTTCGGTCTTGGTCCAACAGTGACAGTGTGTTGTACCAAGTGCAAATTTAGACGGACACACAGGTTGTACAAAGTGTGCAAGATGCCAGGACCTGGACGGGCCCCAGCATCAGTTAATCTGCAGTTGGGAACCTTCTTGATGAAAAGTCCCATTAGCATTGAGGATACCAGGCTTATGTTTGCAGCCCTGGACTGTCATGCTCCAAATGCAAAGACACTGCAGGCTTTGGTGGACAAGTGCTCTGTGAACTACACAAAACTGAACACAGAGCAAATGGATGAAAACCAGAGGCTGCTGATGGATGCGCGAGGCAGCGAGCTTCAAGTAATGACAGACACAGTGTACAATAATCCGCCGAAAGGCAGAAGTATGTACCAGGCAGGAACTCAGTCACATACATCCATGATTGACGCTGAAACTGGCCTGGTGCTTGCACAGCAGACCTTCTCTAAAATTGGAAAATATGCCAACATGGAAGAGACAGCTGCCATTGACAGCAGCGAGTCAAAGGCAGTGTCCAAAAATATTGAAAACATTGAAAAGAGTGGTCTAAAGGTGACCCATGTAATAAGTGATGGGTGTGCCAAAATTAAGACAGCTCCTGAACAGTTGAGATGTACTGTGCACGTCTCACGCTGTCAGAGAAAAAAATGCTACACTACATCCTTCAGTACGCAACTTGTTGGAAAAGCCACCGACAGTAGTTTCAACTTCAATCGTGCATATCTGGCCAACAAGCTAGTTACAAGGTGTCAGACTGAATTGACGCTTGCAATAAAAAAGCATGGTGCGTCAACACACAAGTTTTATCATGCTGCAGACCAAGCAAGACAAAACATAGTGAACTGTCTGAGCGGTAAACACAATCAATGTAAGAGAAAGTCACTGTTTTATAAGGGTAAGGGCCACCACACAGGCATGAGGACCCTCAATCCCACCAAAGAAGATAAAAAACGACTACAAGATGTTGTAGATTACAAACTTTCAGCAGCAAGCTTGAAGCAGCAGCGGTTTGGTCTTAATACCAATAAAGTTGAGGCCCTACACCTCAGGACTGTGAAGCATGTGCCCAAACATAAATTATGTGTTAAAAACTTTGATGGCAGAACCCATAGTGCCATGCACAGCCATGCAATGGGCAGCGTATTTTCACTGTTAAAAGCTCGTGAAAGGTTGGGTGTTCCAGTTACATCAAAAACATTATACTCTAAGTTTGTGAAACTAATGAAAAGAGAACTCTACTACTGCAGGTATCATCGCAGAATCAACAGAATAAAACGCCGCCACATCTTACGTTCAAGACTGTGCAATCTTAAAAGACTGTCCAAGTTAAATGTGGTATCCCCCACCCATTCTGTGCCCAGTGATCACAATTATTAGAACAGACTGTGAATGTACAGCACAGCAACACCCAGTGACAGTACTGATGCAGTCATGAAACCAACCTGTGACATATGATGATCAACTGTTAGTGTATTCAAGTGTGAACCATATGACCCATGTGTGTATTGTGACAATATTATCCCTGACTGACACCCAACACATGATCAGTACTTCCAGTACTTTAATAACTCTATGGTATTTTAATGATGACATAACACATATATTTATATATGTATAAAAGTATGTAAAAGCATGCCATGACTTGAGCCACACCCTACCTGAGACCTGTGGATTATGTCCCAGGCCCTGCATTTTGATCAACTTACAAAAACAATTTCCGATGAATTCTTTTTATGGCTGTTCAAAAATGACACCTGGTGGTCACCAGAAAAATTAACAACACAGAACCGTATATTTTATGTATTAATACATTTCACCTGATGTTCAGTTAAAAAAAAAAAACCAAACTTATGCATCTGACAGCAAAAATACTGTGGGGCTCATTTTCACACACAATAGTGGTCTGCCCCTGGAATAACATCTGCTGGAGATCACTGAATGCATGTACCATGCTAACTTTTCAGTGGCACTTACTCGGACCCTGAAACTTTGCGCATTAACTTGGTCGAGCACCCTTACAGTGCTCTGTCTTATTAACATAACAGCACACGCCCTACACACTCCAACGTGCCTGTCACTGGCTGTGCTCATGCTGTATATAATGATAACTGGTATAAAACTGCACTTATTTAAGAATTAAACTGCCTCTCTAGTGTAATTACGGGCGCATGGTTGCAGTTTGTGTGACAGGCATTTCTCTGATGACGCGCGGTAGCGCGTCATCAGAGAAATGCCTGTCACACAAACTGCAACCATGCGCCCGTAATTATACTAGAGAGGAAGTTTAATTCTTATATTTACATTTAACATCAATTTCTATTGACATAAGAGTAAGTATTATCATTGATAGATGATTTAAAATAGTTTTTAGCTTGTTAATTTACAAAAAAATCGCCTTTTTGTTTACTAGTGGGAGGAGCCAAGTAGGCGGGGCTACTACATCTGCCATCAGTTGTCAAGGCAACTCCTGGAACACAAAACTAGGAAAAAAATAGTTCCGAATAACACAACAACTTTATTTCAATAAAGCTTGCAAAACCGGTAAAAGAAAACATTTAGGCAAGTTTTGACGAGTAGATATGCAATTCTTGATCATCTGATACCGTCTTCCCATTATGCTTAGGCCTATGAATCAAACGCTTCGGAGGCGCTAACAATTGGGAAGTGAAAATAGTCCCAGGCCAAGCATGAGGATATTATTGCGCAGCACGTTGGTTGCACGAGATGCTCTAGTGTAACCATTGCCTCATGAACTACACTACCGTTCCTATTCTTTCAATGCTAACAAAAATAAAAAATGTAAATATTAAAATGTATACAATGTAAAAATGTTGATTTTGCCTTCACTTTCATTCACAGTCAGTCCTTGAATGAACTACAGGTGACAGCAGTACTTAAATTTGGTCCTACCTGTTGACGTGTTGCCTGGCCTTGCCAGTATTATGGTTTCACGCCAGTAATTCAACCTGTGGAAACATAGACGAACAGAGCTATCACCTTCTAGTTCACTCAATGGATTACAAACATGTATGTTTTACACACCAAAATGTTCCCAAGAATTTTTTACATCAAATAAACACCAGAAAACATGGGCATGAATGGGACATTTTTCAGCAAATTGCCATGGCAACCAGCTCTGCATAGTACTACTTGCAGTATCATTGCGCGCACACAGTGTTGACTCCAGCTGAATCACTGTGTATACTGGTGCCAGTGTACATACCTTTATAATATTCATGTCAGCTCAAAGTATACATTGTTTTCCACTATCAAGCCAAAATCTACCTTTCTGATAGCAAACGTTTTTAATATACAGCCCCTTGCATCCCTAGGCCTGATATTTTATTGGCACTCTCCAATCATGTTACCTCAGCACAGGCGTAATTACTCCCGTGGAACCTTAAAGTGACATTGTTGTATCAGCGTGAACCACGCCAGGATTATCGTGTATGAGCTTAGGTATACAGGGTTTTTATTAAATAACATAAACTGTTATTTGTAACATGGGTGGTAGGAACAGACCAGTTGGGAGCCGGAATGGTGTTTAGTCTATCACATAATGAACACTTTCCACACAATAGCATTGCTAGTGTTGTGCAGTGCAGCACGATTTACAGGCAGTGTGTTGTTGAAACAGTTGTTGACACCTTCCCCTGAACAGCCCAAACTAAGGTATTGATCCAGCAGGATCTGTGCAGATGACCACAGACGTGTATTCCTGGAACTTTTAAAGTCGTCTGTCATATCTAGCATGATATCACTGTCGGCATAATGTAAGTTGATGTACATGACTCAATTTACAACACTTAATCAGTGTCCATGCCAGGCGTGAACCCTAAAAAAATAAGTGAATTAAATTCCAAAAATGTATTGCTTTTTTACCTGCAATAGGTTTCTTGTAGCGTGCACTCTCGTCATTATGACACATACTCCTCTGAAAAATTAACTGTTGAGTGGGAACACTGCCCAACTCACTTAAATCTGTCATTTGGGTTCCACCACCTGCTCTTCCTACTGCCAAATTGGTAAGTAGAAAATACATGAACAAGCAGTCAAACTTGACTGTGCATGTGACAACTTACGTAAGCGGCAAAGTACACCATGAACAAAAGGCAGGGGAAAAATGTCATGTACCTAGGAATATCTTGGTCAGTTCCTACCACCCTTGTTACAAGTTATTTATAACATGTCAAAATGACCATTATGCCACATAACTATCACTTTGTAGACAACATGATGTGATTTATTATCTCACCTACGCGTACGTAACAACGATGTTATTGTTTTTCTCATCACAGGTTACGAAGCCATACGGGTCTACTTTAACTGGCCTAGCCTTATGCCTGCGAAGGCAGTGAGCGTTTTCAAGTGGTTCGCCATTTTATCAATGACTTCACATAGCTGTTTCAATCCGGTACTCTATATCATCATGTCTGTTGGTCGCAGAGGCAGGTGAGATTTCTTTTCCGATGCAGTCAACGACAAAATATCTGCTTGTGTAAATTTTTTTTTTTTTCTGATTTTTCAAAGAGTCAGGAATAATGGTGCTGTATCTGTTATGTACATGTTGGGAAGACAAGGATACAGTGAGACGACAAATTTTGTTTGACTTTTAGGCGTACAATTTATACGATACTGTGGAGAATGGTGTCCATCGAATCGGTGACATGTCCTTGTCTCGCACTGAAGTATCAAGAGCACAGCCTTATTGGGAAAATGTTATAACCTTGTGAGCTTATATTCCAGCGATAGTAATTATGTGTTGTCTCATTTTGCTCCACCTATGCAGTACAATGCGACTTCTCTTCTTCTTCTTCTTCTTCTTCTTCTTCTTCTTCTTCTTCTTCTTCTTCTTCTTCTTCTTCTTCTTCTTCTTCTTCTTCTTCTTCTTCTTCTTTTCTTCTACTTCTTCTTCTTCTTCAACACATTGCTGTGTGCGTTGCAGACGCGATAACTCAAGAAAGATTTGACTTGGGAAGTTGAAATTTTTTGTAAAGATGTTCCTATATAAAATCTAGCTTGGGATTGCAGATGGGTAACCTTGACATATTTTTCAAGGTCACATGAGCATGTCATCTAAAATTGACGCGGACCCAACAACTCTGCAAGGATTTGACTTAGGAGGTTGAAATTTTGCATGATTATTAACCATAATACCAACTAGGTTGCGATGGAGATGGGTGACCTTGACCTACTTTCAAGGTCACATGGCCACTTTTTAAAAACCATTGCAGATAAACTCGAGAAAGATTTGACTTGAAGAGGTTGACATTTTGTGTGATTATGTTTCTATGTAAGTGTTTTGTAAGACCTTGCTTGTGACTGCAGATGTATGACTTAGACCTATTTTTCAAGGTCACATGGGCATCTCGTTTAAAATCAATGTGGACGCTATAACTCAAGAAAGATTGGACGTGGGAAGGTCAAATTTTATGTGAAGATGTTCCTTAATATGATCTTGCTTTGGATTGCAGATGGGTGACCTTGACATATTTTTAAGGTCACATGGGCATGTCATCTAAAATTGACACGGATGCAACATCTCTGCAAGGATTTCATTTATGAGGTTGAAAATTTGCGTATTTATGTTCCATAATACCAACTAAGTTGGGATTGTAGATGGGTGACATTGACCTATTTTCAAGGTCACATGGCCACTTTTTAAAAATCATTGTAGATGCACTCGAAAAAGATTTGTCTTAAAGAGGTTGACATTTTGTGTGATTATGTTTCTATGTTCGACTTTTGAAAGACCTTGCTTGTATTGCAGATGTATGACCTTGACCTATTTTTCAGGGTCACATGGGCATTTCGTCAAAAATCAACGTGGATTTGATAACTCAAGAAAGATTTGACTTGGGAAATTGAAATTTATGTAAGACCTTGTTTGGGATTGCAGATGGGTGACCTTGACCTATTTTTCAAGGTCACATGGGCATGTTATGTAAAATCGATAACTCAAGAAAGATTTTATTGGGGAAGTTGAAATTTTAAATGAAGATGTTCCTATATAAGACCTTGCTTAAAATTGTAAATGGGTGACCGTGACCTGCCAAGACACATGGTCACTTTTTCAAAATCATTGCAGACACACTAGTGAAAGATTTGACTTACAGACATTGAAATTTTGTGTGATTATGTATCTATGAAAGACTTGTAAGACCTTGCTTGTGACTGCAGATGTTTGACCTTGGACTATTTTTTATCGTCAAATTAGCATTTCATCTAAAATCCAGGCAGACATGATAACTCCACGGGGATTTGACTTAGGAGGCGGGAATTTGGCATGATTACGTACCATAATACGAACTAGGTTGGGAGTAAAGATGGGTGACCTTGACCTATATAAGACCTTGCTTGGGATTGTAAATGGGTGACTTTGACGTTTTTCAAGGTCACATGGCCACTTGTCCAAAATCATTGCAGACAGACTAGTGAAAGATTTGACTTATAGAGATAGAAATTTTGTGTGATTATGTTTCTATGAAAGACTTGTAAGACCTTGCTTGTGACTGCAAATGTTTGACCTTGGCCTATTTTTATGGTCACATGGGCATTTCATCTAAAATCCAGGCAGACACGATAACTCCACAGGGATTCGACTCAAGAAGCGGAAATTCTGCATGATTATATACCATAATACGAACTAGGTTGGGAGTAAAGATGGGTGACCTTGACCTATATAAGACCTTGCTTGAGATTGTAGATGGGTAGCCGTGACCTTTTTCAAGGCCACATGGCCAATTTTTCGAAATCATTGCAGACACACTAGTGCAAGATTTGACTTACAGGGATTGAAATTTTGTGTGATTATGTTTCGATGAAAGACTTGTAAGACCTTGCTTGTGACTGCAGATGTTTGACCTTGGCCTATTTTTTAAGGTCACATTGGAATCGGTATGCCTATTTATAAAAATAAGGGTGACAATAGTAAGGGCGCACGGGGAGACATTTGATTTTCTGTCGGAAAATCAGCCTGTTCTAGTTCACTATAAATTTTCGTCTGATCTGCGGAGAGCATTCAAGAGGCAGATAATGTGGAATAAACTTTAGAGATATATTCCTGAACAAAAGAAAATGTATTGCCTATTTAGCTTTGATATATCGTTCCGTTGTCTCATTTTGCCGCAACCTTGTTTCACTGTGCTCTTGCCAGAACCTGCAAAGTGTCACTCTGTCCCTTTATTGTATATTTGATAAGATTTGGAGTTGCTTATAATTCCAGAACAATTTGCGTGCCATGTGCATGGTATTGCATGACAGCGATTTGTCTTTCAAAACATGTGCTAAGTCACCAGATGTACAAGTTTTCATGTCACACATGTGATTAGCTTCACATTAACAATACTTTTGGCCATGCTTTACACGTCCAGTGTACTACCGTCAACTATTAAGACGACCTCCTTTACCTATGCTTATAAAACGGCTCTGTTGCTCATATCTCCCCCCTACATAGAAAAAAGAAGAGTCACACATACAATCTGAGTGATTTTTTTTCTTGAAAGCTGAAGCAAACTTCCTCAGATGTTTTAATATATTTCAATGTTACAACTAATGAATAGCTAAATATATGCAGACCCACAGTGACACAACACTGTTACTTTTGACAAAGGTCCTCTGCAGAACACCACAAGAGGCCTACTGTTCTTTTGTCAAACCTGGAATTTTGTAAGTTTCTGTTGTAGCATCATTTTATTTATTTTCACAGTACAATCGATGTTTCACAACAAACCATACGTTCATCATCCATGAGCTATGATTGTGAAGACCTGGTTTGACAGTGTATGAACAAGTCGTGTGACTCGCTTTAAGTGAAAAAGTTGTTAAACCTTTCGATTAAATTTTAAGGCAATCATTAGAAGATTGCGTGCAGCTTCCCTCCTTCCAATCTGTGTCACCTTGCGCGTCAGATTGATTCTTTCATTTGTCTAGTGCAAACATTATGCTTAACTCAACTGATACGAACGTATTGTTACTTAATCACATTTGCTTCTGATCAAAGTACCGACACTAAGTTGCAATGACAGTAATGTATTGTCATGAGTACAGAAAGCTATTGACAATATTACAGTTATTAGTACGCAACAATAATCACGACAGATTTCCGTTCAGGTTTAAAGTAGAACAGATGACCAATCAAGCGGTAATACACCTGAAAACCATTAGCATTAGTTTCCATTTTCTTTCTTTCTTTCTTTCTTTCTTTCTTTCTTTCTTATGTATTGATTCATTCAGTTATTTATGTATTTTCTTCTTCGAATAGTTATACATTCATATATTTATGTCATGATAATTGTTTCTGCAAAAAGGAGTTGATAACCCAGTAGAGGTGGGGATTGTACATTTCACTCACCTTAAATCTGGAATGGGGTCTAGGCAGTTTCATTTTTCGCAAAAAAGGAAAGACGCTAAATTATTTATAGTATAATTTTGTGTGTAATGCCTGCACTTCTCTTGTGGCACTCAAAAAAAATGACACATCTTGATAAATCCGAGATAAGATAAACAATTATTATCTTTACCTTATCACAGCGGTTCAATTCATCACACCACAAAAGAAACCTGCGATGAAATACCGGTAAATGTTGGCGACAATCATCGCCTTCACCACATACAAGAATATCACATAACTAGAAAAGATGATTTGCTGCATAGCAAATCAGTGTGTGTGTCTTTAAAGCATATTGGTGTGGCAATGTACAACTCTTCCATAACACAGGAGTACAAGTTGCGCAGTGGCCAACAACCCCCTAGTAGAAGTTGAAATGGCATCTCTATCTACACTAGTTTTGAAGATATTCAAGTGTTAAAAGTTCAAATGCTGCTAATTAGCATAATTTAAATGGCTACAACTTTTGTTTTAGATTCATTAGATGCGCAATGGTCAATAACCCCCTAGTAGAAGTTGAAATGACATCTTTATCTGTAATAGTTTTGCAGATAGTCAAGTTTTAAAATTTCAAATGCCCCTAATTTGCATAATTTTGAATATCTTCATTCTTCTGTATAAAACGGTCAAAGTCCTTGTATGGAGGTACAATCATGCAACCAAATCGGATGAAAATTGACCAAGTTATGGCAAGATGAAACTTTCAAAGGGCCAAATGACCTTGACCTTTGCCCTTTCGATGTTACATGTTCTTATAAAAATGTGGAATGTTGCAATACCTACAATTTGAGTCCAACATGATTAGAATTGGATGGAAAATGGCCAACTTATGACTGGATGAAATTTTCAAAGGTTCAAATGACCTTGACCTTTGACCTTTAGAGGTCATATATCAATTTAAAGATATGCAAGGTTACAATAGCTACAATTTGAGCCCAACATGATCAAAATTGGATAAAAACTGACCACGTTATGGCTAGAAGAAAGTCAGCATGGAAAGTGGCCTTTGACGTTGAAATGACCTTTGACCATGAGATGACCTCTGCCTGAAGTGAACCTTGACCTTAAAAATGACATTTTGGCTTAAAATTGACTTTTGACCTTGATATGACCTTTGACCTTGACATGACCTTGACATTTGAGATGACCTTTACCTTGCTATGATCAAACTCCTATATATTCGGAACCACATCTACTATAGTTTATAAGATATTGAAGATTTAAAACTTTAATTAGCCCTCATTTACATAATTTTGAAAAGCATGACCTCTCATTATAAAAAGGCTGGACTTTATCTATAGAAGTATAATTGTGCCAAGTTTGGAGTTTCCACATGTAATACTTTTCAAATGAAATGTCGGACAAATTTGCCGGTAAAGAAAGAAAGAAAGAAAGAAAGAAAGAAAGAAAGAAAGAAAGAAAGAAAGAAAGAAAGAAAGAAAGAAAGAAAGAAAGAAAGAAAGAAAGAAAGAAAGAAAGAAAGAAAGAAAGAAAGAAAGAAAGAAAGAAAGAAAGAAAGAAAGAAAGAAAGAAAGAAAGAAAGAAAGAAAGAAAGAAAGAAAGAAAGAAAGAAAGAAAGAAAAGTGTGTGTCGACACACACACTTTAACTACGCCACTTGGGGTTTGACATAAAGGGGCAAGAGTGGCGCGCCAAGTGCGTTGTGGTTTGTTTGTTCAGTCTGACACAAGAGCTAAAGAGAACGAGTGATGTCTCATACTGTGCTGTTTGTGCATGATTTTAGGAAAGTCACCTTCGTTCGTATTTGAACCCTATGTTATACAGCAATCTTAGAAATGATACATATAATTCGTCACCTCGGATACACCCCCTTTGTAAAAGCTTCCCCTCACGTGCACCAGATCTGTGACCAACACAAAAAAGGAGGCTCGTTCAATTGCAGAGAAAATCTAATGGTGTGGTGTTTAGGACAGGTTTCAATCCCTCTGAATATTAGATTTTGTAAAAGGTGAGAAGGCCACCTCAAACGTCAATGTCTAGCTTCTGCAAATAGTTTAAAATACTATAAAAGAAAATACGTATTGGTTTAACTGAACTCATTGAAGACTAAACCACTGGAAGGAACCACACAAATATGTATATATATATTGCCACCCAACAATCAGTATTTGATCATGTTGTCAGTAAGTGACTAACAACTGTCTCTGTGATGTCTCTATACATCTATACATAAGGAGGTCAAATGGCTTAATAAAAACACATTGATACAGAAATAGCCATTTGTTCATAAAAAATTGTACGACCATAGTATTCTGTTCATTAATGATAATATAAATGCAAACGGTGAATTTGTTACTCCAGCACAAATTAAAGATAAATTTGACTTTTAATTAATTCTTTTTATAATATTTTCAAATACTATGTGCAATTCTTTGTGCACGGGAGCGAATTTTGAAAAGCCAGCATAATGGTGCCATTAGAAATACCTGTTGGGAATTTTTCATCAGAGGTAAATAAATTCTTTTTGAGCATTTGTCTTGTAGGGATGTTTACTGGATATGGGTTAAGACCAGATGTAAAGGAGATCCACCTTGTGTTAAAAATGGATGGAAGTATTTCCTGATATCTGGAGTGAAAGACAACAGTTGAAAATTATATTTTCTCTAGCACTCAATGCTACCATAGAAATAAAACTCTAAGCTTTCCAGTTCAACATTTTGCATAGAATAATTGTCAACAAATCATCGTTATTCAAAATAGGTACATTACAAACTGAAAAATGTATGGCATTTGGAAGTTACACGAATATAACACTTTCTTTTTTTAATTGACATATTTTCATTTAAATGGGACTCCCACATTTTTTCAAGTTTTCCGACAACTGTTTTGAAAACAACCAGCCCCAACATTTGTGAATTATTGTTTCCTGGAAAATATTGCAAAAATCGTTTGAAACAGAGGCATCAAGTGTCTCGTTAATTAGTTAATCAATGTTTCTTTTTTATATTTATTCAGTAATTTTCATTTATATATGAATTGGGTCTTTATTCATTTAGATATTCAACATTCATTCATCATTATTTAATAATTTATTTGTCCATTTATTTCCTTATTTGTATATATATTCAGAATAATTTCATATATCATCGGTTCGCTCGTTCTTTCCTACATTTATTTATTGCATGTCTGTGGCTATGTCTTCAATCACGTGTTCATGTTAGTTCATTAACCGATCGCCATTCATTCAGTCGATCATCCAACTACTATGTTTATTATTATTATTATTATCATTATATATATATATATATATATATATATATATATATATATATATATATATATATATATATATATATATATATATATATATATATATATATATATATATATATATATATCATCAATTTGTTAATTTGTGTACGTTTTGCTCATTTCATTATTATTGCCTGTGACGTATATACACTGATGAATGCACAGCAACGCTTGGATTCATTCGCCACAAATAAGATTCATGCTGCCAATAGGACCACGTATGTGCCATGCACAACATCGTACATATACCAGTCCTGTTTCCCTTCTCATATGGGTGTGGTCTTTTTCTGAATAAAAATTCCATACAGCGAAGGTGATGAACGATTTCAACATCAATATTAACATTGATATTGTTACATAAGGGAAAGTAGTAACATGACCCATTCAATTTTGTTTCTATTTGTACGATGAGGCCAGGTTTAGTGATAGAACAGAACAGTTTGTCTCTATCAAATCGCAGTAAATAATTACAGTAGTCCCTGTCTTGAGAGGCCACCCTATAGGCAGACCCAAAAGTGGCCTCTCCTTAGAGGTACAATAACATGGAAAAGATAGCAGCTGGGACCTGCACATAGTGGCATTTCAAGTCAGGTGTCCTCTCATTGCAGTGGCCTCTCAAGACAGGGACCATTGTAGTGTAGTTAACCTAGACACACACTGCAGAGGTCGTATTTTACGCAGCAATTGGGCGATTACACACGAAGACGTGTACTGTTAGCTTCAGGCCATGTAATGCGCGCTGGCGTCATTTTAAAGGCAGTGCTTATTTTTGTGCGTTTGATAACAACTCTTAGAACAGTTTATAATAAAAACAAAGTGGCAGCATTCGTAACGTATTGCTTTCTTAAAAGCATATCGTAGTGATGCATATCTGAAGCAATGTGTAAGTTTAGAAATCGGATCACGCGATCTACATGTAAAGTATATATACAACACACGGGTACAACAAGTGTAAGACCAGGAGGCCTTAATTTTTTACGTTTAATTAATCGCATATATGACGGGACTAATTAAAGTGGAACTATAAAGACGCATTTGCCTGCAAAGCAGACTGTTTGTGGAAGAGGGTGTCACCTCGAGCACAAGCTATACAATTTGTCTGTTCACTCCGTTGATTTAATATGATATTTTGATTTCATTTGGCAAAATTATTATCTGTCAATTGTATCGAGACTTCAGAAGTTCAAATAAGTGGGGGGGGGGGGGTGCCCGTGTCTTGACCTCTCATCCGCTTGTCTGTGGAAAAATTTCTCCTTTGAATTATCAAAATCATTTCAGATCCAACTTCTCAGGGAAAGACCTTTAATTGAAATAACAGCATGTCCAATGGTCCATGAGTTTGCCCAGGTCAACAATTTTGCTCGAGACGCATTCCATCAAAGAGAGCTCAGGAAAGCTGTTGACCTGGTCTGAAAATAGAGCGCAGAAAGGTGAAGACTTTATTGACAATTTAACAATGTTTGTTGGTAAACTCGAAGCATCATATGAACGCAGAGATATTTCAAGACAATGTTTCGTATTTTATATGAACTAAGTCACATCATCACATCATCACATCATAAGTCCCGATAAGAGGAATACTGAAACCGGCGCTTCCTGGAAATATAATGTAGTCTGCCAAGGAACTTGATCTTGGATGCAGTTCTTTCAAGATTGGACCGTCATAGAGAAGTATTATAATGGAAAATTTTTTGAGTCAGGGCACTTTATTTATAAATGTCATCCACAATGTTAAGAAATAAACTATGAGGGAGAGGTGCAGGACAAAGCTCTGAGATATAACACGTTGGTGTCAATAACTGTTCGACAAGGAGGTTTTGCCAGTTGAAGCAGGGCTGCATCATTTCTGTTCATACTACACGTGAATAATTTGTAAAATGGAATGAGTGTTTCTCTGAAATGATACATCCAAGCCCAGTTCATAACTTAACAATTGGAAAAATTCGAGCAGACGACATTCAACTGGGCTTATATAGACCCAACCACAAGCCCATTGTCAGATATGCTGTCAGTTACGTAAAACAGTAGAGTGCCATCTGCCTAATGTGACCGCCCCAACGACTGGAAAGAGGTCTTAAGAGAGCAGTGGTCTTAACGCAGCATACAGATATTAAACATAAGTAACATGGGGCTGTAAACAGGTACATGTAGTTGTAATAGGTGAGTGGTTCCTTTACGGCAGTCCTGATAGTGAGAATCTGCTGTATGAATATGTCTTATTGTAAAAAAAAAATAAAAAGTCTTAAGAGAGCAGTGGGTTTAATGCAGCATACAAATATCAAAGAGAAGTAAAATGGTGCTGTAAACAGGTGGCTGTAATAGGGGACTGGTTCCTTTAAGGGGAGTCCTGATAGTGATAATCTGCTGTATTAATATGTCGTATTGTTTGATATTGTAGGGATGCTAATAATAACGCAAGTGAAGAAAGAGTCTCCGGGTTCGTAAGGAATACACATAATAAAGGTAAACAAGTTGTGTAATTGTGAGCGCCTTGTCCCTGCAGCTGACCGTCATCAGTCGGTTGTTGTCCCTGCTCCTTCTCAGTCTAGTCAAGATGACAGCCTACCTTAAAGGCAAAGTAATGCAACACATCCTCCATTCAATGTATTATGTGTTCTCAGTGTTGTTTTTAATGGTAAAAGCGAAGCAACAAAATGAAGATTTGGCCAAATGCTTGAGATGTGCGACATTTTAACACCAAAATAGCATATAATTGGGTGGAGTGGGGGGTGGAGAGATGACCCCTTCAACCAGTCTTACAATCTTTGACCAGAACGTGTAGTGTGCCTGGTAGTTCTTTTTACGCACTTGTTTTTTTGTTTTTGTTTTTCAGGGAGTATGTAGTTGGTGTTCCATAAGCTGTCATAGTAAGACTGTACCCATCTATAGCGAAGCCCATGGGTCGTTGTGTTTTTAAGGGCAATAGCTTCCTTTGGCGCATGTGCTGTCGAAATCTGTTTGCTCCGTTTCTAATGCAGCACTGAAAGTTTAAACTAGGGCGTACACCTTTAATTTGGAACTTCCAGTAGCAAGCTGTTGTGGGTTAGGGTGTAAGGATATAAAGACACTTCCTATGATTTTGGATGATTATAGTTCACAGCCACAAAGTATGAAATATTGATTTGAACACATTTTATTTCATCAGCAAATCGATAGTAGAATTGGAACGTTCTTGCAATGCTAACATACTTGAAGGATTACATTATATTGCGGAAAGCCGACAGGATGTGCATAATAACTTCAATTCGATGATTTTACAACTGACGTGTGAAGTGTACGTGAAGGAAATTTGCAATGTAAATTGTAGACGTAGCAAACAATTTCATGCGATCCTGCACCACTTTGTCGAGAACATATCCAATACTAACTCCCAATTCTATCACAATTTTGTCAGACATATATCAATTCTTTTGTAACTACCATCACAAGAAACAAAAAACTGAAATGTCCCCTGTTAATCCACAATGATGTACAGATAATTGTATCGTTGTCATTTGTTTATCTGTAAAGGTAGACAATTTTGCTATATTGCTGAAAAATACATTTTAGTCAGGACTAATTTGCAAGTTTATCAGATTACTATTTTAAATGAGCATATAAGTTAAAGGCCAGGCAAATGAGCAACCAATCTTGCAAATATCATTACTCATCTTCCATATCAGTGATACCGAATGGTATGAAGGTCATCAGTTCATTATTTTAGCTTTTCATGCAGACTTGAAGTCAAGTTTATCCCATCCGCCGTATGCGTGCGCCATCTACCGACAAGAAATGGAATGAGAATTTCAGGTGTTTGGCTGGCTACTCGCAATGAATAATCAGTTCATAATAGAGGCAAGAGTTATTCTAGCTTTACATAAATTAGGTATAAACTGTTAGATTAAAGTTTGAATTTGAAAATGAAGTGACCGTTTTAAGGCCACAAATTTTAAAATATGTCATAAGTGTTGAAAAAACAATGAATTCATTTCTCTGTAAATCATGACATAAGGATAAATTTGTATATGTAACCAGAAACTGCACGATAGAACACGGCAAGCCTCTCGACCCACCTCTAGTGGCGCTTAAGAGAAACCTATTTTTTAATACACGTAACCAATAAGTGTGCAGAGTTGGTGCGATATAATACATTTTGAGGGCCTATCACCTGTCCAAGCTAACAGGCAGAAAAACGCTGATTCACTGAAACCATGTATCATCGATTGATTTAATATAAAATCTGTTCATTCATTTCTAGTCATTTTATTGTAGAGGTGCACTTTCATTTACTTTACCTTACCATACCTGACTTCACATCACCTAATCAACCTAATTTTTTGAAATTTTTAGCTGATTTTATCTTACTGTTTCCTCCGCTTCCTCTTTTTCCTTCCTCCCCCAACTACTCGGCCTTTTCTACATCTCTTATACTATAACCTTCTTAAAAGCAATTGTCGTCATTCAAATAACTGTTGTGTAAGTGTACGGAAAAATTAATGTGTAAAGTATGGAAAATTATTGCATACATGAGCATGTGCAAGAATTATTTGCATTCAGGTATCTTATCTCTAATTATCTTGTATTACAGACGCGTTGCTCCGGCCTGCTGATGTCAAACATTTAAATGACACTGTGCCGTCAAAAATTAAATTATCATCACAAACAAATATGTTTGATGCGGTAAAACTTGAATACAATCGAGACTCTAAATGGTGACAAAGAGGTACAAGCAAGAAAGATTCTATCAACTTCTACTGTAAAGGGGAAACAAATGCAGAAAAGTTTTGCGACCTTATTTGTTATCCGTCTTTTGGAACTTTGAGCATCAGCAACTCAGCACATGGCCCATCCTGGCCTTTTAAATCCCCAGACCGAACAGAAAAATCGCGGATAAAAGAAATAAACAGACTGCTTTGGAAGTTATGTTTCACAGTTACTTAATTCAGAATCACCAGCTTATTACTGCCGTGTGAACAGCCCCGTCACTTGAAACTTCATCAGATAGGTATCCGTATTTTGGAAATGCTGTTACGGTTTCAGCAGCTGAAAACTGTAGGTAAGGGACTTATAACAAAACTAATTGTCTATACAGTTCCAAATATATACCACACCTTAAAATATCAATAGGTTCATCATGAGGGTAATAGAATGCACATTTTACATCATTTAAGCTGTTTGGGTCACTCCCTTGTAAGATAATTATACCCTTTATTTCAATTCAAAACATCCTGGGGGTCGCTTTTCTGCACAATGCATTTTGTGTACATATAGCTAATGATAACCAAAAGCGCCTGGGCGTTGTTAACGATTTTTTTTAAATATGTGTGCAAACTTTCGAAACCTCTAGTTGCCTAAAGGCCCAATGTACATAACCATGTCATGAAATGCTGCGAAATTGCAACCGCAGATTTTATGTTAAGAGTGTTTTCAGAAACATCACATCAGATTAGGATTTTTTGACGATATTCCATATTCAAAATTCCAAGCGCACAGTTCTCCAGGTGTTAGGACCTCTATAATTGGGTTGACACCAGAATTTTAGATTATCGCTCCGATAGGTTCCGGGAAAGAGACTCCGGAAGAAACTGGAGAAATAAAAGTAAGAAGCACCAGGGGGCAAACTGCGGTCCACAGAGGCACGATTTTATTTGACAAATATACAAGGCATCAAAAGGCAAAATGTGATAGCTTATGACTATTCTTTGGTATGACATTATAAACTTTGCTGTCAGGATAGCTCCAGCTAAAGACTTCTGTCCGCTATCGCTGGAGCAGCTTAAGGTGTAAGTTTATGTGTCAATATCTCAAAACTTTACCAAAGAAAGTAATTGGATACCATGCATTGAAGACGATGTCTGAAGAAGTTAAAGTAATGATAGAAGACAAGTGCTTTATTTCTGCTGCATACATACCAATTTTGGAACAGTAGATTTCAAATTTAATGACTCATAAATTGTTGTTTACATATTTACATAATCCAGCGAAGGAATGCGTATGAACCTTTTTCCTTTATATTTGGGTTGACTTCATTTCATAAATTAGCAATGTAAAAACGAATGCTTTTACTAACAGAAATTTTAAAAGGTTGAGGTCATAGAGTGGTATCTCTGAATCGGGCATGATAAAGGTGCGCCCCATTAGGGTTTACGAATAAGTTCTCAATATAATCAGTAAGTTCGTTGTTTGAGTACCCAAAATAAAGTTGGGGGCTTTAAAGATGAAAAAAATCCTCGATTTTGACGATGTTCAACGTCCTGAATATCATATTTGTAAGCCAAGGAAACTGAAACCATCAACTTGTTCCATTTGGACATCATTAATTTTGATGTTCAAATCTAAATCAAACTTTCGCCGAGGGAAGGGAAAATCATTTACCTAATTTTTAGAATGTTTGAAGAAAGTTTTTTAGCTGGTGACCAGTTAAAATAATTGTTTTAATTCGGCATAATTGTTTTAATTCGGCATTTATGTTTTAAGAAAGATCGCCATTTACGTTAATTTTACCAGTGGAAAGGTAAAAGGAAGATAATGGTTTCACCAAGTAGCATCATCAGCATACAGAATTAAACAGCATTTATCCGAAACAGTATGCATATCATTAACATAAATTATAGAGAGCAAGCGTCCTAGAATTGACCCTTGGAGTACTCTAGTAATTATAGTTAACCAACTGGAGCATGAACCATCATCTTGAACGTTCTGAGTTCTACCTGTCAGGAAACTCTTAAATCAGTTTGATAAAATACAAGGTATGCCGTAGTACTTTCATTTGTGAAGAGGAATGTTATGATTTGAGGTGTTGAATGCTTTGGGCATAAAACGTTGTAACTTCTGGTACCTTAAGTAAGGTCCCTCTTGTGGCGTGGAGCAGGCTCTAAGCGCCTACCAGTGACAACCCTTACAGCAGAGATTATTGGGCTAATGTGTTGCCTATGCTGTCATGTTGGGGCAACATATACCATTGGGCCAACAATTAGCCAATATCATGAATATAACATCTCATCATATGCAATTATGATGGAAGAGATTATGTTCGCGCAATGTATTTCCAACGTTGTCGCTTGGCAAGACAGATAAAGTGGTACCGAGAGTTAACCAGCATAGAGTTAGAAGTAATTACGAAACTTAGGCTAGTGTTTGCATGCTAGCTGGGAAGAAAACGTGTTGACTCAGTTACATAGTCAACAAACGGAGAGATGGTGTATTAACTATATGAAATTATAATATGAAATGAGGATGAAAGAAATCCGAGTCACCATTTATGGCTACCCTTTGCACAAATACTGCCTGTAAGTGCAAAACGAAAATGGGAGAGAGAAGTGCACGACATTTGAGACAATTACTTTCGCGGGAAAGGGTCACTCCATTAGAGCATATAAACTGATACAGGTTCTCTTTGTTCTCAGTGAGTCTAAAGCTCAGTGTCTACCTGGAGACAGCGGATCAAGTAACGACAAAGGATGCTGTCATCATGACCAGCAGCTTGTCCCAATCCTTACGAACCCTGCACCAAATTGGAATGTCCTGCGAGACCCTGGATGCAGATCACGTGATTGTTGAACGAGACTTGTCTGTGAGTAATTTAAGCTGATTTATTTTTCGAAGCCTTGGAACGGAAATAGGTTTTACTGCTTTGCATTCTTTATGAACTTTTGTGCGTTTTTTGCAAACTCTCCCAAACCACATGCTGGACTCTGTTCAAAGTTGGAAAAAATATAGCTTGACTCGACCTCCCCTAAGATTGTTCACCAGATGGGAGTACTAGTAACCGATTTTGAACGAACTTTCTGGAATTAGATAATGTATTAATGATCTATAAGAGTACTTGTTTCCATGGTGATGATATAGATTACACGTGTACATGCTTGTACTATTTTTTTTCTAAAACTGTAAACTGGATACACTTGGTAGGGATATACTTTGGATGAGTCTCTATCAACTTTCCTCATTGAAATCGAGTGATTTCGTTTTGGGGTGGGTTAGAAAACCTTTAAAATCTTCTTAGCTGAAATAACTTGGCCACTGGCCTTGACATTTCAGACAAACACTAATATATACCAATATACCAGGGTGGAATGTATTTTGGAGTGAAAGTATCAAGGTCAATTGAGGACGGGCTGTGTTGCTCACTCAGCTTTGTTGTTTAACTGTTGTCAAGGGTTCAGAGCAATTTATTCAAGTGTTATCAACTTGTTGCTCTTTGCTCGAAATTGCCATTCCGGCAACCAGCAGTAGTACATCTGGCAGCATGGTTCAGAAATCAAGCAGTAAAATTTTATTACCAACTGGTGAACAGTCGGGAATGTGGGTATATTTTGCTTTCTATGATGATGGCAATGAGCTAGTGAGAGTGTTCCAGACTGTTTAAGGTAAATTCTCTGTATTTTTTGGCATTTAAGGAAAACATAGCTGCCATTGCTGCCAGGTGGCAAATTTGGCAAGCATATGAACAGGGGAAAGGCATAAGCACACAATTTCGTATCAGCGCAGGACGTGGGTATCATCTGAGCCAATGGTACCCTGCCAGGCCTGGGATACATAGAGAGAAGAGAGACTTTATGTCGTATGTCCACTGTAAAAGGACATCACACGTAGAAGCCCACCCACAAATAAAAAAGTGGTGTGCTTCTTCTGCATCACTTCTCTTTATCTTTAAGGTGAAAAAGGTGACATGCTTATATGTTTTGTGACCATGGAACGGCTGTGCCTCGAACCAGCAACTTTCGGCACCAAGCATCTAGCCAAAATGGGAAACGCACATAGCAACTGTACCAAATCCCCATTCCTAAAAAGGATGGTTCAATGGAGGCAGATACGTGAACGGTATTATTGACAAGGCCCAGTTCACTGTATTCCAGTGCAAATAAAGTATTGTGTTCGGAATTGTCCCAGATTGCGGGCTGTGCATATGTAAGTCTGCCAGCTTCACAGCAGCACCGAAAATATATATGTTTTGTGACCACGGAACGGCCGGGCCTCGAACCAGTAACCTTCGGCACCAATTATGTATTATCACCGATCATATCACAAACCTCTGCATTAATATATACATGTAGATGGGGAAAACAATCACTGCGTTGTTGAGCCTAATTGTTTTTTAGATATTACACCAGTAGCATTGACACAAACAGAGTATGTCTGATCTAAAATTCCTTGTAAATAAACAGGAGAAAAATTTCGAAAACAACGTTTGTGTTTCACATTTTCACATTACCCCTTTCTTGACTAATATTGCACTCAACTGTGAATGATGTTCATCTTTGATTTCGTACATCTTCATTTTCACTCCACAGGGAAACCTCGTCGACTCCTATCCCACAGGAACGCCAATCAAGCCAGGCGATATTTCTCTAGAAGAACGCATGTACCAGGACAAGCAAGCGATTGGCCAGCTCTTTGATCACATGATACAACGAGCCAAGAGTAGCGAATCCCTGAACAAAAACTCCACTCAGAGCAGCTCTGGCATTAAACGTCAAGAAGACAACATAGATTCCACTATGAATAGTTCAGATCTACAATATGAAGAAAACAGTCTTGGGTCTAAGGCAAGGGATTCTATCAAAAGTAATACAAACAGAGAGAAACAATCTTCAAGCAGTAGAAGCAGTAAACAAGTCTCTATCAAATCGACAAGTAGTGTTTCCTCAAGTACAGGTTCTTTTAGAAGCTCCATAATACAACGATGGAAGAGGGCAAGCAGGTGGTCCACCAGATCTGAACATTTTATGAGTAAAGCAAGTAAACCCAATCGCTGGTCAGTGCGATCAGAGCAGTTCACAGGCGGGGGTCATGATCCCAGCTCGGCCTGGTCAATTCGGTCCGATCAACTGACAAGTATATTGAAAACTGAGCAAAGAAAGTCTTTGAAGTCACAAAAGAGTGTACAGTTTGACGAGGAGTTGGAAAAATATTAAACTCTATGTTCTCTGTGTTGCTGTATATATTTTATTGGTGGAAATGTGTTACCTGATTAATTAGACTATGACAATGACAGATTTGCAAAGTGCATTTTATCATGTATACATTGTCAGAAAAGTGGAAAAAAATCAGAAATCAAAATGCATCAAGTACGTAGTATTCTGTGGTATATAAAGGGCTGAAAATCATCATATCCATCACTAGATGCATGTAAACACCACCAAACTGAGGTCAAGACTTTACCGCACAATGAGTTTCTGTCATTTTGTATAAAATGCAACGGATTTGGAGAAATACAAAAATAAGTGGTGTCGAAACACACACCCAAACATATATATATATATATATATATATATATATATATATATGTATATATGAAGGGTTGTATTTTTGTCTTTTTACCAAACTGTTGCTTCTATTTTCTCCAATTGGTGTATTTAGTAGGAGTCTGTATTGAAACTATCAATCAGGTGGTGTTGCATGCTTTTCCCAATTTTTATGATTTATTAAAACCTTATTGTATCAGCAATTTATAAGAATTCAGTACATGACTATGGGAGGACGTGAAACAAAATATGCATTATCTTAATTCTCTCTGTTAGACTTCCATGCCCTCATTAATACTAAAGTTAGTGTCTTATTTGTATGTTCAAAATACCCAAAGATACACATTTCAGGTAACTCTGGAAAATGTTTATCTAGTTCCAAACATTTATCATTCGTGTAATCTCTATTACAGTAAAAGGATTCAGAACGGTGTTACGTGTTTGAATTTATTAAATCAGGTTGCAGTTTGAAAGTGCTCAGAGACTCGATATTGTGTGGGATTAATGTCTAGATAGCAGTCTGAAAGGGCAAGTACGAGAAATTTGTGGGTCCTGATGCAGAAAGCGTAACCACCAAAACATCCATACAAGCAAACCGAAATAATTCCCTTCACAACAGCTACAACAAAAACAAAAAAGAATTATTCCACTCTCCAGCAGAACAGGTTGCAGACATGGGTGTTAGAAATATAAAACAGCGGTAAACCATCTATATACTAAAACTGTTCTTACTGCCCACTGAAGTGACTGCTTGAAGCACCATGATTGAAACTTGCAATCATGAAGAAGCGGACACCCGCGTGTCACTTCATGCTCTCTATGCCAACAAACAGGATCACAAATAGCTGTTGTTGTATTTGCAGTAGCCTATGCACTATACATCAATGCTTCTGAATTATGGGTTGCATTTGGACTTGGTAAATATTGCTGCATACCTGTTTATGTCAGTGCGTCAATATTAGGTCCTCAAAAGTCATCTGCTTCTCAATTTCGTCATTCTTTCAGTGGATGTGATAGAACATCAGCTTTTGCTGGGAGAGAAAAAAAAACTGCATGGGACGTTTGGAAAGTTTTCTATGGTCACAGAGGCTTTTTCTGTCACTTGGTAAAGGTCCGACTGAGGTCTCTGACAACACCCTTGAAATGCTAGAATGCTTTCTAGTTGTGTTGCATTCAAAAACATCTGCTGCATGTCATGTCAATAAGGCACAAAAGGAATTGTTTGGCAAAGTTGCACTGGCCATGGAGAAAATTTTACCAACACAAGGAGGAGCTCTAATACATCATACAAGAGCAGCAGTTCAGGCAGGGTTTGTGTGCCGTCATACATTAGTTTCAATGCTACAACTTCTTTCGTGTGGTGACTGGGGTTAGAGAAGGGAGACCAGGCATGGGAACCCAAATGAAAAGACTTTAATGAGGCCTGCAAAGCTTGCTGTGAGGTCATCCACTGTGGATGCATGGCAACATGTCGAGGGATGTATAAATGCATCCAGTCAAATGTGCAATGTACAGCATGTGATGGGCGATGTAGCATGCTAGAGATATGAGAGCTTTAACTTCATTTTGTCCAATATATGTCTGTTATAACAAATTACATTAGTGTAAGATCTACGTTGTTTGCTCCTTCACTCACTATTTTGATGTAAACTCTCTCTGTTTGCCATCACAAAGTACCCATTAAGTCACCTAAACTGTCAAATAATGGATTTTCAGCACACAAAAAGGAGGAGGAACAACTGGATATCACTTTGGCATTCAGTTGATATATTGGACATGCTACAGGGAGTCTTTCACCTAACAAAATAGTTCAAGGTCACTCGTGTTTTTAAGGTAGCTACTATTCATGCATGTGATAATGTGCAATACAAGAAGTATGGGTACCACAGTAGCACTGTCAAATTTTCAAGATACTGCATGAGCATTGCATACAATAAATTAAACCCAGATTAACTTAATTTGATGTATGACACACTCTTGTGCTTTTAGGCACGAAATTGCTCGTTTTTACCATACCATTTACTGGAACGTTTACTGATTAAAGCTTGGAAATATGGTTTGGGCTGAGTGAATAAAATCCATACACATTTGCACGCTCACAACACCCCCTTCCTCCGTGGGTTCTGATGCCTGAGGTACCATTGATGTTGCAAGGTCGTGGGATTGGTCTTCAACTTTCTAAATGAGGAAAGAACTTCTGTAAGTTTGCGCATGAAAGGGTATATGTAATATGCCCTTTAATTCCTAGTAACTTTGTAATATTATGCAACTGTTTAGTGCAAACGAGATTTATTAGTTCAGATTATGCAAAATTGGCAATCCTATCATTTCAAAGTGTCTATTAAAACATAGTTGAAATAAGGTGGGTCTTTTACAATCTGAGCATGAATACGCAATAATGTAAAGGGTAAATCCATGCTCTGTTTTCCTTATTGGGGTTTTGATTGGTCACTTCATCTTTTTGTTATATTAGAGAATTTGGTATACACTTATGTCCTATCATGTAATACCAGAATATTGTCTTAATGATGCATCTTGTAAATTTGGAGCCTTTATTACATTTGAGACTGTATCAGGCTTACAAATTGGCCACTACAATAGAACCATGTAACGGAATCTAATTGTTTGTTTTCAATTTATTTCAAAAATGATAATATAAGTGCAAAATGATTTGGTGACCAATCATAATGCAAGCTTCAAAAATAAATATTTTGACGATGTTTAAAGTAAGTCAAGGCATTTTTTTGCGAAAAAAAAGGAAAATTGTCAAAAGTGTCTAATATGCACAAAAACGTGAATTCCATGAACAACGTTTTGGTGCTTTTTATCTTGAAATGAAAACATACGTTTTTAACTACATTTCGCCCAAATTTGGTGTTTTTATCACAAAGAAACCGATTCTGAAATTAACCAGCTGGACTAACAGAGTTGTTAATGTACGAAACCGTCTTCCGGATGACATTGTAACAGCTCCGACTCTGCTTGCATTTTAGAGGAAACTCAAACAGCAGAGATATCAGCTAACGACGTAGTTTGGAGGGACCAACTCCCAGGGCAACTGTATACCCTTTTGGGAGCCCAGTACCCTGCCCGGAGAGCTAGATTATGTTGAGGGGTGTTTTACGTTCAATTTTAAATGTATGCCTATATGTGGACATTGGTGCTTTTTGCAAATTGGTTTCCCACGTGATGTTTAGAGACGGCTTGCATTGGTCGATTGCTGGAAGTACCAATCAATTCTCGTGTTTCATATGACAATATCTTGATTTGTCAGTGTATATGGATATTGCATGGCCAAAAGACTGCGCTTGCGCACTACGCCGGCGGCAACCTGTTGAACTATAATGCCAGTATTGCCGTCTTCTAAACATGTGCAACACAAGTGATGCAAGGCTGAAGCGACCCCTATTGCAGTATGTGCGCTCGCAGGCGCACATGCCAAATATGCCACAATGGACTTAATTTGTGTTTTGTTTCTGTTGCCCATAATACGCATTCAACGGAATACTATAGTCGCAGTGTGAATAAAGCACCGAGATTTAAATTCTCGGGTTCGGAACTCCACCTCTTGCGTGACATACATGTGATTACAGACTTTTTTCACCACATCTTGTTAGTAAATTATTTTCATAACAATCCTGCAAAGATATTTGGGTTTGTATTGCAGACTTTTCTGTGTCACTACCACATTAAGAACAAGAGATACATAAAAAAGCATTGCTGGTTGATTATTGCCTGATAAGATTACTAGATCGAAAAATATCAAATGCGAACATTTGACAATTATATATTTTGCCGATCGGCATGATCAGAAATATTCAAATCTAAATAATTTTCATCGTATTGGGCTAGTTGTACTGAAGATTCAGACCTGTGACAGGATATTATAAGTGCAATGGCAGATCTCCATGCAAATGTTGAATGGCTCATGTACGTGTAATCAAATTTGAGCATTTTGTGCATTGGTATTTTACCGATAAGACTGAAAAAATGTCCTATAAATTTTCATATATAGTTTTAGATTTCTAAATATAGCGTTTCAAACTTGGGGGATACCTCAGTGTGTAAACACCAGGTCCTTTTTTTTTCTTTTCATAATCCCAAAACAAACGCAGGTACGGCAAATGGCTAGCTCTTGTTTATTCAAGTGCATATGAATTCTGTATCAAAATATATTTTCATTATTACACGTAAACAGTTATTTCGGCACTTGTGTATCATGCGACATTGCATATGCATGTCTTACATCAATATATTTATTCACCAAATGCCATACAGAGTTATTTGTTGTCATGTTTGAACAGTTTGAATCATGCTTTTTTTAAATTAAATATACCTTTAAATGCTATAGCAGCCCTTTTTGGTTTTATGTACCGCACATTGTTTTTGGTGCATCTTGTCTTTAAGTTCAATCCCACAACATAATGGCACTGTTCCAGATTTTTAGTACAGTATCTACCACAAGGTGTCACTTGTGTCATTAGCTGATGTACCTGCACTGAAACGTAAGGGGTAGACCACTAATTATCATAGACCAATCTGGTGTCATTGTGACCATGGAGGAATAAACTAGTTTATTCCTCCATGTTGTGACAGAATAGAGGATTAGGCATATCAAAGTTATTGCCTGCTTTACCAGATTAAGATAAGAGGTTTTACAACAAAAATACGTGCACATGTTTACAATCCCAAAATATAAGGCTGCACTTCCAACATGACCGCACGCTAGAAAATTACGCCCAGGAACCATAAAGCGCTTTTTTATGGTTTATCGCGTCACAACCATATTGTCTGCCCTACTGTGTCCCTGCCTAAGGTGACATGTAGAGGCATGCTTCGAAAGAACAATAATTCGTTCATTTACATGCGCTGGGTGTCGATGGAAAGACAACAGTGTTGTGAAGGGAAACATTTCAGTTTTATCGTTTCCCTCACTTTTGGGCAGCAATAAGTACAAGCCAAAATGTTGCATAGAGTTACAATAAGGAAGTCGTCACTTCAAATCAAATTAATGAGACAGAAAATTTCAGACATCCTCCATACTAAACATAAAAGTTACTATGAACATTTTTTCTCAACAATTGCACGAATAACAAAGTAAATTGACTGGTAATCCTAAGGATTTTTAAGACTGAAACTGTTAATTGGCGTATCTGGTGCGGCAGAGTATGAAGATTGTCAAGTTGTTTCTCTGAGACAGATTATTGTGTAAGATCGGTACGTATGTTTATCTAATTATTCGACCTTCCCGCAGAAACATTTTGATAAGTTATATACAATATTACACACATGAAGGCACACACTGATAATAAAACACAACACAGAAAACTCGGTCCGATATTTGTTTCAATGTTTTGCACTGCAATCAAACATCCAGAAACAGAAAATTGTAAGCAACATTAAACCCCAAATAAAGAAATTAACTGAAATTGCCTGAAAATCAATTTCTACTGGCATAAGAAAATTAGACAGATACTGAAAAATGTAGTCTTAAACAAAGTTGTGACGAAATAATTTTAAATCAAGATCAGAAAGCCAGCCTTAAACCAAATCTGAAGCGAAATAAATTTTGCAGGCGGAAGATTCAGATGCAGGTCTAAACCTCGAGCGATCTGGAACCTTAAATATTCAAATTCGGACCTCGAGCCATCCAAATGTTGAACCAGCGCTTGAGCGATCTGGAACAGCACAAAAATGTAAAAAGAAACTGAAAGGATTTCAAGCGATACCAACAGTCGAATCTCTGACCTCGTGCGACCAGAGAGCAACAAAATAGCATGGAAAAAGATGGGACCTCGAGCGATCCCAATGAAGAAGAGAATACTGGGAGCAGTCTGTATTTCCGAGTGTATTGAAGCCGAAATCAGCAGCAAGGACCTCGAGCGATCCGAGCTGTGGTAGGCAACAAACTATAGAGTCAGTCAGATAAAACAGTAAGTGCAAATATTATCAAGTGTGTTGAGTAAAAAGGTATAAAATACGATTCAAAACAGTTTTAGCAGAATCCACGAGCTGGAGAACAAAAGGCTGTTGAGGGATGGGAATTTTTTTGCGAGAGTAGCAATCCAGCGAAAATAATAAACCATAATTATAATAATCCCACTGATCGTTACAAAAGTTTAGTGTCCTCTTGAAAAATTTCTGACGCCTGGGGAAGCTGCGAAATTCGACAAGCGACTATGCCCATCGCCACTTGATCACATGCTACCAATGCAGGGTTTTCGTCATGGCAAAACAAACGGGTGAAAGTCTGCATAATTATTCAGTTTGTTTCCAAAAAAAATTCACGTTTACGAGGGATAGATGTTGCCTATTGCAAAACGAGGAGTGGCGGCTATCCAGTCAACCCGCCGGCCAAATGCAATGGGAGTGGCAAGGTGCGATGGTTTGATGCTATTGTTTAGAATAATACAGCTTCATGAAAAGTGAAAATTATCTAGCAGTGAACCGTATATGTATAACAACCGTGAATGTTCCTAACGACCCCACTCTAGACTGCTTTTTATACAGTAACATTTCATATTTATTCTTAGCATAATTTTGGTCACGGTCCATTACGTTCATTATATACGTATTGCACTATGGACATATGGCGCCTCAAAATAAAGCTATGATAGTATGTCATTGAGTCTGTATGTGAACACAGGCTTCTTGCTTTTCCTTAAAATACTTAATTGATTGATTGATTGATTGATTGATTGATTGATTGATTGATTGATTGATTGATTGATTGAATTCCGCGCGCCAGTTTTATGGCCAGCTTTTCTCGGACACTATTGTTCCGAAAAGTACCAAACTTGGCATGGTCATAGACCTAGTACTGAAATTATGTATACTGTTTGAAACGGCCATGATGTTAAAAATTATACAAGTTAGGGGCATATTTGTGGAAATTTTAAATCTTGCATATTTTTAAAACTTTTCTAGATAGAGTTGCCACTCATAGCTTAATATGTGGGTCTGTTGCTAAAGCAAAATTCTATAGCATGCAAACAAAGTTGAGAAGTTTAATGTATGTTAAATTCACTACATTCCACAGAATACACACTGCATCTGACATATTTGTTGCACCCCACTGTGCTCAAAGTCTGGTAAATGTTTACACAGACAGGCTGTTATGCAACCAGAGATAATTGAACTGTGAGAGTTTGGCCTCCATACCTACTAGGACACAGGCAGTGGTGCTGCAATGCAGTGGGCTTACACTTCAATCCCCAGGGACACTGCCTGCGTTGTGTGAGTAAACCTGTCTGCATTGTGTACAAAAGAGGCTATATATAGTCTGAAGCTGCCACTCCCCACCACCCAGTGCTGACTGAGAGGTGCCAGATAGGTTAGTGATATAGCAGCATCCAATGAAATATTCATTAACCAAAGTTCAGCATCTCTTTGTAAAGGGGGGTTCAGATCAACTGCCAGAAATCACTCAAACACAGACCCAAACTGCCCAGTTCCAAGTCCTATGACAGGTGCCAAATGATCTGGTACAAATCCTACGGAGGTAAGGTTTGGGTCCAATGTGGTACTGAAAGGTGTGCTACTGATCCAATCCCACAGAGGTACGGTTTGGTTCCAATGTGTTACAATAGACCAGTCCACTCAAAGATAATGTACACACTCCACAGGTACAAAGTTTAAATGGGTAGCACCAAATATACAAGTCCACTCGAGACGCTATCCACACTCCACAGGTACAATATGAGCAATGGCTCACAGTCTCAATGGCTTGATGACAACACACAGATCCTGTCAGATCCTTCAGAATTCTCTCCCTTCTCTCCTCGTTAGGAAAATATCTGTTTTATATACCTAGAAAGAAAGGACTCTAATTTATTCCAGTGTTTTCGAATTAGTCACACATGTCTGTGCATTGATACCTGTCTGGATCACCTTATATGAATGTAGTCACCATTCTAGCTTAATCCACATGTTTACAAGTTATATGTGAGTAACCAACAAGACAGGCCAACTCAGTGGCTCTGCAGTGACCCTGTGAAGTATTCATTAAACTCAATGAATCGGCACACACTGAATGAATAAAGTGGCCTCTCCAAATGAAAACAAACAGCCATACACATCTTCATAACACATTCCCCTCCTTGGAGAAAGAAAAAGTGGACATATAAGCAAAATCTTTCTTCCCAATTCTCAATGTTACTTTTTAGGTACTCTAACCTACAATACACAGTGATTTGCAACAAGAAATATGTACTCTTTTTACAAAGTGGCATTAACATTCAAATAGATTAATTATACCATATCTTCAAATGCTTCACAGTAATAAACACACACATGGGTCTAATTGACCCAGTTGCACTGTTTATACAAATCTCACTGAACCATTGACCCAGTTGCACTGTTTATACAAATCTCATCGAACTGAGGAACGGTTTTACTGTCAACAATACAAATTCTTTTGCATCATTATAGGAATAATCTCCTGTTCAGTCACTTAAACATTAATTCTGTACATATTTCAATACAATCTTTTTTTATTTCAAGTGAACTCTGCACATAATTACATTTGCAAGATATTTGCATAAGTGTAAATACATATATATGTGTATTTTCACCCACAAACAACCTCAGGAACTTTAATCCACCAATTAAACTCTTAAGCAGCAGGCACAGATTTTTAAATAAAATTGGAATAATCATGTCTCAAATCCATGAAAATAAAGTTATGCAGATGTCTCCATACAAATTATTTTCAAGTGACATTTTTACACAACATAATAAGTATTACTGATAATAATTGGATAATATGAACACACACATCTGAGTAATAATATTTATAAAATCTTCACCCCAATTGTCTCTTATCGATACAAACATTCACTCTATAGTTCAGATAAACTGGCATCCCAGAGACTTAGTCACAGAATTAACTTTTCTATAATCAATGCAAAATCACATTGAACATTCAGGTTTTGGAAGCAATACAATAGGACTACGCCAGCGACTTTGGTTGGTGCAATAATATTATTTTCAAGCATGTAATTTATTTCTTTCCGTACTGCACCCAATCTCAGAGGATACATCTGATAAGGTTGTTGCTTTGTTGGACCAGCATCACCTATATCTACATCATGACATAATATTGAGGTGCGACCAGGCTAGTCTGAGAATAAATGTTCAAATTTATAAGTAAGTTTTGCTAAATCAGCTTGCTGTGCAGGCTCCAAATGACTGATCTTACTGTCAAGATTTTATAATATGCCAGAGTTCTGCATTTTTACATTGGAAATAGAACATTTTTACAGTGGAAATAGTCCTCATTTGAGAATGTATCATTCTCATCATCCCCATTATCATTTCCATCATTCTTCAAAGTAGTGGCACTGACAATTCCTACTGGTGTTCCCCTTTCATGGTATTCTTTTAACATGTTGATGTGACGAAGGCGTTTAGCTTTCCTCCTATCTGGTGTAGATATTATACAATCCACATCATTCAACTTTCTTTCAACCAGATAAGGACCACTGAATTTTGCCTGAATTGAATGCCCTTGCATGGGAAAATGTACCAACACCTTGTCTCCTGGTTTAAAACTTCTTTCGCTTGATTTTTTTTTATCATACCATGTTCTCATCTTCTCCTGTGAATTCATCAGATTTGATTGTGCCACCTCACAGGCTTTTTTTCAACTTTTCCTTGAATTTGGACACATATTACACGATAGATTCATCTTGTGTCCCCACCAACCATTCCTCTTTCATAAGCTTTAGTGGACCTCTCACAGAATGTCCATATATCAGTTCAAATGGACTGAACCCCAGTGACTCATTTGGTATCTCTCTGGTAGTAAACGATAACATATGTATACCTTTATCCCATTCATTTTCATTTTCAAAACAATACGTTCTCATCATATTCTTCAGTGTTTGATGATACCCATCTAGAGCCCTTTGTGTTTCTGGGTACCAGGCTGAAGATTAAATCTGTTTAATGCCTAACTGGTGGGCAACCTCCTGAAACACTACAGACATGAAATTTGAACCAAAGTCACTTTGTACCTGTATTGACAGTGCTACTCTAGTGGACAATTTCACTGAAGCATCAATGAACGCATAAGCTTTAATGTTTTTAATGGGATGGCCTCAGGATACCTAGTGGCTGAATCCTTGATAGTAAGGAGAAACTTATTTCCCACTTTTGTTTTTGGAAGTGGTCCCACACAATCTACAATAACCCTGCAAAATGGTTCTTTAGGACCTGGGATACTAATCCAAGGAGTAGGTTTTATTTTATAATCAAGAAATCTGTTTTATTCCTCATCAACACTCCTGATTTAATATAATAACAGACTGGGTCTGTTTGTGCGTCTTCTTCAGTTAAAGCTGTACTTGCCAGGTTTCTTAACTGAGGGTCAGCTTTTAGCTCCCAAATCAGCCTCAATTTAAATGAGGCATTTGACTCAGATGATCATTTTGGTTTCCCTGGTCAGAAAGCTTACAACCATGGCTTACCTCTGGACTCAAGATAGCTTCATGGCTTATCTGTTCATCCAGGTTACCAGCAAAGAATGTCTCTGCCAGCCCAAGACATTCATCATCCTTGTCCATGGCTTCTTGTTTAGAGGCTTTGGGGCCATTGACCTTGTCACAACACAGGCAGGAAAAATGCCCGTAAATTCCTGCTCAAGATACTCTGTGTCCTCTCTCATGACTGGCTCATCCATTAGATATGGTACCGGTTTACCTTTCACATTATCCCCTGCTATATAATTCCCTAGAAGGAAGTTCACACCTTCTATCGGGAGAGTAGGTACAATACCTACAATCACTGGTCCAATTTTGAAATCAGACATGTAAACGTTGTGAAGTGGGACTGTTATGTAATTTCCCTCAACACCCTAAAGTAATACATTGGCTTTTTGATAAGTTTCATTTGACAAAGGCCATACATTTTCTAACAGTAGAGACTGAGCAGCACCAGTGTCCCTTAGGATCACAACTGCCTTCTGGTCAACAGCATTTTCTTTCGGAGACACCAGCCCTTCCGATTTGAAACTTTCATAGCCATCCAATATGGACGCAGCTACCCCAACACGCGGGTTAAAAATTTAGCATGGAGATTATCAGAATGTCCATCTGACATATTTAGAGGTGGCCACTGCTTTATGCTGGCTAAACCAACTGGTTTCCCAGTATTATTTGTCCTTCTCTGGAGTGAAAAACACTCAGATTTCACGTGACTCCTTTTATGGCACTAACTGCATGTGGGTTCCACTAAAGAACTTTTGCCCTGTTTTCTGATTACTAGGTTCATCAGACTGATGAGAATTATTGGGCTTTTGTTCTATTGATTTTGATGGGGGAGAGGTTCCCCATTCCCTCTGGTTTCTTTCCAAATTTAGATATGAACTGACCCTGTTTAGCTTTTCCAAAGAAGCTTTAATGCATCATCTCATAGTCATCAGCCAAAACTGCAGCTTCGTGTAATTTATCTGCCTTAGGCTCATCCAGGTAGGTCTTAATTTCTTTCACAATACAGCCTTTATAATCTTCTACCAAAATCAGTTCCCTTAATTTGTCAAAATCTTTTTCTATTTTCCTGGAGGCACACCATCCGTCAAACAGATTCTCTTTCTTTCGGGCAAATTCCACATAAGTTGCACCTGGTTCCTTTTGGCTGTCCCTGAATTTTTGTCTGGAAGCATCAGGTACTAACTCATATGCTTTCAGAACAGCATCTTTCAACACATCATACTCAGAACTTTGTTCTATGAAGAGGGACACTTTGTAACAGAAGAAGCCACACCCTTCTAGGCCATTCTGAAGTTTCAGCTATTTTCTCAGAAGACAGAACGAATTTTGACACTTCTTTTTCTTCAACTTTTGGTACTACACGTGCATTCTTGGCTACATCAAAAGATCCTACAGTGCTGAATCATCTGATCTAGAATGCCTAAGTTCAAGTTCTTTTAGCTTTAACTCGTGTTCTCTAGACTCTCTAGCTTCCTGGGCTTTTGTTTCATCATCCTCTGTTGCTAATTTTAGCTCATGCTCTCTTGCAGCCTGTGCTTCCTCTTTTGCTGCTTGTGCTGCTTCTCTTTCACCCTCAAGTTTTGATTCAGCTAATTCCAGCTGAATTACCAAACTTTTATCCTCGATCCCTCATCCTCATTTTGGGATTATTATTTGTTTCAAAGGTATTTCCTGATACCTTATGCTACTGCTAAATTTATGCATTTGGCCACATTTTCCAGGTCTTTCTTTGACAATTTATCAAAATCTTTGACTGTTATGTCCTCATTAGCCATAACCACACTTGAATCTAATGACATGTTGTCCTATTGCCTGTATATTGACCAACAACTATGTTTATAAATACAAGATATCCTTTGTTGAGTTCAAACTGTAAGATTCAGTATTTAGAATTTCACGAATTTTCCACATTATTCAACCACTATGGTCTTATTGCAAAATAATTCTATGTTTTGTCTTAAATTAAATCCCGTTTGTCTTGGATTTTTCCCAGACAGGCCCCCACAATTTGTTACAATGCCCACCTTTCGAATATTAGCTGAACTCCACAAAAAAATGACAACAATGATATATTACTTTAACAATGACGATATATTAACGATATAACTTTAACAATAACGATATATTAACAATCAAATTCAGTTCAAAGTAGATAAACTTATCTCCACTGGTATTTCAACAGTCAAACAGTCTTAGGAAAATCATAATCCCTGCTCAGATTATCCACAGGTACTGGCTCACAGTTCCAAGTCTATGACAGGTGCCAAATGATCTTGTACAAATCCCACAGAGGTAAGGTATGGGTCTAATGTGGAGGTGAAAGGTATGGTGCTGATCTAATCCCAGAAAGGTATGGTTTGGTTCCAACGTGGTACAATATACGAGTCCACTCAAAGATAATGTACACACTCCACAGGTACAAAGTGTAAATGGGTAGCACCCAATATACAAGCCCACTCAAAACTCTATCCACACTCCATAGGCACAATGTCAACAATGGCTCACGGTCCCAATGGCTTGATGACAACACACAGATTCTGTCAGATCCTTCAGAATTCTCTCTCTTCTCTCCTCGTCAGGAAAACATCTGCTTTATATATCTAGGAAGAGAAGTCTCTAATTTATTCCAATGTTTTCCAATTAGTCAAACATCTCAGTGCATTGAGACTTGTCTGGATCACCTTATATGAATGTAGGTCACCATTCTAGCTTAATCCACATGTTTACAAATTACATGTGAGTAACCCACAAGACAGGCCATTTCAGTGGCCCTGCAGTGACCCTGCGAAGTATTCATTGAACTCAATGAACCGGCACACACCCAATGAATAAAGTGACCTCTCCAAATGAAAAAAACAGCTATACACATCTTCATAACATATAGACTTAGTTGTCATTCAAACTTCAATTGATAGATTCGTGAGATAGTTGCATCCAATGAGCCATGAATCAAAGTTGTAGCAGTTTTATGTATGCACATCAGGCAAATCATGGGTAGAAATTAACATTTTTTTTTAAAGTTTTCCTCGGGCAACCATCGCAGATAGTTGCCCAGTTTCCCACCACATGAGAATTGTAGTTACTAGTTAACTTTTTCAAAGACACCGATATTTAAAATGTTGCAAATATAGTTGAATAAGAGCTATATTTTTTACTACTATGAAAATGGTGCTTCTGGACAAAAAAAGAAGATTTTAGGAACTGTATTTTATGTTCCCATCATTGTGGGAAATGATATGTTCTGTTGAAGAAATAAAGTTGCCCTTTGCAAAACCAGCTAAGGAAACAAAGCTGCTGGACATGAACGAATGTTTAATGGGGCGTCTAGACACCCGCTAATTTCAAACCCTGCAAATACACATAATTTAAATCTGGACTAGCTTCAAAACTATAATAGATTGAGGTGCATTTCTAACTTCAGTTTTTTAGGGTTTTGATATATCCGCATTAAAAAAAGATATTGTTGCAGGAGGTAAATAAATACTGAATAGGCAATCTGTAAGATTTCTGAGCACACAGACTGATTTTCTGACAAGCAAATCAAGTTTTTCTGGTCTATCAATTTAAATCCGTGTGCCAGATTTGTGGTCATCTTTTCTCGGACACTATAAAGCACCAAAGGTGGCATGGTCTTAGCCCTGGTACTGAAATTGTGCATATGGTTTGGAACAGTCATGATATTTAAAATTATGCAAATAAGAAGCATATTTGTGAAAATTTTAAATCTTATATATCTTTAAAAGTTATCAAGATAGAGTTGCCATTCAAAGCTGAATACATGGATCTATTGCTAAAGCAAAATCTTATAGCATGCAAACAAAGTTGAGTAGTTTAATGTATGCTTAATTCACCGAATTTCCTTGCAATACACAAGCATCTAATAGCTTGCCTCTCCCCACCAGACTGCTATGAAACCAGACATAATTGAACTGTGAAAGTCTGGCCTCCACGCCTATCTGTACAGAGGCAGTGGTACTCTGTGGGCTTACCCTTCAATCCCCGGTATGCTGGCTGTGCTGGTACAGTAATCTTGTCTGCACTGTGTAACCAAGGAGACTACAGTCTGTCCAGCAAGAGCTGAACTATGTTGGTATGGCGGGAAACTGCGTTAGAGCCCCTCACACATAACTTATAAGCAGGGCTCTTTTGGGCAGCACCACATGGCTACCAGGTGTGTGTCTGGCAGGGCAAATGAGAGCATGCATGGACACATGTACTTGGTTGTACATAAGAAGTAAACCAAGTTTCTAATTTATCAAAATCCATAACTTACATTTCTTTGCTGGATAGGGGGCTGACAAGTTTCCTTACTGAAATTTGCAAGGGTTTCCCACATGTTTCTTCTGACATCTTGCTGCACAAAGGGTTGTACAGAAGCAACACTGACCAGTCAGATATTTTTGCAGTGTTCACTTGGACTTGTGGGCCTTATCTGCCAGTCTATTTGAAGTAGAATTCCTAAGCAAAATATCTTTACAAACATAAAATAAATTACATTCTTTCAAAGTTTATTTTGCAAGTAAAACTCAAGCAGCAGTTATATCATGAGAATTGTCTTCCAGGAAATAGACAGACACGGGGGTGTCCCTCTGTTACCGTACTCAGCTGACTCCATGCCATACAACATATGAGTGTGGACAGCATTGTGAGTATTGGCACTCCTTGGGTTTGCTTAATATTAAGGAACCTTTGATTGCATGATAATGACAAGTTGAAAAAACATTTAGAGTTGATTTATCACCCATTTATGGTCCACATTCAACCCATGTTGTCTAAAATGTGGTTTGGGACTGTAATAACAAGAGATCTGGTAGCATGGTGCCTCACAGAAACACATGTTAGATATGGCCCTCCTTAGATAGGGGCCATCTGCACATTTGAACACAAGAAGAATGAAAACTATTGAAATATTTTCAATATTTTACATTGAAATAAAGGAATAGCCAGAGCAATATACCTGGCCACTAGACCAACAGAGCTCATGTGCTTGTGTTTGTATACCCTAATTATCATATTAATGACCAGTGATGGGCACCAAAATTTAAATCTTTGAATAGCTTCAAAACTATAATAGATTTCAAAAGGTACCTTTCCAACTTCAATTTAAGGTTTTTGACATAGCAGCATGAAAAATATCTTTGCAGGAGTTAAAGAAATACCGAATAGGCAATCTTTAAAAAAATTCTAGGCACACAGATGGCCAATGTTGCGACTTTTGTACGAGATTTACGTTATTTTCGATCCATCAACCTTTCACGATATTATTTTCTTAAAAACCCAAAAATCTACGAAATTTCAATTTAAGTCTTATAAATCTGGTACAAAAGTCATAATTTTGGCAATATTCTTTTGTAAGTATTTCTTTTTTAATCAGGTTGCACTATATTGCATCATTTAAGATCCAATTTTTCAAAAAATTTCCATGGAAGGGTTATTTCCCCCTTTCCCTCTCCATTCCCAAAGCAAAGTGTGGGGGATCGACTCAGTCGCTCCTAAATTCTCAGTTATTCATTTTTCTGAATATGGGCAACCCTAATAACGACACTCAGACACCTGACATATTCATTATAATTGCACATGATCATTTGACCAAACTTGGTAAAACCCTACCCAAGGTACATCCCCATCAAATTTGAAGTGAATCTGGTTCATGGTCTTGGCACAAAAGTCAAATATGCAAATTTCTATTACAATCTCCATTGATTTGCACAGGAATACATACATAAACTGACAGGTACCCAAATTGAAAAAAAAAGTCAAAAGTCAGGAATCCAGAGTATCACCACCTAGTAAACTTTTGTTTAATCCTCCCACAAGTTACATTTCTGCCAAGTTTCAGCACAAAAGCAAACAACACAAATAATTAAAAAAGGGGCATTTGAAATATCCCAGCACAAGCTGTTGAACAAATTAAGGTCTGGGAGTCCCCAGAAGCACCCCTATGCAATAGGCAAGGTCAAGAAAAGAAGGTTCAAGAACTGCCTAAAAGTGGAGGACTAGAGTTATGTATTCCCATTCCTTTACATTGTAAGTTGCAAATTGATAACTTGAAAACTATTGCACATAGAAACACCAAATTTCAGACCGTAAATTAACATGCATAACTAAATGCCTCACAAAAACCATATACCCACAGCTACAAGAGTGACTAGTTTACTTAAGGGTATATATCAGGTTACGCGTGAGTCTTACTTTAGCATAAAAACTAATGGGAATACAAAGCTCTAGCCTTCAAAATGTTTGTGTATTCAGTTGTGTATTGGGACAAAGGTCATTTCAAGGTCAAAGGCCACTTTCGATGGTGGCTTTCTTCTGGCCATAACTTGGTCAATTTTTATCCAATTTTGATGATGTTGGGCTCAAATTATAGCTATCGTAACACTGCACATTTTAAACGCACATGTGACCTCTAAAGGCCAAAGGTCAAGGTCATTTGAACCTTTGAAAATTTCATCCAGTCATAATTTGGCCAATTTCCATCCAATTCTAATGATTTTGGACTCAAATTGTAGGTATCACAACACTGCATATTTTTCATACGGACATGTAACCTCAAAAGGGCAAAGGTCAAGGTCATTTGGAACTTTGAAAGTTTCATCTTGCCATAATGTGGTCAATTTGCATCCGATTTTGTTCATGTTGGGGTTTAATTGTGGGTATTGTAACACTGTGCATTTTATATGTGACCTCTAAAGGTCAAAGGACAAAGTCATTTGGACTTTGAAATTTGCATCCAGCCATAACCTTAATATAATGTGAAGTACCAAAAGACAAAGGTTGTAGCATTTAGTATTTACAGCTTTCGATGGCACACAGACAGATTTGCTTTGAAGCAAATCTTCTTTTATAGTTCTTTCTTTCTTTTCGCAGCGAGTGACAGACTAGCTCATATTCTTCTCTTTGGTAGCGACGAATTGTCCATTCCCTTCAACATACAAATATGTGATGCTTTCCACAGATACATCGTAGATACAAGACGCTTCATACTTTAGTTCTGTTACTGTTAAGTGTCGTTTATGAAATTTCCTACCGCTAGTTCGTATTATTGTGAACAGGGACGTATATGTGTACATTCTACATGTAGTGGACTATTTTGCTATGTTTGGAATTTGATGACTTTAACTATTTTGATTTATGTATGCAGGGTACAAATCTGAAATATGTGCACAGCTTCTCTGGTAACTAAAGTGTGTGTGTCAACACACTTTTCTGTTCTTCCTAAAATTCTTTCTTTCTTTCTTCTCTGCTAGCAAATTTGTCCGACACTTTTCTCGGACACTATTATACATAGAAACTCCAAACTTGGCATGATTGTACCTCCATACAAGGATTTTGGCCGTTTTATAGAGATGAATGAAGGTGTTTTAAATTATGTAAATTAGGGGCATTTGAAATTTTAAATCTTGAATATCTTCAACACTATAGAGATGTCTTTCCAACTTTTACCAGGGGGTTTATTGACCATTGCGCATCTAATAAATTTAAAACGAAAGTTTTAACAATTTAAATTATGCTAATTACCAGCATTTGAAATTTTAAAACTTGAATATCTTAAAACCTATTGTAGATAGAGATGTCATTTAAACTTCTACTAGGGGGGTTGTTGACCATTGCGCACCTAATGAATTAAAAAACAAAAGTTGTAGCAATTTAAGTTATGCCAAATAGCACCATTAGAAATTTTAAATCTTGAATAACTTCAAAGCTATAATAGATAGAGATGCCATTTCAACTTCTACTCCTGTGTTATGGAATAGTTGTACATTGCCATACCAATATACTTTGAAAACACACACACACACACACACACACACACACACACACACTGATATGCTATGCAGCAAATCATCTTTCCTAGTTTTATGTGTGATCATATAACAGTCTTGCCTGCAAAGCAGACCAAGTTCTGTGCCGAGCGGAGTAGACAAAATACGCAGCTTACGCCTGCTTGGGAGGCAAATAGCAGTCTGTGACAGTAGAATATGGGCGTGTTGTTTTGGTGTCAGTGATAGAATGATGAACACAGGTTAATTTCGATGTAGCTGTATGTTTCTTATTCCCTGATCAGGAACGTTCAAAAATGCATAATATAATGCTCGTATGCAAATACAGCGGAATCTCCGTATTAAAACCACCTTAGGAACTGAAAAATGAGGTCTTAATAGGGAGTGGTCTTAATAAGGGATGTAATTTTATTGAGAATATACAGGAATGGGACTGTAAATTACTGATCTTAATTTAGGAAAGGTCTCTGTCCGGACATGGTCTTAATTAGAGATTCTACAATACCACCTTCCACTGCCGCCCACAGTATCCTTTAGGGATCTCTTGAAGTTGGCTGAAATTTGTAGGTCCTTGGATACGATCAAGTGAGCACTATAACTTTGATGCCTGAGTTGAGAGGCCAGATGAGATTGAAGTGGCGTGGAAATCGTATATAGGAAAGGTGATTCAAGAGAAACATATGGAGCAGTGGAAAAGAGGGGATGAGGAGACGGGCACACTGAAAGCATATAGAACTGTAGACAAACCAGTGAAGAATAAATGTTGGGATGGTAGCAATGGTTCTAGACTAATTTCAGGACAGAGCTGGAGTGATCAATCTGGAGAAGAGGAAACAGAAGTGGACGAAAGGGAGTAATGGAAAGTGTAGGGTGTGTAGGGAGGATGTGGATGAGACCATTGATCATATGATGACATGGTGTACAGGTTATAGAGCACTTACAGACCAGCTGTTTGTACAATGGAGAACAAAAGATGGGCAGTGTAAAAGCTTAGAGCAAGTAAGGGACATGGCAGAGAATTTTAGGTTAGCATGGATACTAGGATTGAAGGTCGATTTTCCAGGAAATAGAGTTGGTTTAGAGTCAGTGAAAGGCTTCTTGGTGCAGTGCTGGGAGAGTAGGAATAATATCTTAGGATTAGTCACTGAAGAGAATAGAGGGCAAACTTAGAACGGAAGGGAGAAGGTAGCCCTTATTAGGGCCCCCGTGACCCTGCCAGGTGGCATCATCAGCAGGGGCTTTGGGTATGCCAAGCGCAAAGTTGCGACAGTGGGATAGGGCTGAGTGTGGGTTTATGTCTGGGTGCCAACCCAGACATTTTTTTTTCTAAGAATTCTTTATTCTTTCCTTCCTTCCTTCCTTCCTTCCTTCCTTCCTTCCTTCCTTCCTTCCTTCCTTCTTTCTTTCTTTCTTTCTTCCCTGCTTGCTTTCTTTCTTTCTTGAAAGAGGTGATGACTGGGTTCTCTATCTCCCTCTTTCCTATCCCTCCCCTCTACATGAGTTTAGACACAAAATTTTAATGGGCAGATATTGAAGATTTAATGTTTAAATCGAATTTTCATATTTTAAATTGTAACCACTCCTATAGGAACAGAAACCACCTTTACCATTACAAAATGATGGAGCCACATATTTTGTGAAGTTAGACTATATAGAAAAAATAAAATATATTGAAATTTTCTTTGCAGCTATCATGGAGCAGAGGGGACCCTTCTAATTTCTTAACGTAAACTACCAACAACATCAATGACGCATCAGGAACAGTGATTTTTTTTCTCTCACAGTCAGGGTTTTTATGTATATACTTCTTCTTATTCTTGCCAGTACTTATATATTTTGCATTAACGTGTATACGTTTGATTTTGTCAAATGTGATGTTAATGTAACTTGTGTGTATATGTGTGGATGTTTGTATATATTGCATAATATCACGTTTGTATGTTTGATGCGGCAAGAAAGTTTCACTTTCATTTTCATATAAGTTTGTGAAACCCGCCAATATAATGGACAGTATATGAAAGTTGTAGAATTTCACATTATGCTAATAAGGGACTTTAAAAAATTTAAAAGTTGAATATCTCTAAAAAAGTTGGAAATCTTCAGAACTATTATAGATAGAGATGCCATTCCAACTTCAATTTATGCGTTTGTGACATAGCTGCATCCAATGAACCATGATCAAAAATTGTACAATAATAATTTATGCAAATAAGATGAATACAAGGAATATAAATCTGTGAATAACTTCGAAACTATTATGCAAAGAGGTGCCATTCCCACTTATATTTGTAGGTATGTGACATAACCGCATGCAATGAACCATAAACCAAAGTTGCATACTTTTAACTTATGCAAATTAGGCAAATGCACAAAATTAAAGTCTTGAATTACTTCAAAACTATTACAGATAGTAGTGTCATTTAAACTTCACTTTCTAAGTTTGTGACATGGCCACATCCAATAAACCAAGGACCAAAGTCGTATCATTATAATAGATTTCAAGAGGTTCCTTTCCACTTCAATTTATAAATTTTTGACATAGCCAGATAAAAAATATTGTTGCAGGAGTTAAACAAATACTGAATAGGAAATCTTTAAAAGCTTTCTAGGCACACGGACTGATTTGCTGACAAGCAAATCAAATTTCTAGTTCATGATTAAAGTCTAAATTGTTTTGTGTCAATGTAATAGCCGTTTTATATTCAACACAATATGCCACCCTCCCCCCTTCCACAAGAATATAATCAGACAATTAACATGGCCAAAAAGCTTCAAATTTGCCACAGTTAGTTGCACTTCAAAAACTTTTGTTCACTGTCCATTGACAGATGTCTCAAACATCATGTGTAAGTCAGCACTTTGTGTCTATTAATTAACAGTTTTGAAGATATAGAGCTTTTAAAATTTTAATTGGTAAATACCTAATAGAGTAAGGCACTATGGTTTCCGCTCTTACATTAAACCCAGAAATTCTGGGACCAAGAGGTTAATGTTATTTCCCCCTGAAACCAGGCGATTTTCGCGATTTTCAAATAGACATAATTCAAACACTTTTCCTGTGCAACTAAGCATGGATATGGGAAAGAGTAGATGTTCATTTTCATTCTCGTGTATAAAGGTGTCAAATTGACATTTTTCTGATCGTCAGGAAATTTGAAATAATTTATGAAATATTATACTATTCGTCCTTCTTTTTAAATTCGAGTTTAATGCCTATGTAATTTACCTGCATATCTTTTCGGTTTTAAACCAAGCGATACAATCTTTTTATTACTACATCAGCAGTAATAAATATATTCAGGTGTTCAACAAAGCTACACGTGGTCTGTGATGGCATTAACAATCATAGTCTCTTTGCGTCGTATGTAATTTACCTCAGCTTGTTTGTATCTAGACAACCAGAAATGTTGCTAATTTACACAGTGCTGTGGGCTATTTCTTTTCATCCCCTCTGCAGACATGTGTACTCCAGTACCTACCGACCATTCCTTGTTTTCAAACACTTACATTTCCTATTTTTTTCGTATATTCTTTCTCAGGTATTTTTTTGGTTGAAATTACATCTGCATGGCGTATTTTGCAATGGGTTACCGATATACTTTTTGCGTGCCCTCTACTTCAAATTAGAAAATCGTTGATGCTACATGAGCTCAAATGCTTGACTTAGTTATATTTTTAAAATTTTGGTGCTTCACGAAAAATAATCTTAACAATTTAATCAATAATGTTGATGATCTCAGAAATGTCATTTCTATTGCTTCCGACTCTCCATACATCGACTCGAACGATCTCTCTGAATTTGTAAAGTCTTTTTCTCAAAATATTTTCTGTTTTGGGACCTAAATATCGGTGTCTTTAGTTGATGAATTGTCCAAAGACAACTTTGAATTTAGTGCCATTGGCATAGAAGAAATTTGTTACCAGGGTACAAATCTCGACATGTGTCTCTACAAACTAGATATCTCGATCCATTCCTCTTGGTGCCACCTGTAGTTCAGACAGCGGAATTGAAATTTCCCTGCGTCAAAACTACCAACATGTAGCCAAAGAATTTTACGTTCCAAACAAAATATGGAATGGCAAGTGCATTGATATTTTTATAAATGGCAAAGAAAAAGATCACTTCATGTAATGTTTACAGGTATCCTTGCGATAAAAACGAAGACACTGAATTGTGTATATGACCTCGCACCCGTATTATCTACCTTATCACAGCATAAAAACTTATCATGGGTGATTATGTCTTTGTGCCAACACAGACAAATTGTTTTTCTAGGAATTCCTTATTTCTTTCTTCCTTCCTTCCTTCCTTCCTTTCTTTCTTTCTTTCTTTCTTTCTTCCTTTCATTCTTTCTTTACTGGCAAATTTGTCCGACTTTTCATTTGAAAAGTATAATACGTAGAAACTCCAAATTTGGCACAATTATTCTTCTGTACATGAAGTCTGGCCTTTTTATAATGAGAGGTCATGCTTTTCATTATCAAAACTAGTTCGGCTTCTGGACCTGATAATATAGGAAACACTCTACTAAAGAACACTGCCTCTGGAATTACCCGTTCTTTTACAAAAATATTTAATCACTCTCTAAAAACCTCCCAATTTCCGCAACCGTGGAAAAAATGTAATATATATCTTTATTTCGTACTCAATTGGTGCACATTAAAAAATATATATATATATCAAAATAAAGAGAGTGAGAAAAAAAAAATAATGATCACATTTCGGATAACCGAAATGGCTCCTATTAGTTCTGTCATATCACCAGGCAGGTTAAGTACGCGTTTATGGTCCATCATTCAAGCAGGTATTACATTTTCGTTACTTTCTAAGTTTGAAATGTTCTTTGTGTCTCTTGTGTGCTCCTGCCATATAACACTGCTGGCAAGCTTGAACATTGGGGCATTTGGTACAAATATACATATGTCGGTCTCTGCAAAATGTGTTGCGTCTTTCATTGTATGCACAGTTTAGTGCACCACACTGGCCAGTCTTTACATCAGCAGATTTAGATTGGATTTCTTTGTCACGCTTTCGAATCCGATTGTCCTGTAATTGCCTGTCATTGACTGGTCTTTTAGCAGTATGTTCCATGTTTGGTATCAATTCTTCCCCTGTGCCAAATATATCCTCACGCTCATTGTCCGTCTCTATGTTTTCATTTCTAGGTATTCAAACCTCTTGTTGGTCAATTTCAGTGAATGCTGGTGACACTCTGCATGGCTCAATTGTAGGATCCTTTTCAACACAAGCAAGGGAAAAAACTAGGAAAGATGATTTGCTGCATAGCAAATCAGTGTGTGTGTCTTCAAAGCACATTAGTATGGCAATGTACAACTATTCCATAACACAGGAGTGGAAGTTGGAATGGCATCTCTATCTATTATAGCTTTGAAGTTATTCAAGATTTAAAATTTCAAATGCCCTTAATTTGCATAATTTTAAACATCTTCATTTCTGTGTATAAAACGGCCAAACTCCTTGTATGGAGGTACAATCATGCCAAGTTTGGAGTATGTATAGTAGTGTCAGAGAAAAGTGTCAGACAAATTTGCTGGTAAAGAAGAAAGAAAGAAAGAAAGAAACTGGAAAAGATGATTTTTTTCAATCTGTCTGTGTGCCTTCAAAGGTTGTAAATATTATATGCTACAACTTTTGTCCTTTGGTACTTCACATTCCATTAAGCTTATGGCTGTATGCAAATTTCAAATGACCTTGACCTTTGACCTTTACAGGTCATATGTTAATTGCACAGTGTTACAATACCCACAATTTGAGCCGGACATGATCCAAATCGGAGTAAAATTGACCAAGTTATGGCAAGATGAAACTTTCAAAGGGTCAAATGACCTTGACCTTTGCCTTTTTGAGGTTACATGTTCTTATAAAAATGTCCAGTGTAGCAATACCTACAATTTGAGTCCAACATGATGAAAACTGGGTGGAGATTGGCCACGTTATGATTGGATGAAACTTTCAAAGGTCCAAATGACCTTGACCTTTGAACTTTAGAGGTCACATGTACATTTAAAAAATGTGCAAGGTTACAATAGCTACAATTTGAGCCCAACATGATGAAAATTGGATAAAAATTGACCAAGTTATGGCCAGAAGAAAGCCAGCACCGAAAGTGGCCTTTGACCTTGAAATGACCTTTGACCTTCAGATGACCTCTACCTGAAGTGAACCTTGACCTCAAAAATGACATTTTGGCTTAAAATTGACCTTTGACCTTGACATGACCTTTGACCTTGACATGACCTTGACATTTGAGATGACCTTTACCTTGATCGAACTCCTATACACTCGGGACCACATCTACTATAGTATATAAGATATTGAAGATTTAAAATTTTAATTAGCCCTCATTTGCATAATTTTCAAAAGCATGACCTCTCATTATAAAAAGGCCAGACTTTATCCATAGAAGTATAATTGTGCCAAGTTTGGAGTTTCTACATATAATACTTTTCAAATGAAATGTCGGACAAATTTGCCGGTAAAGAAAGAAAGAAAGAAGAAAGAAAGAAAGAAAGAAAGAATTCCTAGAAAAACGGAAAAGTGTGTGCTGACACACACACTTTAATTATACACGTACTGTCACTCTGGTGATCACTATTATCAGTGTCCCTTGGTATTTCTGTGTCCATCGACATCTCATGGCTTTGACTTCTTGTGACAACACCTTGTCTCCAGTTCTGTGCGCGTTTTTGATCCCTCAGTATTTGTTTTTCACTTTTCCGTCTGTATACTGCAGTGTTCTGATCGTCATGGGTGACAACACCACTGGCTGCACTATTGGTCTGTTGAAATCTTAGCTTCACTGTTACACTGCCATCATTTTCTTGGTGTATACTCCACGATTTTAGCTCATTAAAGTGTGTGTGTCAGCACACACTTTTCTGTTTTCCTAGGAATTCTTTATTTCTTTCTTTCTTTCTTCTTTCTTTCTTTCTTTCTTTCTTTCTTTCTTTCTTTCTTTCTTTCTTTACAGGCAAATTTGTCTGACATTTCATTTGAAAAGTATAACACGTAGTAACTCCAAACTTGGCACAATTATACTTCTATAGATAAAGTCTGGCCTTTTTATAATGAGAGGTCATGCTTTTCAAAATTATGCAAATGAGGGCTAATTAAAGTTTTAAATCTTCAATATGTTATATACTATACAGTGCACTCCAACTTGAGCTCTGGGGGCCGTCTCATTAGTTGTGACCACAGTGCTGGTAGGCCAAACAGCCTGTCACTGACCTCTTTGCCCTGCCACTCAACCCGGCTGCTATAATTCGTGGTGTTTGTAAACAGGTCCGCATGGATGCTGCTGTAGACATTTATATGGGTTTATTTTCACTTTTGTAGCGTCAAATAATTGGATTTTTTACAAAATAATCGGGCTGCAAGGACACCATTTTACTGTTGAGCTGGCCCTGCTATGTGTCTGCCCGCCCCCCCCCCCCCCACCAAACACACATGACCAGTGACAGTGAATGATTGGTATCAAATGGCCAGCTTATTCCGAAGTCCTGGCAAGTGTGACTCATTCAGGACTGAAGTCTTCATTTACTGTCAGTAAAATTTGTATCAAAGGGATATACTGATATTCTTATCTTTTAAATTAGGGGGATCTGATTTAAAATTTCTGACAATCATAATAGAATATAATATCTGCTCATGATTTGTGATATTCTGACCTTTTTTATTTGTTTCACACATTGTATTAGCAATGCAAATTTGAAAGAATTAGCAAAGAGCATATCCTTTGGGTTCATCACTGAATGAGTTAATTTTGTCATACAAACATTGGCTGCATTGATTGAATGGCTATGTCTGTTTGGTAATTTAATTAAAGTGTGTGTGTCAACGCACACTTTACTGTTTTTCTAGGAATTAAAGTGTGTGTGTCAACCCACACTTTTCTGTTTTTCTAGGAATTCTTTATTAAAGTGTGTGTGTCAGCACACACTTTTCTGTTTTTCTAGGAATTCTTTATTAAAGTGTGTGTGTGAACGCACACTTTTCTGTTTTTCTAGGAATTCTTTATTAAAGTGTGTGTGTCAACGCACACTTTTCTGTTTTTGTAGGAATTCTTTATTTCTTTCTTTCTTTCTTTACAGGCAAATTTGTCCGACATTTCATTTGAAAAGTATAATATGTAGAAACTTCAAACTTGGCACAATTATACTTCTATGGATAAAGTCTGGCCTTTTTATAATGAGAGGTCATGCTTTTCAAAATTATGCAAATGAGGGTTAATTAAAGTTTTAAATCTTCAATATCTTATATACTATAGTAAATGTGGTTCCGAGTGTATAGGAGTTCGATCATACAAAGGTAAAGGTCATCTCAAATGTCAAGGTCATGTCAAGGTCAAAGGTCATGTCGAGGTCAAAGGTCACTTTTAAGCCAAAATGTCATTTTTGAGGTCAAGGTTCACTTCAGGTAGAGGTCATCTCAAGGTCAAAGGTCATTTCAAGGTTAAAGGCCACTTTCCTTGGTGACCTTCTTCTGGCCATAACTTGGTCAATTTTTATCTAATTTTGATCATGTTGGGCTCAAATTGTAGCTATTGTAACCCTGCATATTTTAGAATTCATGTGTGACCTCTAAAGGTCAAAGGTCAAGGTCATTTGAACCTTTGAAAGTTTCATCCAGTCAAAACTTGGCTATTTTCCATCCAATTCTAATCATGTTAGTCTCAAATTGTAGGTATTGCAACACTGCACATTTTTATAAGAACACGTGACCTTGAAAGGGCAAAGGTCAAGGTCATTTGGCCCTTTAAAAGTTTCATCTTGCCATAACTTGGTAAATTTTCATCCGATTTGGTTCATCTTCATGTCAGTTTAACTTCTACTAGGGGGTTCCTGACCATTGCGCATGTAATGAATCTAAAACAAAAGTTGTAGCAATTTGAATTATGCTAAATAACACCATTAGAAATTTTAAATCTTGAATAACTTCAAAGCTGTAATAGATAGAGATGCCATTCAAACTTCTACTCCTGTGTTATGGAATAGTTGTACATTGCCATACCAATATGCTTTGAAGACACACACATTGATTTGCTATGCAGCAAATCATCTTTTCTAGTTTACTCCTGCTTTTGTGCCTAGAAGTG